>JACEEZ010020358.1:147500-206991 GCA_016584305.1 Chionoecetes opilio | reverse complement strand
CATTTGCAAAACCCTTAAATCCTTTTCATACTTAAACCTACCCTCACAGCCTAACCCTCGAAGCCAACCTATTCATATTGCATCTGTGACTCTGTCTTCTGGATAACTTAAAACCCTTACCCTTACAGCCTAACCCTCTCCTGAAGCCAACCTATTCATATTGCATCTGTGACTCTGTCTTCTGGATAACTTAAACCCCTTATCCTCACAGCCTAACCCTCTCCTGAAGCCAACCTATTCATATTGCATCTGTGACTCTGTCTTCTGGATAACTTAAAACCCTTACCCTCACAGCCTAACCCTCTCCTGAAGCAACCTATTCATATTGCATCTGTGACTGTCTTCTGGATAACTTAAAACCCTTACCCTCACAGCCTAACCCTCTCCTGAAGCCAACCTATTCATATTGCATCTGTGACTGTCTTCTGGATAACTTAAAACCCTTACCCTCACAGCCTAACCCTCTCCTGAAGCCAACCTATTCATATTGCATCTGTGACTCTGTCTTCTGGATAACTTAAACCCCTTATCCTCACAGCCTAACCCTCTCCTGAAGCCAACCTATTCATATTGCATCTGTGACTGTCTTCTGGATAACTTAAACCCCTTATCCTCACAGCCTAACCCTCTCCTGAAGCCAACCTATTCATATTGCATCTGTGACTCTGTCTTCTGGATAACTTAAACACCTTATCCTCACAGCCTAACCCTCTCCTGAAGCCAACCTATTCATATTGCATCTGTGACTGTCTTCTGGATAACTTAAACCCCTTATCCTCACAGCCTAACCCTCTCCTGAAGCCAACCTATTCATATTGCATCTGTGACTCTGTCTTCTGGATAACTTTCAATTGCTACTCTACCAAATATCTTCAAAAAATCATTTATGTATATATGCTGAAGAAGTATATTCATATATACATGCATTATGAACAATTCCTTTTGTTTCCTTTTCCCTTGTAGTACAATTGGACAATGGGCCTCCTGCCAGTGTCCCGGTACCGTACCTCGTTCCCACCATACAATGGATAGCTATAGCAGTTTGTGAATAGAGATGGTGATATTCCATTTCCCTCTTCAGTATATATTCCCTCTCCAATCCTATTTATTACCTTGCTCTCGATCGATGTTCATGCAGCACAACAAATACACGCTTCTCTCGGGACACCATAAATGTAACTTAAAGCAGCCTGGAGTGAGAGGGTTTCCAAGTGAATCAAATTTGATGAAAAAAATCTTACTCCAATTTTTTTTTTTTTTTTTGCTACTAATAAAGTTGAGTGGTAGTACATCAGCTTACCTG
Organism: Chionoecetes opilio; assembly: GCA_016584305.1. Lineage (NCBI taxonomy): Eukaryota > Metazoa > Arthropoda > Malacostraca > Decapoda > Majidae > Chionoecetes > Chionoecetes opilio. The sequence goes on along the minus strand of JACEEZ010020358.1, from coordinate 205,688 downwards.
TGACAGCTGGCTGGCACCTCCTTTAGACTCTGTTTTGGGCTGCAGGGTTTCTTGAGGAATGCAATGCACATCTCTGGATCATCTCCCTTTGTACGACTATATTCTTGTTCATCTCCATTCCTCACCAGATGAATCAGGGTTCCTAGGGATGGTAAATAGACTATTAGTAAATATATATAAATGCCCTAACACAAAAAGCAAAAGCCTGACGAAAGCTATAAAAAGAGCATAATTACAGCTTTACCGTATGGATGGAGCATTAGGCTATCATCCACCTTCCCACAGAGCACCAACTTGGTCACCTTATAGTTGTGAGCGGAGAAAATCGTACAGAGAAGCAAGTGTGGGTGACAAACTCTGCGGTGACGCACTCCATGTTTCACTTACTCCGTAGATTGGACTAGACACGGCGGTGATCTAACTGAATCTGCTGGGTATATGCAAGGTGTTAAGGAACAATTACCTGCTGGAGTTGAGTGATGAGTGGAGTGGCAGTCGTACGGTTAAGTGTGTAAAAGAATTCTTGGAGAGCACGTATGAGATAAAATGAGTGGCAGGGGGCACTCGGTGATGGGGGAACCCCGTATGAATGTAGTGGTGGCAGACCTTTGACGCTTATAAAGTCGCTTGACGCTTATATATTTTAGATAGTATCGCTTCATAGGGCCTCTTCACCGACAGTATCCGCTGGGTGACTCCCAACTCAAGCTCAATTTCAAGCTCAGCTGCAGAAGCAAAGAAAGTGGTGTACAAACACGTTAGGGTGGCACACGACATGTCAAAGGAGGAGCATCACAATGACAAGACACTGAGGGAGGAAGCAAAAGCCAAAAATGAAGCTGAAAAGAACACAGAAAATTTTTACATAATCAGGGGAAATCCTTGGGAGCGACGAATACTAAGAGTGAAGAGGAGAGAGGTGAACCCGGAGCCAATAACAGCACCGAGGAATGCGGCAGAAGGAGGGGCCGCACAGCCCAACAGGAACTAGCCGGAAATCAAAATCACTTGAGGAGACGAGGACAGACAAAAGACACCACCCAGGCGAGAGAATACATGAAGTTTGGATGTATAAATGTGAGGGGTTGGGGTGTTGGTAAATATGAGGATGTATGCAAGGAATTGAGTGAATGGAAATTCGAACTAGTTGGTGTGACTGAAACCCATTTAAGAGACAATGTACGAATGCATGATAGTGAGTATGAGATGATTGGAAAAGGACGAAAGAAACAAGAGAAACTAGGAGGAGGGGTTGCCTTTCTTCATAGAAAGGAAGGAAACCTTAAAGTAGATGAGATAGACGTGGGTAATAGTGCTATGAGTGAGGATGTTCTGGCTGCAAGAGTAGAATGTTTGGGTCAGAACGACAAGGAAAAAAAGTTTATAGTGATTGTGGTATACATGACGGTTGAGGGTGATAGAGCAGGGAGAGAGAATAGAAAGAAGTACAACATTATAAAGAAGATTTTTAGAGACCATGCCGGAGAGAGTGTGATGGTTATGGGTGATATGAATGCACATCTGGGTATGCTAGGAGAGCAAATAAATCAAAATGGAGAAATGCTTGCTGAATTTATAGATGAGTTAGAGTTAGAAAACCTGAATGAGACTGTGGCAGAGGGTCGAGTGACGTGGAATGCAAGAAACCAAGAGTGCAATTGATTATGTGTTGGTGAATGGCAAAATGCGAGAGAGTGTTGCTCGAATGTGGATAGATGAAGAGGGAAAAATTGATATTGTGTCTGATCATAATATGCTTGTAGTGGAATGTATGAAGTGGAATAAAGTGAGCCAAAAGTAAGGACGGTGAAGAACAAATGGAGGTTGAGAGATGCAAAATGGGAAGATTTTCAAGTGTGTCTGAGTGAGATGTGGGACAGAGAAAGAGTACAGGAGGTGAATGAGCTAAATGAGAGACTAACGGAAAATGTGAGGAGCGCTGCACTTAAAAAAATAGGGTTTATTAGAACAAATGGAAGAAAGAGAGTAAATAAACCATGGTGGAATGAGGATATTAGAGAGGCAAGGAAGGAACGAAAAAGGTTAAACAGGAAATGTAGAGGGTTAAAGAAAAGGAGGCAAGAAAGTGAGAAGCGGAGGATGAATACCAGAATGCATGGACAGAATATGTGAAACAGCAGCGACTAACAAAACGAAAGATAAGAGATGCGAAAGTTATGTGTGACAGGAGTAAGATCCGATCCCTAAAAGAGAAAGGACTTGCAGGTGGGCGTGAGTGGTACAGATTCATGAGAGGGGAAAGTTTGGCTGGGAATGAAGATTGTGAAAGCATTGAAAGTAAATGCTGAATGTGTAACAGATGAGACAAAAATCAAAGAGGTTATAAAAAACTTTGGGAAGACATAGGAGGCGTGGGTGAAATCTTTGACGTAAGACCAGAATGTATAACGTTGGAAAGAAAAGATGCGGAAGAGTTGAATGAATGGATTAGCAGGGATGAAGTAGAGAAGTGTGTAAGGAGGCAAAAGAATGAAAAAGCAGCAGGCCCGGATGAAATACCATATGAGATGTACAAGAATGGGGGTGAGGTGGTGATTGACAGGATGACTGACCTATTTAACCGTGTGTGGGAAGAAGAAAGGGTGCCTAGAAAATGGAATGAATGTAGAGTAACCCTATTGCATAAAGGAGGATACAAGAGTAAGAATGAATTGAAGAACTATAGACCAATAGCCCTAATGAATACAGTAGGTAAAGTTTTTAGTGCAGTGTTAAAGGGAAAGGTTGTGTAAATGGTTGGAGAGAGCTATGGTGTTAGGTGAGGAGCAAATGGTTTTCGAGTGGATAGGAGGGCAGAGGACAACATGTTTGTGGTGAATGAAATAATTTGAAAAGAAGGAAAGGGAGGGAAAGACACTGTACCTTGGGTTCCTAGACATTGAGAAAGCCTATGATAGAGTAAACAGAGAAATGTTATGCAAGGTTTTGGAAAGGTTGGGTTGAGCCAAAAGATAGTGAACATAGTGAGAAGCATGTATGAAGACACTAGAGCAAAATATAGGCTAGGTAGTATAGAAACAGAATGGGTGAGGAGTGAGAGAGGTGTTAGGCAAGGATGCACTCTGTCCCCAACCTTGTTTAGTTTGTATACTGAGGAACTGGCAGTAAGGATGAGAAGAATGGATGCAGGAGTGAGAGTAGGAAATGACAAAATAAGCTTGTTAATGTATGCAGATGATATGGTAGTTATGAGTGAGTCGGCCGAGGAACTCCAGAGCCTGTTAGATGTGGTGAATGAGTATGGGAGAGACTTTGGAGTAAAATTTAGCCGTGAGAAAGTAAGGTGATGATAGTAAATATAACAGAGGATGACAGAAACGCTACATGGAGACTGGGAGAAAATGAATTAGAACAAACTAGTGAATACAAGTACCTAGGGATGTGCATTAGTTCCAATGGATGTGGAAAAGCAAAGGCTGAAAAGATCAGCCAGGCCAATCAGTGGGTTGGTCGACTTGGGAGTGTGGCAAGGATGAGGGCAAGCAAGTATGATGTGTTGAGGGAAGTGTGGAAAAGTGTGGCTGTCCCAAGCATTATGTATGGTATGGAGGTGATTGCATGGAATGAGAGTGAAATAGAGATATTGTAAGTGGGACAAAATAAAGTAGCAAGAATGGCACTGAATGCACCCAGATATGCAGCGACTGAAGGTTTAAGAGGTGACATGGGATGGAGTACATTTAGGGAGAGACATTCGAAAGCAACACTCAGGTATAAGATCAGACTGGAACGAAAGGAGGACACAAGATTGGCACGAAAAGTTTATTTGTGGAGTGAATGTAGTAGTAAATGGGGGAAGCGATGCCAAAAAATGGGAGAAAGAAGTGGATTGCGATTTTGGTGGATGTATCAACTGATAGATGGAAGACCGAATGTAATTGAATGGAAGATGTTGAATGGTGATGAAGAAGGCCTTGAGTGGGATGTGAGAAAGTGGAAAACTGAGATCGATAGAGTAGTGAAGTATGTGGGGCTGAGTAAGTGGAAAAATGAGATGGAGCAAAAGAAAACACTAGAATGGTATAAGGAGAAAGAGGCACCAGCGTATGAAAGTGTGTATGATGGAACCCGGGGTGGCGACCTTCCTTCCAAGCCAGAACACAGTGCTTAGATGTCAATGCAAGGAACTATAGATGGTCCGAGTCAGGCAGCAAAGTGTGCCAGATGTGTGACATGGGTGAGGATGAAACAGTGGAACATGTGATACTAGAATGTGAGAAGTATAGCGGGGAGAGAATGGAAATGATGCGGGTGGTTTTGACTGAAATGGGAGGTGACATGAACGAGGTGGTTGAAAGGACAGGAAAGAATGGATGTTATTACTGCTGGACTGTGTGGTGAGACAAGTGACGGATGATTGAGACAGTGAAAGAGTTTTTGGAAAGAATGTGGTATATGAGAAATAGACAATAGACTCTACAGCCCTAAAACAAGAACAAGAACAAGACTACAGGAGCAGCCGGTTTAAAGGCCTGGCCTATGAAGAAAAGGCCACCTGTAACATCAAGATCAAGATCAAGATCAAGTGTCAATAGTGTCCAGCTGACAACTGAAAGTCGTTTCGTAGAAACGATTTCGTGGAACGGTATTTCCGACACGAGTATATCACGTGCCCCTCAACAGGGCTGGCAGTGCCAGTCATCGTGGTATAAGGAGAGCTTGGCACGCCTGCAGTAGCGGGGCGGGCAGAGGCGGGCACCATGGGGCAGGGCAACAGTCAGTTCACCGAGGCAGAGCTACAGGAGTACCAGGTAACCACCAGGGGTCACAACACCACCACAATACATAGATCAATACCAGGTAACCACCAGGGGTCACAACACCACCACAATACATAGATCAATACCAGGTAACCACCAGGGGTCACAACACCACCACAATACATAGATCAATACCAGGTAACCACCAGGGGTCACAACACCACCACAATACATAGATCAATACCAGGTAACCACCAGGGGTCACAACACCACCACAATACATAGATCAATACCAGGTAACCACCATGGGTCACAACACCACCACAATACATAGATCAATACCAGGTAACCACCAGGGGTCACAACACACCACAATACATAGATCAATACCAGGTAACCACCAGGGGTCACAACACCACCACAATACATAGATCAATACCAGGTACCACCAGGGGTCACAACACCACCACAATACATAGATCAATACCAGGTAACCACCAGGGTCACAACACCACCACAATACATTGATCAATACCAGGTAACCACCAGGGTCACAACACCACCACAATACATAGATCAATACCAGGTAACCACCAGGGTCACAACACCACCACAATACATAGATCAATACCAGGTAACCACCAGGGTCACAACCCACCACAATACATAGATCAATACCAAGGTAACCACCAGGGTCACAACACCACCACAATACATAGATCAATACCAGGTAACCACCAGGGGTCACAACACCACCACAATACATACATCAATACCAGGTAACCACCAGGGTCACAACACCACCACAATACATAGATCAATACCAGGTAACCACCAGGGGTCACAACACCACCACAATACATAGATCAATACCAGGTAACCACCAGGGGTCACAACACCACCACAATACTAGATCAATACCAGGTAACCACCAGGGGTCACAACACCACCACAATACATAGATCAATACCAGGTAACCACCAGGGTCACAACACCACCACAATACATAGATCAATACCAGGTAACCACCAGGGGTCACAACACCACCACAATACATAGATCAATACCAGGTAACCACCAGGGGTCACAACACCACCACAATACATAGATCAATACCAGGTAACCACCAGGGGTCACAACACCACCACAATACATAGATCAATACAGGTAACCACCAGGGTCACAACACACCCACAATACATAGATCATACCAGGTAACCACCAGGGTCACAACACCACCACAATACATAGATCAATACCAGGTAACCACCAGGGGTCACAACACCACCACAATACATAGATCAATACCAGGTACCACCAGGGGTCACAACACCACCACAATACATAGATCAATACCAGGTAACCACCAGGGTCACAACACCACCACAATAACATAGATAAAATACCAGGTAACCACCAGGGTCCAACACCACCACAATACATAGATCAATACAGGTACACCAGGGGTCACAACACCACCAATACATAGTATCAATACCAGTAACCACCAGGGGTCACAACACACCACATACATAGATCAATACCAGGTAAACACCAGGGGTTCACAACACACCACAATACATAGATCAATACCAGGTAAACACCAGTGGTCACAACGCCACCACAATACACAGTCAATACCAGGTAAACACAGGGGTCAACACCACCAACATAGATCAATACCACGTAAACACCAGGGGTCACAACCCACCAAAACATAGATCATACCAGGTAACCACCAGGGTCACAACACCACCACAATACAAGATCAATACCAGGAAAACACCGGGTCACAACCCACCACAATACATAGTCAATACCAGTACCACCGGGGTCACAACACCACCTCAAAAACATAGATCAATACCAGGTAACCACCAGGGGTCACACAGCCACCACAATACATGGGATCAATACCAGTAACCACCAGGGTCACAACACCACCCATACATAGATAAATACCAGGTAACCACCATGGGGTCACAACACCACCACCAGCATAGATCAATACCAGGTAACACCAGGGGTCACAACACCACCACAATACATAGATCAATACCAGGTAACCACCAGGGGTCACAACACCACCACAATACATAGATCAATACCAGGTAAACACCAGGGGTCACAACACCACCACAATACATAGATCAATACCAGGTAACCACCAGGGGTCACAACACCACCACAATACATAGATCAATACCAGGTAACCACCAGGGGTCACAACACCACCACAATACCAGGTAACCACCAGGGGTCACAACACCACCACAATACCTAGATCAATACCAGGTAACCACCAGGGGTCACAACACCACCACAATACATAGACCAACGCAACACATTGGTACGTTAGATTTCGAGGTTATAATTCAGGAGATCTGGACTCTGCAGGTCTTAATACCCACATTTCATGTAAGATTTATGCTTCAGCACGTATGGGGATATTATTCACTTCCGCAAACCAAAACTAAAGGGTACATTTTCGTGATTGGACACTGCGGTCTCGGGGACGACACAAATTAGGGTAAAACTGCAGGTTAATAAGAACATGGACAATGGTTACCTCTGACCTAACCTGGACATTGGTTGCCGTACATAACCTAACTGGGGGGCTGCACCCCACCAGACCCTCCTTATGATATTATTAATAGTAAAGATGGAGGAGGACTACGCGGTCATTTTCTCAGACACTGACTGGTTTTTCCTTGCCTAAAATGAGTGCTTTGGTAAAAATTTTGTTTATGACTGTTGCAAGATTTTCAGACAAGTTTGATTTATTTAGCTTAATATGTGATGCTTTCCCTAATGGAGATAGTTTTTTCCTGTGCAAACCTCAAATAAGTGTGTTTTTTGCAATTCGAAAAAGTTATGAAAAATTTATAATAATACACTTTTTATACGTTTTGACGGGGAAAAACCACTCCATTTGTAAAAGCATCAAATAATAACCTAATCAAAAACTATTAAACTAACTTAATCTAACCTAACCCTCAAACTAACCTAGGTTGCAAATTACTAGTTGAGGAGATATCAAATATTTTTGGTAGGAAGGAGTAAAGGAGTAGAAAAACTAACTAACCTAACCCCACATTTTAACCCCCTAACATAACCTTATTTGACCTAACCCAACGGTCTAACCTAACCTAACCTAACCCCCTAACATAACCTTATTTGACCTAACCCAACGGTCTAACCTAACCTAACCCCCTAACATAACCTTATTTGACCTAACCCAACGGTCTAACCTAACCTAACCCCCTAACATAACCTTATTTGACCTAACCCAACGGTCTAACCTAACCTAACCCCCTAACCCAACGGTCTAACCTAACCTAACCTAACCCCCTAACATAACCTTATTTGACCTAACCCAACGGTCTAACCTAACCTAACCTAACCCCCTAACATAACCTTATTTGACCTAACCCAACGGTCTAACCTAACCTAACCTAACCCCCTAACATAACCTTATTTGACCTAACCCAACGGTCTAACCTAACCTAACTTAACCCCCTAACATAACCTTATTTGACCTAACCCAACGGTCTAACCTAACCTAACTTAACCCCCTAACATAAACCCTTTTTTGACCTAACCCAACGGTCTAACCTAACCTAACTTAACCCCCTAACATAACCTTATTTGACCTAACCCAACGGTCTAACCTAACTAACTTAACCCCCTAACATAACCTTATTTGACCTAACCCAACGGTCCCAACCTAACCTAACCCCCTAACATAACCTTATTTGACCTAACCCAACGGTCTAACCTAACCTAACCTCCTAACATAACCTTATTTGACCTAACCCAACGGTCTAACCTAACCTAACCCCCTAACATAACCTTATTTGACCTAACCCAACGGTCTAACCTAACCTAACTTAACCCCCTAACATAACCTTATTTGACCTAACCCAACGGTCTAACCTAACATAACCTTATTTGACCTAACCCAACGGTCTAACCTACTAACCTCCTAACATAACCTTATTTGACCTAACCCAACGGTCTAACCTAACCTAACCTCCTAACATAACCTTATTTGACCTAACCCAACGGTCTAACCTAACATAACCTTATTTGACCTAACCCAACGGTCTAACCTAACCTAACCTAACATAACCCTATTTGACCTAACCCAACGGTCTAACCTAACCTAAGCTAATTGGTCGTTTCTTTTCGTTAGGTTTGTTGAGTTTCTTTCCGTTCAACTTTGTGTATTGATAATATTCCTTTATCTGTTGCAGGAGCTGACCTACTTCACCAAAAAGGAAATTTTATAGTAAGTTTGTGAACTACGTAATTCATTTAACCCTTTTTATTATTAATGTTTAAGTTAGATTAGGTTACTTTATCAGCAAGATGTCAAAGTGAAAGGGATCTTACAGTTCAGGAAGGACAAATCAATTTTCTTATGCAATATCTTCTTTAGAATACCCTGGTTCTGGTGTAATATTTGTGTAGCTGCTTTTTATTTTTTATTTTGAAATTGTCTGAAGCTTTAGGTAAGGTACATTTGAGTAGTACCTTTATTTGCAAAAAAATATTTCTTTGCTCATATATACTTTTTTTCTCCAGTGCTCATAAACGCTTCAAGAATTTGGCTTTGGAAAAAGTTGGCCACAACCGCAATGCAAAACTTCCCATGGACAAACTGCTGACGCTTCCTGAATTACGTGCCAACCCTTTCTGTGAGCGCATGTGTCTCATCTTCTCTTCAACTAAGGTACACATGCTCTGTTAAGGAAAGGAAATAGATATAGTGACTACTAATTTTCAGCAATATGCAGTATACCTATTTGGATTAAGTTTTGCCATTTTTAGAATGTCATATATCAGTAACTACAGTAAAAGCCTTATAACTCGGCACGATAGGGGCTCTGGCCCTTGCCGAGTTATTCAATGTGCCGAGTTATGCAATGTCCTTCTCTGATATGGGGAAAAAAAAAAAAAAAAAAAAGGACATTCATAAAAACTACACTTACCAGTGAACGGTAAGTGAGTGTAAGCGAAGAGATGCAATTATAGCATCAATATGCCGAGATACATTATTTTTTGCCGACTTTCTGTTTACATGTTCACACAAGAAGTTGTGAGGGCATGATATGCCGAGTGAAAACCATGAGATGCAGTTTAGGTGAGGCGGTAGCAGAGTGGTTAGCGTCACCGGGTGGCGTTCTCGAAGACCCGAGTTCGATCCCGAATGAGACCCATAAATCCACTTGAAATCTTTCTGCACCGTGGAGTGGCCTAAGAACACCCACATGCCCTGCCCATTAACTCCACCTTCGACTGTGAGTGCATGGGAGGACACAGGGGGCGGCATGAGCCTCTAATCACAGGCGTCAGTCCAGGGCTGGATTAACGGGGGGGCTACCGGGGCTCTAGCCCCAGGGCCCCCACCAAAAGGGCCCCCACCATATATATATATTAGCTTTAAGCAGTAATATTAAAAACATTGGCAATTTACAAAACCAAAACATATTTGCCTGTCTCTGTTTCATCCTTTATCTCTGAGTACCAGTCTATGCATTAATAGTTCTTTGCCAAACATAGGCTTCAAAATACCCACAAAAGTGCTTAATTTTCGTGCGAATAAAGGGCCCCGACAAAAGCAGAGCCCCAGGGCCTCCACAGCTCTTGATCCGGCCCTGGGCGTCACTATAACAATCCTGCCTGCACCACCACGGGCGAGGGCCAACCATCACAGCCCTCGAGTGAGCCTCCAGGGCCTACCATCCCACCCCTGTAGCTCACACACAGCATACAAGCGCTATAGGCATAGGTGTAAAAAAAAAAAAAATTGTCTTTGCCATGCCGAGTTATATCAAATTCTGAGTTATACAGTGCCGAGTTATAAGGCTTTTACTGTACTTGTTTTCAAAGCTTTCCAAATGATGCTAAATGTATGCATTTAATGATATTACATTGAAAATTCTCATTCAAAGACAAAAGATCTTCAGATGTGAGATGAAGGCCCTCTGGATGAATTTCCACAAAGGACTAAACACGCTATGTCTTGATATATAGGCCTGTACCAAGAGTCGTGATAAAGGTCGAGCGACGAACGGCCGAGGAAGGGTACCATAAAAGGGATATTTTTGGGAATGAAGAGCAGCGACGACGGTCAGCACGAAGACATGGGGGTACCCGTGTCTTCGTGCCCACCTTCCTCCATCGTCACTGCTCTTCGTTCCAAAAAATATCCCTTTTATGGCTTATGGTATCCTTCCTCGGTCGTTCGTCGCTCGTCGCTCGACCTAAATCATGACTCTTGGTACGGGCCATACAGTATATATATATATATATATATATATATATATATATATATATATATATATATATATATATATATATATATATATATATATATATATATATATATATATATATATTTATATTGGGCCCCTTGACTAACTCTACTATATGGATTTCAGGATGGAGATTGTACATTTGAAGACTTTCTGGATATGATGTCGGTGTTCAGTGAAGCTGCTCCTAAATCTGTGAAAGCAGAATATGCCTTCAGGATTTTTGGTAAGCTCTGATATTTGCGCTTTGAACCCTATGTAGGACATTTATTTTCCCAACGTTTGGTTTCTCAATCAGCCGTCTTTTTAAGTTCATGTTTTAAATAAATAAAATTTGTTATAAAAAAAGAAATTTTATTGTGAACAAAATATTGATATACAGTAAAACCTCAGATATAGCCGTCCAATAGACTCTTGCGTTATAGAGAATGAGTATATATATATATAATAATCATAACACATTAAGTAATGCATGGACGTTGGTGTCTTGCGGTGACAACGGGTGCCACTTTCATTTATGGTGTCATATCATGGGCAATTTAACATAATTTAACATATAATTTAACATATTTTAACATATACTGTACATGAAAATTTGTTTGTAAATTTGATATTATAATTGTAAATGAATATTTTAAAACAATATTCCATATAAGTGTGTGCGTGCGTGCGTGCGTGCGTGGGTAGGTGGGTGGGTGGGTGGGTGGTTAGGTAGGTAGGTAGGTAGGTGGGTGGGTGGGTGGGTGGGTGGATGTGTGTGTGTGTGTGTGTGAGTATTATTGTAGTTTTAACTCTTTTTGGATTCCAGGTCTTCAAGTATGGGATGACCAATCTCCATTCCACATATGCAAAATTTCTTAAACAATGATCAATTTTGTATCTTTCCTTGAATACAGTGCTTGATCTGCAATCCCATTTCATCACTAGTGAAAAATCCTTTGGTTCAGCAGTGTGAAATTCCTATGTTTAAAACTCATGAGAATGAGTCACACGCACTGCATGTCACACCCAGAATAATACATCTGCACTCTAAATGACAAGTATCACAGGAACTACCTCGTGTCAGTCTCGTGGCCTCTTGTAGCTTCCTTATTTTCTAATGTTCTTATTATTGGCAGATTTTGATGGTGATGACTATTTGGGGCGAGGTGACCTGGAGGAGACCATCACCAAGCTGGTCAGTCCGCAGCGCTTCTCTCCGGGCGACATGGAGGCGAGTGCTTCGACGAAGGGCTGGAAATACTGTGTCTTTTTCTAACCTAGACTTTTAATTCAAACTTTTAACATGAGGAAAGTGCATCTGTGTATGGCTGCCACAATATCTTATGTCATAGTTTCAGAATCCTTAAAGTAATCGTCCAGACCATTTCATCATTCCTGATTTAATGCAGTCAAAATATAGCCATGATCGAGTATATCAACAATATGTTGCCACTTTTTGCATCCAGTCACCCGTTTTTAAATGATCCGCAATCAAAATCTGTAAATTCCCCGAGCTCTCAAAACACAACTGACGACCAGCAGACGACGGACCACGGCTCGGTGACGTCACGGCAGGCGGCCTCCCAGCCCGGCGCTGATACAAATAAACGTAAACTCAGAAAAAAATATAGTACTGTACATGAAGAATTTTGGGTGTTTCTGATAAAAAAAATTACGGTTATGGCATATACTTGCATCCTTTATGGGTGCAGCAAGAAAGCTGTGCCTTTCCAGAGAGCTTAGCACCCATTTCCGACCTATTCGGCCACAATATATGTTTGGAGTGCTGGGGAGAGCCGGGCGGTGTGAAGCAGATTGTCTCGCTGCGCGCCTCTCGCCCGTCTCTCCCCGGCGCTCTACACATATATTGTGGCCGTATAGGTCGAAAATGGGTGCTAAACTCTCTGGAAAGGCACAGCTTTCTTGCTGCACCCATGAAGGATGCAAGTATATGCCATAACCCCCAAAAAAAAAATATCAGAAACACCCAAAATTCTTCATGTACTATATTTTTTTCTGAGTTTACGTGTGTTTGTATCAGCGCCGGGCTGGAAGGCCGCCTGCCGTGATGTCACCAGCAAGTTTCCCGCCACGGCTGGAATGGGGCTGTTGTTTTTTCCCGGGCTTTTTACAAAAGTCATGTTTTTAGGAAAATAAGGCGTGGAAATTAATTTTTTTTTGTGGATTAGGTATTTTGAATGAACATTCAACATAATTATGCAAAGAAAAAATGGGTCTGGACGATTACTTTAAGTCTGGTACTGGCATCTGACAACTATGAGATAGAGGAACTTTCATAAGAAAATAAGAAAGCAACAAGAGGCCAGGAGACCTACACGTGGTAGTTCCTGTTACTTAACACTACCTACATCTACCTTGCATCCCCATCTATGAATTTATCCAGACTCCTTTTAAAGCTCCCTATTGACTCCGCACTAACCACTTGACGATTTTCATAGTGTAGTCTAGTCTACACTGACGCCTGTTTCCTAGAACTCCCTGAAGGGCTGGCCACCGCAGAACAGCCTCCCTGTGCACCTGTCCATGCTCCTTATTCTCACCTATTCAATGAACATGTTCAGTTCAGTTCAGTTGTGGGTCGGGAGTCTGGCCTTTTTCAATAGCACTCCCTGACGTGTTTCTTCTTGCTGTCTGGGTCTTTAGTTAGTTGTCTTCTCTTATTCGGTCTTAATTTCTTTCTCTTTCTTTCCTCTTATTTTCTCTGGTCATCCAAAAACTGTTTATTGTTCTTTTTGCTTCTTCCACATTCCCATCTTCAAACAAATACTCCCCCACAATATCCTGTTCCTCCTCTATGTAAGGTTTGTTGGAGCCTCAACAACATAGCCACAACAGAAGTCTATTTACTCCTGTCCACATGATAATCTCTCATCCCTGGTCTCTCAAGTATTCCACCACTGGCCTCCCATTATAAGGGTATTCCTCTCTAACCCTCAGCATCCACTCCACCTTATTATCACCTTCTTGTCTATCCTCCTGATCTCCAAGGACTAAATCATCTGAGGGTGTTGTATATCAATAGGGAAAAACTGGTTCACAAATAGGGTGGTAAATGATTGGAATGGACTCAGTCGTCAGGTAGTTAGTGTGGAGTCAATAGGGAGCTTTAAAAGGAGGCTGCATAATTTCATGGATGGGGATGAAAAGTGGATGTAGGCAGTGTTAAGTAACAGGAACTACCACATGTAGGTCCCACGGCCTCTTGTAGCTTCCTTATTTTCTTATGTTCTTATGTTCTTATCACACCTCTGGTACTCTACAATACATTCCCGCACCTCTAAGACATACCAAACCTTCCATATACTACATTGGTTTCATTACAACTAGTTTATATGTATTCATAACTGCACTTACAGAATTTGATGAAATTTTACAGCAAGGTTTTTTTCCCCAGGCCTTAGTGAACCGAGTGTTGGAAGAGGCTGATTTGGACGATGATGGGATGTTGGCTTTTGCAGAATTTGAACATGTCATCTCAAAATCACCAGACTTTGCTAAGTAAGTATTTGATAGATCAAGTAGAATTTTATATAATGAGATGAACTTTGATCCAAAATATTAAAGTTTGTACATTTTTCCCCTGATAATTTCTCTCTACCTTCATCATATCAATTTGAACCCAGATATGTACTACACAATTTAGTCAAATCTTATTTCTAAAATAATATATTCTAGTAATAATTCTTAATTGTATATCTATGCATTCTTTATATATGAGTAGCCTATGTATCCATGTGTTATTAAGTATAGGTATTTTATTAGTAATCATGGCAGACTGAATTACTTGTTATATTAAGTTAACTACATTAATAGAATACTGTTACGAGTTACCTCAACAGTTTCAGTATAATGCTAGGCACTAATATCTACCTGTTGCATTTTCAGTTCATTTCGGATACGTCTCTGAGAAGATAAAGTCACAAGGACAAACAGGATCACACCTGCCACGGTAAATTGTATTCAAAACCATATTTTGCTAATGAGCTTCTGGTCACCTAATATTTTGCTAATGAGCTTCTGGTCACCTAATATTTTGCTAATGAGCTTCTGGTCACCTAATATTTTGCTAATGAGCTTCTGGTCACCTAATATTTTGCTAATGAGCTTCTGGTCACCTAATATTTTGCTAATGAGCTTCCGGTCACCTAATATTTTGCTAATGAGCTTCCGGTCACCTAATATTTTGCTAATGAGCTTCCGGTCACCTAATTTTCACAGTAATGAAATACTCAAATGGAAAACCCCATCATGATCAGAACTCACCTGAATGAAGCGATTGATCCCTCTTGCCATGTTTCTGGATGCACATGTAGGCAGTTGTCATTACTGTATTCTGTCTTTTCAGCTTCAAGAAGGACACTGGAGTAAGCGCCTGCATCTGCAATGAATGTTGTGTGATGAGATTAGTGCATGCATACATGGGAGATGTTCTGAATTATAACAGACACTCTGGGCCAAATTTATTTTGCAAATGACTCCTGAAATTGCTCAGACTTCAACCCTTGGACCACAGCCTCACACCCCCTTATATGTCAGGATAATGAACATTAAGTTAACCACAGCCTCACACCCCCTTATATGTCAGGATAATGAACATTAAGTTAACCACAGCCTCACACCCCCTTATATGTCAGGATAATGAACATTAATTTTGATTTGAAAATAAGAAATTCATAACAGAAGCAAGATGGCCAGTATTACCTTTGCCTGAACTCTAACTGAAGACTTTCATAGACTAGATACATTACCTTTACTTAGAGTGTGTTACAATGGGCTCACAAAACATTTGTAAATCACATCCATTCAACTTAGAAATGATCTGTGATTGTATTTTCATTATAGCCAAGGTTCCTAGACTAGATATAGGTTCTTGGAGCTTGTGTTACAAAATGCTCCAAACATTTGTAATTCACATCCATTCCTTCTAGAAATCATCTAGGGTTGTTGTTTTTTTCATTATAGCCAAGTTTAGTATCCATTTGTGTTCATGAAATCTTAGTGTAATTGATTGAAAAAGTTTTCAAGTCATTAAATAATATTCAGAGAAATCTCGGTCCTCCAGGCTCAGATCCTCGGCCTTTTTTTTGACTAATTATTATTGTAACAAAAAGATGGTTTCTTGCTTAAAACGAAATTTTTGCAGCAGTGAAACCAAAGCACCCAGAAGCAAAAATCCTTGTTAGGTGCTTGCCTGACTTTGACCAAACTTTCTTGAATACTCTGCAGAATCGGGTCACTAATGTATCACCATGTACTTCATAAATCTGTATACAAAATAAAGTGTTTTTGAGGCTTTAACTGTTAAGGATGGACTCGTCCCCTTACTGGGCGTCACTGCTGTGCACTGTGCAGTGTGTAGTACAGAGGCCTGGCAGGGACGGCAGGGTTTTTATTTATATTTAATCCACCTGTTATATAAAACTATTAAGGAGATTTTTCATTAGTTCATTTCATTCATTCTGAATACGAGTACCAAATGCTAGTACCAAAGATTTTATGTTTGAGTTTGTTTTAGTTTATATGAATAAAACCATTTTTCATACAAATAAATATTTTCTTTCTGCCACATCCTTTAGATAGAGTAACTACACGGGTGCTCCTGCATCCGCGAACTCTGAATCCATGAACTAAACTTGCTGCCAATTGCTCAAGAGTAATTCATATTTTGTTTTTTTTGTTTTTTGTAAGATGCAAAAATGGATTTATTTTAATTAAATTTTTGCACACTTGGCTTCCATACCTGTTTCAACAGTCAGTCGCTCATTAGATTCCTACTACCAGTTGGTATCATAATGTGGCCGCAATAAAACCAATAATGAAATGAAATTGCATGAAAGATGGATGGTCAGCAAACAGTCATGGGAATAGGAAAGTCGGTGTGCCCTTGAAAAGCTTGATAAATGTCTTGCAATATCGCAGATCGTCGTCTGATTACCGTTTGTGAATGGAGCTTTAACGATCATCCCGATACAAACTCCGAGGCTTTATATTTGTTGTCAACTCAGAAGCCGAGTCAGTGGCGTGCCCGGTAAGTCTTGCCTGTAAGTAAGTCTCCAGGTAGCACTCTTTTGCATTTCGCTGAATATTTTTAAATAACCCAAAACGATTCAGAGACTCAACATTATGCAATATTAATATTGTGTAATGTTGAGTCTTTATGATGCATTTTGGGTTATTTCAAAATATTCAGCTAAATGCAAAAAAGTGATACCTGAAGCATGTCAATGGATTAAGTGCAAGGAACGAATGCATAAGCAACAGCTACCGTCAATAACACTATAGTCGCCACTGCACTAATGTCGCCAGACGAATTTTACAGGCGAATATTACGAGTTTTAGCATCACTACAGACTTGTATGTGCCACTGAAGACAGGTAGTACAATGTACATAACCTAAACTACTGTCCGTGCCTCCTTAGTGGTACATTAAAAACTGTAGTAATGCTAAAATTAGTAATATATGACACCTGGCGACATTAGTACAGTGGCGACTATAGTGTTATTGACGGTAAAGCACGTGCCTGGGATGTCTTGTTCCCAGCAGCTGGACGGAACGGGGTGTAGTTTGGGCCTAATTATGTGTGTTGTCCCGTGCCTTGCGGTCACTTTAATTGTGAAAATTAGTTTTTGAGGTTAAGAAAACAGACGGGCGACCGTAATATTTGTATACATTATGAACCTCCACATGAGTGACGTTCGGGATCGTCCACTCCCTTTACGTATTCACAAGACTAATGTGTGTAGTTTAATGGAAATATTAAAACATAAACTGAATCCCACATGACCAAGCCAAGGTCTGTTCGGTAGTGAAGTGTTCGCATTCCTCCCCTTATTGCGGACAGGCGTGGAGCTGGGGTGAGACAGGCGTGGGGCTGGGGTGAAACAGGCGTGGGGCTCGGTGAGGGGCGTGGGGCTGGGTGGACGGCGTGGCTGGGGTGAAACAGGCGTGGGGCTCGAGTGAAGGGGGCGTGGGGCTGGGGTGAGACAGGCGTGGGGCTGGGGTGAAACAGGCGTGGGGCTCGAGTGAAGGGGGCGTGGGGCTGGGGTGAGGGGCGTGGGGCTGGGGTGAGGGGGGCGTGGGGCTGGGGTCTATGGCACTATCTATTTCTCCTCCTCCTCTTCTATTCCTCCTCCTCTAACATAAACCCCTGACCTGACCAGAGCAACCCATGCCTGCAGTGTAAAATTCCTCCCTCTATCATTACAAATAGGATGGTAAATTATTGGAATGGACTCAGTCGTCAGGTGGTCAGTACGGAGTCAATGGGGAGCTTTAAAAGGAGGCTGGATAAATTCATGGATGGGGATGATAGGTGGATGTAGGCAGTGTTAAGTAACAGGAACTACCACGTGTAGGTCTCGCGGCCTCTTGTAGCTTCCTTATTTTCTTATGTTCTTATGAAGTGGCCACAACCTCCACGCAGCCCGTCACGTCTCACACAACCTCCTCCACGTGAGTCCTCGCACCAGCGGCCATGCGAACATCCGCAGGGTCTTGAGATCTCATTTTTATACTTTAATTACAACTGACTTTTACGACAATGTCATGCCACTGAGATGGAGACGTGAGCCATTAAACGCTTGACATTCACAAGTCACAACCTACATTGATAGTGTGGGTATTGCAAGGCCTGTATCGCGTGTTCAGGGTGGTCCAGCGACGAAGAATGTCAGGCAGATTGAGAGAGGGAAAAAAAATCACTCTGGAATCGCACCACTTGCTCCAAAACTCTTTACTTTTCAGAAATGATGAAAGTAAACTTTACATGGACCGTTGGCTATCGAGTGAAAGTTACAAGGCATGACTTGTAGCGATCTGCACATAAATAACTAATATGTGTCGCCTTGTGTGGTCCAACAATCATCACGTGGCAATGAGGTTCCACTATGTGTGTGTGTGTGTGTGTGTGTCACCACAGAGGATCATCAGTAAATTCATCCTTCCCTCTAATTCCTCCCTTTTCCCAGCTAAAAGAGTTGCAAGACTGATCGAAAACCTGCCTCCGATCAAACATCAGTCAAGGACAGCTGGCCAGCCCCGGGTCGCGCACGTACTGGCACTGAGTCGCGCTGTACTACCACCATGTATTCCCTGCACGTTGTAGCCTTGTAGGAGGCTACTAAAAGGAGGTACTGTAGAGTTAGGCTTCCTCCCCTGGTATAGTAAGTGTAGTCACGTGGTATAAGTGGTTATAGTGTAGGCCTATGTACAGGTTACATGTAGGCCTACCCATAGTACCCATGAAAACAAAAAAAGTGAAATGTTTTTATTGTCACCCCACTTGTATGGGAGACGACCAATTGTATAAAAATAAGGAGATGAGTAGAGAGAGAGAGAGAGAGAGAGAGAGAGAGAGAGAGAGAGAGAGAGAGAGAGAGAGAGAGAGAGAGAGAGAGAGAGAGAGAGAGAGAGAGTTTCAAATGGTACTAATCACGTACTAATAACACTAAAAACTAATGCATCTCTCATATCTTGCTTCCTGGTGTCTGTCGCTGTATGTAGGGGAAGGTGGCGAGTGCAGGGCAAAGTAAATGTTTAGCCTGGTGGGAGACAGGAGGGACGTTATAATACTCTTGGTAGGAGGGACGTTATAATGCTCTTGGTAGGAGGGACGTTATAATACTCTTGGTAGGAGGGACGTTATAATGCTCTTGGTAGGAGGGACGTTATAATGCTCTTGGTAGGAGGGACGTTATAATGCTCTTGGTAGGAGGGACGTTATAATGCTCTTGGTAGGAGGGACGTTATAATACTCTTGGTAGGAGGGACGTTATAATGCTCTTGGTAGGAGGGACGTTATAATACTCTTGCTATGAGGGACGTTATAATGCTCTTGGTAGGAGGGACGTTATAATGCTCTTGGTAGGAGGGACGTTATAATGCTCTTGCTATGAGGGACGTTATAATGCTCTTGGTAGGAGGGACGTTATAATGCTCTTGCTATGAGGGACGTTATAATGCTCTTGGTATGAGGGACGTTATAATGCTCTTGGTATGAGGGGTTATAATGCTCTTGCTATGAGGGACGTTATAATGCTCTTGCTATGAGGGACGTTATAATGCTCTTGGTATGAGGGACGTTATAATGCTCTTGGTATGAGGGGTTATAATGCTCTTGCTATGAGGGACGTTATAATGCTCTTGCTATGAGGGACGTTATAATGCTCTTGGTATGAGGGACGTTATAATGCTCTTGGTATGAGGGACGTTATAATGCTCTTGCTATGATGGACTTATAATGCTCTTGGTATGAGGGACGTTATAATGCTCTGCTATGATGGACTATAATGCTCTTGCTATGAGGGACGTTATAATGCTCTTGGTATGAGGGACGTTATAATGCTCTTGGTATGATGGACTTATAATGCTCTTGCTATGAGGGACGTTATAATGCTCTTGGTAGGAGGGACGTTATAATACTCTTGGTAGGAGGGACGTTATAATGCTCTTGGTTTGAGGGACGTTATAATGCTCTTGCTATGAGGGACGTTATAATGTTCTTGCTATGAGGGACGTTATAATGCTTTTGCTATGAGGGACGTTATAATGCTCTTGGTAGGAGGGACGTTATAATACTCTTGGTAGGAGGGACGTTATAATGCTCTTGGTAGGAGGGACGTTATAATGCTCTTGGTAGGAGGGACGTTATAATGCTCTTGGTAGGAGGGACGTTATAATGCTCTTGGTAGGAGGGACGTTATAATGCTCTTGGTAGGAGGGACGTGATAATGCTCTTGGTAGGAGGGACGTTATTAATGCTTTCTTGGTAGATGGACTTATAATGCTCTTGGTAGGAGGGACGTTATAATGCTCTTGTATGAGGGACGTTATAATGCTCTTGCTATGAGGGACGTTATAATGCTCTTGGTATGAGGGACGTTATAATGCTCTTGTATGAGGGACGTTATAATGCTCTTGGTAGGAGGGACGTTATAATGCTCTTGGTATGGAGGGACGTTATAATGCTCTTGCTATGAGGGACTTATAATGCTCTTGGTATGAGGGACGTTATAATGCTCTTGGTATGAGGGACGTTATAATGCTCTTGGTATGAGGGACGTTATAATGCTCTTGCTATGAGGACTTATAATGCTCTTGGTATGAGGACGTTATAATGCTCTTGCTATGGGGGGACGTTATAATGCTCTTGTATGAGGGACGTTATAATGCTCTGGTATGAGGGACGTTATAATGCTCTTGCTATGAGGGACGTTATAATGCTCTTGGTATGAGGGACGTTATAATGCTCTTGGTATGAGGACGTTATAATGCTCTTCTATGAGGGACGTTATAATGCTCTTGGTAGAGGGACGTTATAATGCTCTTGTATGAGGGACTTATAATGCTCTTGGTATGAGGGACGTTATAATGCTCTTGGTATGAGGGACGTTATAAGCTCTTGGTATGAGGACTTATAATGCTCTTGCTATGAGGGACGTTATAATGCTCTTGGTATGAGGGACGTTATAATGCTCTTGCTATGAGGGACGTTATAATGCTCTTGCTATGAGGGACGTTATAATGCTCTTGGTGAGGAGGACGTTATTAAATGCTCTTGGTAGAGGGACGTTATAATGCTCTTGCTAGAGGGACGTTATAATCTCTTGCTATGAGGGACGTTATAATGCTCTGGTAGAGGACTTATATGCTCTTGTAGGAGGACGTTATAATGCTCTTGTAGGGGACGTTATAATGCTCTTGGTATGAGGGGTTATAATGCTCTTGGTATGAGGGACGTTATAATGCTCTTGCTATGATGGACTTATAATGCTCTTGGTAGGAGGGACGTTATAATGCTCTTGTATGAGGGACGTTATAATGCTCTTGTATGAGGGACGTTATAATACTCTGGTATGAGGGACGTTATAATACTCTTGGTAGGAGGGACGTTATAATGCTCTTGGTATGAGGGACGTTATAATGCTCTTGGTATGAGGGACGTTATAATGCTCTTGCTATGAGGGACGTTATAATGCTCTTGGTATGAGGGACGTTATAATGCTCTTGGTATGAGGGACGTTATAATGCTCTTGGTATGAGGGACGTTATAATGCTCTTGCTATGAGGGACGTTATAATGCTCTGTATGAGGCGTCATAATGCTCTGGTATGAGGGACGTTATAATGCTCTTGCTATGAGGGACGTTATAATGCTCTTGCTATGAGGGACGTTATAATGCTCTTGCTATGAGGGACGTTATAATGCTCTTGGTATGAGGGACGTTATAATGCTCTTGGTATGAGGGACGTTATAATGCTCTTGCTATGAGGGACGTTATAATGCTCTTGGTCGTAAAGACATTGATAGAATACAGTGTTTCGTTGTAAATGTTTCCATGATGCATCGGTGAGGGTGGTGGTGGCGAGGAGGGGGTCGACGACGTGAGCGCTGGCCTGAGGGTCGTAAGGATCACAGGTCGGGCAGTGTCGCACCCAAACGACAGATGGCGCCCGGTGCAGAGCGGAGGTGGCTCATCACACCCACTCTGACCTCTGACCTCCCTTGCCTATAACCCCCCCCCCCCCCCTCCCCTAGCTAGCTCTTCCCATTCCCCTATCCTCACCGTGTGTGTGTCGTACATCATCTTTGTCTATGAAATGAAATGTGAAAATAACTTCTTGTCTAGGAAGTACCTCTTGTAGGTCTCACGGCTTCTTGTAGCTTCCTTATTTTCTTATGTTCCTATGTTCTTATTATCTGAGAAGTGGGATTGTGTCAGAGATATAATGCAGCACGTAGCTTTCACCGCCAGCTCGGCACGTCACTCCCACACCAGTGCACAAGCCTACCAGAACAAAAGTCAACACACGGAAACCATCAGAGCATAGTCTGGGATGAACCTCAACTGATGAGATTTTTACAGCAAACTTTCCAGTCGCGTACCCTTTATGAGCGGCTTGTGGGACGATGGCGGTGGTCCCTGGATGCCTCTATCATTGCCCCCCCCCCCACACGTGACCCCCAGGGGATGAGAGGAGACGACAAACGTAAGGCTACATGATTAAACTAGAATGTACTCAAACTCCTCTCTCGTTATCAGTTTCACTCTTCATTTGGTTCACAATCTTTCGTTGTCTCCTTTTAGCGACTCATCACTATTACCATTAACTCATATTGGAGATTCCCTGGTGTTACTAACTCCCATGGGTGACGCCTTGTTGTTATAAGCTTAAGATTGAGACTTATTTTACCGAAGACAGCCTGGCACCCTGCATTACCTCTAAGATCGGTCAGTACGTGCTCCAAGCTTTTTCCGGGAGGGTAAAACTGGCGATCGCGAGTCCAGCTCGCGTGGACAAGACCGTGAGTAACATTCAGACTATATAGAATAGGAAATAGGAAAGGAAGTTAGCTGTGTAGAAGTGCCATGATAGACCCTCACTTAAAAACCTGAGCGTCATCTGTCGGGGCAATGGCTCACCCCTCCCAGGCTCCCACGACCCTCCGCCCCGCGCCTGTCATAGGCTGCTGCTCCGCTCGCCGCTGACCCCACGCAAATAGTTTGAAGGAAGGATTAATCCAGATATATATCTATCTATCTATCTATCTATATATATATATATATATATATATATATATATATATATATACACACAAGTATAAACTTGCACTATCGATTGGCTTGATACGGTTTTGGTGTGTAGGCGGCGCCCCAGGACGCGGGTTCACGGCATAATGGGGGTGCGCGGCGCCTGGCCCACGTGGGTTATAGGTCAATTAGGAACTTCCCGTCGAGATTGAGTGGGTGGATGGCCCATTGTGTACCCGGATGGGTGGAGGTTGGCAGCGCTCCTTCCGGGGGGGACGCAGCTTTCCCTCCGTACCAGCCTGGCTCCCCTACGACTCACAGGGCGTGACATTTGCCTTGGCTATACGATGTACCGTTGGAAGCAACACGAAACAGCGACAATGCTGACTGCCCGTCACTGCCGCAATGAGGATTTTCTCTCTCTCTCTCTCTCTCTCTCTCTCTCTCTCTCTCTCTCTCTCTCTCTCTCTCTTTTTTTTTTTTCTCATTACTGAGTGGATATCCTTTCCATCACCCTAATTTGTCTGTGTTCAGTTCCTAACCTCTCAAGGCGACGAGAACCACGGCAAGTCATCTACTAGTTATAAGATAAAGATATAAGATCAATAAATACATACGGTTCACCCTGCTGCTCTCCCCCTCTCACTGGCCACCACTCCCTCATCCAAACCACCTGCGATTCCTCCTCAAACCCTTCCTGACCCTTCGTCTTTATCAACAAAACAATCCTGTAGACCATTTCCTCCCCCGTAACCCTAACCCTAACCCTCACACACAAGACTGACCCTCGCACTCCCGCTCATCACTGTCACCACCACCTTCGATCACATTTTCGATATTCTTTCCTGACATCCATGCGGCAGTACAGTTTCCGCAAAAAGTTCTGGCCCCTCCCTAAACGTAACACTGCTTTTAGAGGCCAGAACTATTTGCGGACACTGTACTCATATATATCAGACAGTTTGCCGACGTGAAAAACTTAGGGTGAGGGCAAGGCAGCGGCGTTGAGGGGGTGACAGGACAGGTGATACTGAGGCAGGTGTACTGAGGCAGGTGTTCTAGACAGCTGCTGAGAGGAGGGATAACATATTGTGGTGCTGGTAACAATTAATGACTTAGAAATGAAAAGAATTGAGACTCGACTCGACATTTGAAACTCGACCACCTTGAACAGACTCGAGGACGGAGGCCACGGTAAAGATATGTGGCTGGAAATGGGGTGAAGGAAATGTTATTGGTTTACTGTTAGAAAGAATGAATAATGAAAAAAATTGAGCAGTGAAAAATAAGTGTCAGTAAATATGTAAGCAAAATTATTGTTCGGTAAAAATACACACGTGGTCGTCAGTGTGAGATAAGATATTTTTTTCATTTCTCAGCTTCTTCAGGGGTCTTCTCCACCCTCAGACTCCTCTCTCTCTCTCTCCTGCCATACCACCCCCCTCAGCTCTCTCTCTCTCTCTCTCTCCTCTCTCTCTCTCTCTCTCTCTCTCCCCCTCTCTCTCTCTCTCTCTCTCATGCCCTCCCCAGCACCCCCCTCAGCCTCTCTCTCTCTCTCTCTCTCTCTCTCTCTCTCTCTCTCTCTCTCTCTCTCTCTCTCTCTTCCACCTCTCTCTCTCTCATCTCCTCTCTCTCTCTCCCCCAGCATCCCCTCAGCCTCTCTCTTCTCCTCTCTCTCTCTCTCGTCTCTCTCTCTTCTCTCTCGTCTCTCTCTCTCTCTCGTCTCTCTTTCTCTCTTCTCTTTCTCTCTTCTCTCTCTGCTCTCATGCCCTCCCAGCACCCCCTCAGCCCCCCCCCTCTCTCTCTCTCTCTCTCTCTCTCTCTCTCTCTCTCTCTCTCCTCTCTCTCTCTCTCTCTCTCTTCTCTCTCTCTCTCTCTTCTCTCTCTCATGCCCTCCCCAGCACCCCCTCAGCCCCTAACCTGAGACACCCCCCTTCCTCCCCCAAACCCCTTCACCCCCCAACCTGAGGCACCCCCCTTTCTCCCTCCCCCGCCGCCCTGCACACATTATTTCTGCATCACACGCCAGCACACTCAATTAGCAAGTCTATGCGCTCTGTTCAACAAAAGCTTCACCAAGACTTATGTACATTAACTTATGTGTCTTGGCGAACGTGTTTGCGTGTGTGGGAACGTGTGTGCTCCTGTGCGGCGGCCACACACTCCACCCTGCCACTGTGCGACGTGTTCCTGGCCCCTGTTGCCCCTGCCGTACCCTGCCCATGCCCACCTTGCCCATGCCCATCCCCACCTTGCCCCTGCCCATGCCCACCTACCGCACCCTGCCCTGCCCCACTCTGCCCACCCGACTCTAGGCACACCAACCCTGCCTGCAAGCTTGTGTACCGCAATTGAATCCTTATAAATAAAAGCCTCAATGTGTGTATGGTTGTTTGTGTCATTGTGGATTGAGGTTTTTTCCTTTTTTTTTACATCACAAAATAGTTACTCTTGTCACCCTTCTGAGTCATCCAAGCGTCACCCTACCTTAGTCTTTCGCCTCTTGGGTGACGCTGTGTTGGGGTGTGACTCTTTATCTTCCTTACTTACTTATTTAAGAAGAAAAAAATTCAAGCTGGAAAAGCGTAATTTAAAAAAGAAATAAGGAAAAACTGGTTCACAAATAGGGTGGTAAATGATTGGAATGGACTCAGTAGACAGGTAGTTAGTGCGGAGTTATTAGAAAGCTTTAAAGGGAGGCTAGATAAATTCATGGATGGGGATGAAAGGTGGATGTAGGTAGTGTTAAGTAACAGGAACTACCACGTGTAGGTCTCACGGCCTCTTGTAGCTTACTTATTTTCTTATGTTCTTATGTTCTTATGTAAAAAAAAACCAAGCTGTCCCTCCCTCTCAGCGCCTTCTTCAGGGTCTGGGCCTCACAATGATCCCTTTTCCTTAACTCTGAGCCATCAGATTGCTGCTATAAGACATGTGAGTGTTAGTTTACTTATGGAATGTTATCATGAGAACATCTCGTCGGGTGTGACTCTAGGACAGAATACCGCGGTGCCTTTATCTAGTAATTGGACCATTAATGTCACTGGACAGATATTTATTGATTATTCAATGGTGATTTTTATCGGAAGACAGGATACAATGTCTATCTGCAGCCTGGAACAATACCGCTGTTATATCTTTCGGACGCTTCCTGTCCACGTACGATGTCAATTGTAGTCGTAAAACAATCTCTCATCACAAACAATCACAGGAACTACCACGTGTAGGTCTCGCGGCCTCTTGTAGCTTCCTTATTTTCTGATGTTCTTATATTCTCTGTTTCATAGGGCTTTTGGTTCTCTCTTCCAGCTGAGGATCCCCAAGCCCACATCCCTCCACCCTCCTGCCTCTCCCTCCCTCTCACCTGCCTGCCGCCGGGGTCCTGCCATCCTCCTAGACATGGCGAGTCGTCAGTGCGGCTCTGGAAGTTGTGGGAGGAGGGTGTTACGCCGGCATCTCTAGAATTTTACGTCATCTGTCGACGTAAACTTGGTGGCTGGCTGGTCCTGACTGCCGGTGGTGCATCTGAAAGGTTTGTGTCCATTTAGAGTTTCCTGCCTCACACATAATCGTTGATCCACCACACAGGAATAAACATTGGAATTTAAACTATTTTCAAGGAGATACCCAAGTTCGCATAATGTGTTCGATTCTACTGCAGGGTATTTCTAAATGTTTATATACAAATTCACACAAGCGATGACAAGTGCAGCATGGTGAGAGTGAGGATGTGTATGAATGGTGTGAGGGAGGGCTGGTGTGACTTGTAGGACGATGGATTGCTGCTTAGTGCGGCATCCAGGTCTCCGTCAGGGCTCAGGGCAGCAGGCTGAGGGGAGGGAACTAGCCACGGCGGCACCACAACACCCACCCTCCTCAGCTGTACCAACGCCTTCTATTTGTCTATCAGAAGGCGTTGGCTGTACCTCTGATCTAACTTAACCTCTTCACGCCCAGATCTTTCCTTTGCTATATGAAATCGTCTGTTGTTAGCCATAAAATTACGAAAAAGTCACTAAATATACCAAATTCGTTAGTCGACAAGGATACTAGACAGGTCATATCTATAAAATATTCCTTATATTCCTTAAAATCGTCTAATGGTACTCAAATTACAATGGAAATTACGTTTTGGGTCTCAAGGGATTAATGTTTGGTTAGCTAATCTGGTTAACTCACCTGGTTAGTATCATAGTTATAGTTAGTTAGTTAGTTAGCCACCCCTAGTATCTGGTCGCCATGTCCAGGGAGGGAACAGCGAGCACACACACTAGTAATAGAGGGGCGATCATATCTACAGGCTCGCCAGTCCATGAAGTCAATATAACTGGAATACATTGGCAACAAAGATGGACTCGTGTATCCTGGCAGAATTTAGCGTCAATGCTGTTACACAAAGACTGTGTGTGCCGCCTTGCTTCTTGTTAAACTTCATAATGTTGCCGGAAATTCTCCAAGTAGTTTAGTAACATGCCCTTCCGTAAAAGAATATTGCTCATTCATCTAATTGTAACCATCGTGGTATTTACAACAAATCATATCATTTCCACACGAAGCGTCTTCTATCGGATCAGAAAATGACATCGGTTAGGTTTATATTTTTCTGACATTAATCATCAATACGTAGCAGCCTCATAACAGCTCCTACTGCAACATGGAATAATTGTGTACATATAAAAAATAAAAATAAAATTCTGTCGGCGATCCTTAGCTCGTCAGATTGTGCCATAAGAGTGTACATTACAAAATACAGATAACCACTGTAATATTCGTGGCAATGAATTATGATAGTTACTAGGGCAGGATCCTTCCCTCTGTGACACCTTATGTGCTTGGGGAATCAGTTACCAATATATAGTAAGGCTAAACGGAAAAAAATGCAAGCAGGTGTGCGTCTTGGGAGCAGGTGGCGGATCAAATGTGTGCCTTTACATGGAGCCCCTTGTGCCAGTCTCATTTCCTTATGCAGCGACCTACCACCTGCCTGCCGCGAACCACCTCAACCATGCGCACACACCCACACACATACACACACACACACACACACACCACACCACACCACACCACACCACCACACCACACACACACACACCACACACACCACACACACCACACACACACACACACCACACACACACACCACACCACACACCACACACACACACACACACACACACACACACACACACCACACACACACCACACACACACACACCACAACACACCACCACACACATACATACACACACACACACACACCACACACACACCACACACCACACACACACACACACACACACACACACACACCACACACACACCACACACACACACATAAGAACATAAGAAAATAAGGAAGCTACAAGAGGCCGTGAGACCTACACGTGGTAGTTCCAGTTACTTAATACTACCTACATCCATCTTTCATCCCCATCCCTGAATTTATCCAGCCTCTTTTTAAAGCTCCCTATTGACTCCGCACTAACTATCTGTCTACTGAGTCCATTCCATTTATTTACCACCCTATTTGTGAACCAGTTTTTTCCCTATTTCTTTTTTAAATCTACGCTTTTCCAGGTATTTCCAATTGCGCTTTCCACAACCATCTCCTTCTGATGTCACTGAATGATCATTTCTTCTCATTCCTCTAAAGATTAACTGAGGTGTGCTGAACTAATGAATCGTCAGAGAACAGGGAAAACAAAGTGTATATGAGATAAATGATTGGAATGGACTCAGTCGTCAGGTAGTTAGTGCGGAGTCAATAGGGAGCTTTAAAAGGGGGCTGGATAATTTCAGGGATGGGGATGAAAGGTGGATGTAGGTAGTGTTAAGTAACAGGAACTACCACGTGTAGGTCTCCCAGCCTCTTGTAGCTTCCTTATTTTCTTATGTTCTTATGTTCTAGATTCTCCTAAGATCCCCTTTTATGGTTTGTGCTTTCTTATGCTCGTGTTTTCCGAGTAATCATGTGTTTATGTGCTTATGTTATGTTCTTAGAGAGAGCTCAGAGTTCATGTGTGTGGTGGGGCGGGATGGCTGTGGTGTGGGGGGGCGTGGTCCGTCACGTGAGGGTGAGGGAGAAGGGCGGCAGATCCGTCACACCACCTGCCCCCCCACCTTCCTCCCACCACCTGCCCCACCACCACCTTCCCCACACCATCCCCACACCACCATCGCCCCACCATCCCCCCACTACCTGCCCCAACCTTCCCCACACCACCTGCCCCCCCACCACCTTCCCCCCACCACCATCCCCCCACCTTCCCTACACCACCTGCCCCCCACCATCCGTACACCACCTGCCCCTCACCTTCCCCACACCACCTTCCCCCCACCACCTGCCGCCCACCTGCCTCGTAGCCTCGCCTCCCTTGTCTCGCTCTCGCACTCACTCCCTTGTGTACTTCTCGTCCTCTCTACACTCTATCATAGGTACATACATAAGAAAATAAGGAAGCTACAAGAGGCCGCGAGACCTACACGTGGTAGTTTTTGTTACTTACCACTACCTACATCCACCTTTCATCCCCAATCTACATCCACCTTTCATTCCCAAAACTTATAGTAGTAAATACATAAAGTAGCTGATTCCTAACTCATCCCTCATGTTATTCTGTCTGGGCCTCAAGTCATCAATAACTGGTTTTATCTTTTTTAATTTTTTTTATTTATACTTGGTCTCTTGGTTGCCTTGAGCCTACACCTGCCTCCCCCCAGGCTGAAACACGTCTGCACGGCGCACCTGCCTCTCCCAATGAGCCAGCCACACCTGCCTCTCCCAACTACACCTGCCTCTTCTTAGTGTGTGACGGACCACAAACACCTGTCCTTTCTCTCTCCACTCTTATTTCTCTTAGCTAGTTTCTTAGGTAGTGATATTTTCTCTTATTTCTCTTTTTTCCACTGTTTACAGGAACTACCTCGTGTAGGTCTCGCGGCCTCTTGTAGCTTCCATATTTTCTAATGTTATTATGTTCTCAGTCATCCTCGGTTGTGTTACTGCACGTCACAATACAGTTTTCCCATCTACAATACAATACATCTACAGTACAATACATCTACAATACAATACATCTACAATACAATACATCTACAATACAATACATCTACAATACAATACATCTACAATACAATACATCTACAATACAATACATCTACAATACAATACATCTACAATACAATACATCTACAATACAATACATCTACAATACAATACATCTACAATACAATACATCTACAATACAATACATCTACAATACAATACATCTACAATACAATACATCTACAATACAATACATCTACAATACAATACATCTACAATACAATACATCTACAATACAATACATCTACAATACAATACATCTACATCTTTCTTTCCCACAGCGTCGTATTTTCCTCTCTGGTCATATACACACTTTGTTTTCAGGTGCGCTTGTGTCAGGTGGTCAGTGCGGAGTCAAAAGGGAGCTTTAAATGGAGGCTGGATAAATTCATGGCTGGGGATGAAAGGTGGATGTAGGTAGTGTAAGTAACAGGAACTACCACGTACGTGTAGGTCTCGCGGCCTCTTGTAGCTTCCTTATGTTCTTATGTTCTTTTCCCTGTTCTCTGACGATCAATTACTTCACCACACCTCAGTTAATGGCTGTTTTCAAGCCTCAACATTGTCTCACAAAACAACACAACAAAACAACATTAGGAAAAGAAACCTCTCATTGTATAGTAGTACGGGGAAACTGTAGAGAATGTTTGAGAAGATGTGACAGATGTTTCCCACCAGCCCTCTCAGTGATGCCTTTAACTCTCACGCCGGGCTACAACGCGTCTCAGGTGGCGTGAAGAATGACCAATGTAATAACCCATCAATTACTGCCTCTGCCGCACTCATGAGAACTTCCCAATTGAGACTCTCACCCGTAAGTGACTCATAGCCAATAAGCTCTATATCGCATGGGGCTCTGACATCTACTCCGTCCCGTGTTCCTCATCACTTCAAAACGGTGTCTAACAATTATTTTTGAGTGGAGGGACGGGCAGAGGAGGGGCGGGGAGCATATTTCCCTTTTCTGGAACACTATGTCGCGTTTACTCTTGAACACGTCAGGTTAGGTTACGGTTAAGTTTCCTGGACACGTAATGGTAACTTTGCGTGGAAATCACAATGAGGGTATTTTCGAGATAATCCTATATGGTTAGTTTCGGAGCTACAGCCAAGCGTCTTCACTCGGAATCCACATACTCACATAGAGTTGGGGAATATGCGGGCGGGGAGAAACGAGCACTGGTTGAGAGGATGCATCGTCTATAGGTGTATAGTTGTTAAAATCACCGATACAAGTTAAATGACCACGACCATGAACTGAATTTCGGTATGGGAGGAGCCAAGACATGAAGGTAGTAAGGGGATACATAATAATAATAGTAACATAATAATGATAATAATACCTCCATGAGCCAAGGTATCCTGTGGCCTGGTAATTGGCCTCGGGTAGGAAAAGAATTAATGTAAAAACTTTTCCTCGTATGCGGAAGTAGTAATGTAGTCTGCGATACATGAACCGGAAGTCAAGGAGAAAAATGCGGCGAGTAAATTAATACACATAAGCAGGTTCATAAAACTGTAATTGAAAGCATGAACGAAATAGAATCGTGTGTGCGTTTTACTGTATACACACACACACACATACACACACACACACACATACACACACATACACACACACATACACACACACACATACATACACACACACATACATACACATACACACACACACACACACACACACACACATACACACACACACACACATATATACACACATACACACACACACACACACACCACACACACCAAAATTAGGAAAGTTTATTGTGTTTAAAGTCCAAGTTACAAATCTCTCTTATTTTCTTATGATTTTATTCTCAAAGTTTATTCTCTATTCTTTACCTTGCAAACCTTTATTTTCTGATTCTGGCACTAAGAAAGAGCAGATTCGACCCATGACATTATAAGCAGGATATCAATTCAGTAATAACGTCATAGAAGCAGTCGATGTTAGTTTTTACACAAACACAAACACACACAGTCACACACACACAGTCACACACACACACACGCAAACACACACACAGACACACACACACAGTCACACACACACACAGTCACACACAAACACACACACACAAACACACAGTCACACACACACACACACACACACACACACACACACACACACACAGTCACACACACACACACACACACACATACATTTCCCTGCTCTTGGATCCAATGACGGGTTTTCACATATAATGATAAAATACCACAATGTTAAGTATAGCCCATTTTCGTTTCCACAAACTAGGCTATAATGGTAAACGTTAGATTCCTATGTTAACACTAGAATTATGGCTGACGAACTTAGCGTAAACCTCACCGAAATAGATTATTCCTGATTAAACCTGATTCCTAACAGATTATTTCGTGCTCTAAATGGCCAATAGAAAGGAAAACGTCTATTATTGAAGCATTTTCATTTACTGTGTAGTGCATTACCACATATGAAAATACCAAGAAGTATACGAATCAGCATGCTTCTATTCTTTCACTGTTCAGATTATCCCTGTAATCCGTCAAATTACCTCCTTACTCCAAAACTGCCGCGAATAAAGTGATAGAAAAATAAGAGAGAATTGTAACTTGGACTTGAAACACCATGATCTTTCCTCCGTTTGGTGTGTGTGTGTGAGTGGTGTGTGTGTGTGAGTGGTGTATGTGTGTGTGTGTGTGAGTGGTGTATGTGTGTGTGGGGTGTTGTGTGTGTGAGTGGTATGTGTGTGTGTGTGTGTGGTATGTGTGTGTGTGTGTGAGTGGTGTATGTGTGTGTGGGGTGTTGTGTGTGTGTGTGAGTGTGGGGTGTTGTGTGTGTATGTGTGTGTGGTGTGTGTCAGGAGGGAGATAATAGGGCGGAGCATGGAGAAATCAGCAGTCGGAATGGCGCTGGATCTAAAATGGCAGCTGGAAAAGAGGACATAAATGGAGGAAGACAAGAAGAAAGGGCATGACGACAGGAAATAAGGGCATGAAGGAGTGGTCGTTGAAGGGCGTGCGTTGCCTTAGGAGGAGTGTGGAGGGAGTAGCAACGCCTCCTAAGGTAGTCACTTCTTTGCACCGATTGTCGCTTTGCATAACAAACTCCGGAGCGTTGTCTTGAGTTTGTTGGCGCCACACACACACACACACACACACACACACACACACACACACACACACACACACACACACACACACACACACACACACACACTCACTCACTCACTCACTACACTCACACTCACACACACTCACTCACTCACTACACTCACACACTCACTCACTCACGCTATCTCTCTCATTGAATAGGTCAGTCAGTCGGGTACAATTCGTGCATTTACTGAATGAGCTTTACTACTAACTAACACATTAACTTTACTCACTCGATTAACTTATTTATTAATTCACGAGATCAGTCATTTACTCAATCATTCATCACCTCATTCCTCCACTCATGCACTCATCCAACTTGTTACTCACTCATTCACATTCATCTACTTGAACGCACACACACACACGGACACACACACACACACACATACACACACGGACGCACACACACATATTCAAACACACTTAAACAGTCACATATTTGCTCACTCTTCAAGATCTCTAATTTCATATGCATAGCCATCACTTATCCTCCTCTTCTCTCTCTCTCTCTCTCTCTCTCTCTCTCTCTCTCTCTCTCTCTCTCTCTCTCTCTCTCTCTCTCTCTCTCTCTCTCTCTCTCTCTCTCTCTCTCTCTCTCTCTCTTTTCATATCTTCAAATAGCTGCCTTTCAAGCAATATAACGCGCTTGGTTTGTGTTGTCTTATAGCACCAACACCTTCTTAGAAACAGCAAAATGTGAGCAGCTGGCAGGGAAGTCCTTAAACGGAACAAAATTAAAACACACACACACACACACACACAGCAGGGCATGGTATAGAATGGAAATGGAATGGAAGTGGAACAGAAGAATACTTAAGGTTCCATTCCATATACCATGTCCTGACACAGACACACACACACACACACACAGGTCGTCACAGTAGCCCTTGACTCTCCACAATCCCTGAACCAGCACAAAACATACAATAGAATGCCACATACACAATTGGCTCTCGTGTTAACTTCTAATACGTAAGTCAATTGAATAATCATTTATACACCACAATTTTTATCCCTGACTGCATACAGAGTTCTTGACAATGTTTTCTTATCCATTTGCAGAGTAACCCGGAAAATTACCGAGAGCCCCTTGACTGTGGCTCTTAAAGGAAGGGGAACCCGTGGCTTGTTTGGCGAGTCAACACCTGAATCATTCTGCCGCCGGGGACAAGCGGGTCTTTCAAGGCTCTTACAAGGCTCTTACAAGGCAGTCAGGGGGAAGCAGTAGGGGTGAAAAAGACTGCACCAGCTGGGGGCGTATATATAGGGGGCGCCACTCCCTCCCCTCGCCTAGGGTGTTGAAGCAAGGGTCTCGTACCGATGCCTTGGTTGACTGCCATGCCCCGGAGGAAGAAGCCACAGGTAAGGTGGTGTGTGTGCGTGTGTGTGTGTGACTGTGTGTGTTGTGTGTGTGTGTGTGTGTGTCATTAATTCACCCATGGTCTTGTCCACGCGAGCCAGATTTGCGATCTCACAATAGATACAAAAATCCATAAATGTGTAGGAAGGTATAGCTCTTCGCATTAGCCCGTCAGGGTGGCAAGGTTGGTAGAGACGTGAGCCCGCAATGTGCAGCGTCCCTGTGCATTCGGTCAACGGTTCGAGTCCGCCTAGTTCGTGCTGACGTGGCGGCGCTTTGTATAGTCAATAACCTTGTAGTTGGTACTTGCAAAGTGCCTAGATAGGATGAAAATCTTATCTTATCTCTTCGCATTACATAATATGAGCGTTGTATATTCATAACAAGTTGGCGCAGTCATGAGACAATTGAGTACAGTAAACCCTCTCTAAATCGAACTCGTATAATTCAAACTTCGGATAATTCGACCTGTTTCAGGCCAGCTCGATTTTTTCAATAACTTTCCATAATTCGACCAAATTTGAATTATCCTTAGACTTACTAGTGGGAGTCCGACCTCTCCCATGCGGTGCGTGCCGCGGCTGCCCAGCGTGATCTGATACAAGATCTATAGACTTTTAATAGTATGTCTATTAATCTTGATCTGATATGTGATAATTATCGTAAAAATACGGTAGGTAGAGAAAGAAGGCGGGAGGGGGAGGAGAAAGAAGGGGAGAGGAGGAGGAAGGGGGGAGGGGAAGGAGGGACGAGGAAATGGGAGGAAGAAGAACAATATTTTAAGTATCCTTCGCTCTGTATACAATCCTTCAGAGTCATTCACGGGCCTCTTCGCTCCTTCATGCATCCTACAGGAGTCATGGGAGGGCATTAAAAGTCCCACAGGATTGATATAGTATTCCTAGGTTTTTATAAGTACTTTGACAATCGCATGGGTGGCTCAAATAGGGATTAATATTAATATTACTAATACTGAAAATACTAATACTGATCGTTGTATTGAAGTAATGCTTAATATAGCAATTCTTATATTTTTTTTATGTCTTGTAGAGTAAGTTTTATCTAATTTGTGATTTTAAAGAAATATCCGGAAGTATCATGTCATTGTGAATTGGCTGAAATAGGTACTTCTAATCATTATAACTGAAAACTTACTCCATTTTCGTGTTCAGCATGCCCGAAAACTGCTAGGAAATAATTGTCAAGCACATCTATTTTTCAAAAAATATTGCAAAATTTGCAATATTTTTTTTTAAATAGTTTTGCTTGAAAATTTGTTCCTATCAGTTTACGGGCATGCTGAACACTAATCTTGAGTCAGTTTTCAGATACAATGATTAGAAGCCCCTATTTCAGCCTTGATTTTTTTTAAATCACGTTTTTTTCAATAACTAAAGAAACAACATGTATAGAGAAGTAAATGTGTTGAAGTAAATGTATCAAGGGCTATCATTTGGCGCAAAGCAAAAAAATATTAATTGGTAAATGTCCGAGAAAATAGCATATTCGTACATTTATACAAAATATAAATTTTCTCGACAACCATGAAATGTTTTGACAAACCGATTACTGCATCATGTAGAACACCTCAAGATGAACCTTTGTTACTTTGATAAGTTTTCTTCTACGACTCATAGTTTTGCGGCAAAATAACAAAAACCTGATTTTCGTCAATTTTGGAGTATTTTTGAGCAGCCAGAAATCCAATGTGTGTGGGTGTATAATCTAATCTTTAAGTAGTAAGAAATTGATGGTATATGAATTCTTACGTGTATATGTTCTATTGTAATCTGTATTGTTATTATTATTATCATGTGGTATTATAAGTGTTTACTTATAATTATGGTATAAATACAATGGTTTTGGTGAGTGCAAGTAATACAATCTGTGCTGTTTTGGCATGTTTGCGTGACTTATTATTGTGTGGAGGGGCTAGAGGTAACCATCGGATAATTCGGACTTTCGGCTAATTCGACCCAGGTCTCCGCCCAATTAGTTCGAATTAGAGAGGGTTTACTGTATAGTGGCTGCACGCATTTTCTAAGATGCTAGAAATATAATTGAGCACAACACCAGGCTGGGTGACGAGGCGACGTGTTTCCTCCATCAGACTAACTGAAAAGGTGATGAGCTACGAACGCGCGTGTGCACAATTCGCTCTTTAAAAAATCGTTCTAATTTCGAGTGTTTACATTGAAGGTGTGGGTGTGGGTACGTGGGTGTGTGTAGGTGGCGCGAGGGCGAACCCACCTAAGAACTTCAGAATTTGTTTTCTAATATCTTTCTCACCCACACTGCTACGTCATATTGAACAAAAAACAATGACCTCTGTATAGCCGTGCTCATTCCACTCATTATAATGTTCGGATTGCAACACATGAAGGAATGTAGTAGTGAAAGTTGAAGGATAGCTTTGGTAACGGAGGAGGGGACAGGAATAATGGAAAACAACCCGCGGCTAATGCATTACAGAGCGATATTCTTGATGTTCCTTCCAACACAAGCCTGAGAAGACCCAGAACATAATTTCCATTGTAATTTGGCTACCATTAGACGTTTTTTTGTGTGAATATAATCAATATTTTATAGATATGACCTGTTTACCGTGTTTAATATCCTTGTCCACTAACTAATTTGGTATATTGAGTTAATTTTCGTAATTTTTTGGCTAACAACACGATTATTTATAGCAAAGGAAAGATCTGGGCGTGAAGGGGTTATTAAAAGTGAGGCTGTTGGTTGTTCTGGTTTCCTTGCTTCGTCTACTTTAGTTCTGCCGTTCATACAGGCAGTCATCAACCCCTCGAGGCCCACAACGTAATTTCCATTGCAATTTTGTTACCATTAGACGATTTCAATTAATATAAGCAGTATTTTATTGATAATAGCATGTTTAGTATCCTTGTCCACTAGCTAATTTGGTATATATAGTTACTTGTCGTAATTATATGACTAATAACAGACGATTTTACATAGCAAAGGAAAGATCTGGGTGTGAAGGGGTTAATGTCCCCCTTTTTCTGCCCACTGCTACTTCCTTGCAATCTACGACCCTAGCATGAGGAAGACACCGGCCTGCAGCACGCTTATATTTGGGAGGTTGGGTTGGGCGACATGGTGGTTGAGGTCGGGAGGATGGCATTGGTGGTAGCCACTTGGAGGCTGGGTTGGCAGTCTCTGGGCCCAGGGTTCGTCTCCTGGTGTAGGTTGCCCAGAACTGCGCACCCGTCTTATATAGATACTTGGTACTACTTAGCACTGCAGTCTCTGTGTCAATCTGAGAACAGTGGCAGTACTGCCGGCCGCTAGATGGCAGCGAGTCATGCGTGGCGGCCTGAGTTGCCCCTACGGCCCTGTGGGATGCAGCAGGTGGTCAACAAGGCACCCAGGGGAGCTTGTTTGAGGTCCGGCGAACTGGTTTAGAATGGTGGTGAGCAGTCGTGGCAAACCCGTTACCCGGGAGTCCTGCGACCCCCCAGGTCATCCACTCACCCACCCGGTCACCTTCCTCCCGCTCGCTCCCTCTCCACTCCTTCCCTCCCTGGCTCCCTCTCTGCTCCTTCCCTCCCTCGCTCTCTACACACGCGCGCACTTCCATACACAAGTACACCTCTACCTCCACATCAAATGCACTAGCACAAAAATGCCACCTCACACACACGCGCGCGCGCGCGCACGCACGCACACAACACACTCACTCACTCACTCACACACACACACACACGGCTCGAATTTTTTCCCCTGAAACGACATCATTTACTGTCCTCCTTGTGTAAGGGGATGGATGGGATGTGTGGTGTGTGAAGTTTCAGTTTTACCCAAAAAACTGTCTACGTAAGTGAGCTGAGCTCTTTCCGGGAGGGTAAACCCTGGCTCTCGCGTGTCCAGCTCGTGATCAGGCCGTTGGTGAATCACACACACACACCTCATGAATGGCAATACCACAGCCCTGACATCTATCCTCCACCTGACAGGCCTCGGCAGTGGTGGTGTTGAGGAAGTACCGGAGGCTTCGGCGTCGGCGGCGTCGCTCTCTGCGCCTGGAGTACCACAAGCTGCGTTCCCTGCTGCCCGGCGCCCCCAGGTCCCCGCAGCTGCGCCGCAAGGTAAGGCACACGGAATGCTGACATAGCCCTTGTGACACCAGTGACGTGTGTAGGACATTAATACAGCCTTTCGCTGTAACGCTAAAGTAAAAGATAGTCTACCTTATATATGTAGTACCTCCCTGTGTATCTACCCTTTTTGGCGATAACACTCGTAATTATTATTTGTTTATTTTTATTTGCGCGTGTGCAGGTGTTTGCATGTATAACGTCGTGTTGTCGTCCGCAGGTCGGGGTCGTGGATGCGGCCTACCAGTATATTTGTCAGCTCCAGACGGCGCTGCTCGCCAAGTTCTCTGCCCGAGGCGTCCCGGCCGACCTGGCAGGTGGGTCCTCATTTTTCCCTCGTGGAGATTCTAATCATATCAGATTTGATGTTTAGCAACATTTTTTGCTCTTTTTGATGAACTGGACGTTGCCATCTGTACTGTGAGTTATGATCCAATAGTCTTCTGGGCGAGGCATTAGTGGATGTGATATGAACAGCTTAATCAGCTGAACGCAAGTCACTGAATCTGTGGCAGCAAGATAATTGCTGTGAAGAACTGAGATTGATGTTCAATGAGACGAGTAATGAGACTTCCTTTTTTTCTGGCAGGTGTTGTGGGTGGGAAGGTTTCCTCGGCGTCGGACGTGCGCGCCCTGGCCATCCACCTCATCCACGCCACCAACATGGCCCCGCCCTTCATGACGCAGCCAGCCTCACGCGGCCTGGCCACCTTTCGGCCCAACTCCAGCGCGTCTTCCTCTACATCGTCACTCTCTTCGCGAGGCTCAGCTACCCAGTGCTTGGCGAGGAAATCAAGCTAAAAACAAACAAGATCAACATGATGATCGGCGATGACTGTTCCAGATGGAATGGAAGCTGCGTGAAGCACGAGACTGAACCCCCGGAAGGGCAGGGGAGGCAAACTATTTCCTCTCCGTCATACATAACTAAGTTGTTACGTTCCCCGTCAGGGCTTGCTTCCCTCAATGAAGTCTCAACATTGTAAAAACGTGTGTAGATTGTTATTCTCTGATAAGAATCCTTTCCCTGAATGAAACTACAACAAACTTAAAAATATATAAAAATATGAAAAATGCTTTGAAATACTGTGCTACCAAAACATAAGGCGGCAAGGTAACTAAAGGTGTAGTTACCACGCGACGCCTACACGCCACGACAGTCCAGTGAGTGCGCGGTGGACGATGAAGTGACGCAAGACTCGGCTTCACACAGCATGGATGGGAAGCCACAGACGCGGCAAGGCGAGGCGCGGCGCAGGACGGGTAGAGTGGCGACTGTGATATTAGTCTAGTTAGGAGCTCTTAGTGTTACCAGAGAAGCTTTAATGTGTAAATCAACCTTTCACAGCCTTTCAGAGCAGCTACTGTG
This sequence comes from Chionoecetes opilio, assembly GCA_016584305.1. NCBI lineage: Eukaryota > Metazoa > Arthropoda > Malacostraca > Decapoda > Majidae > Chionoecetes > Chionoecetes opilio. Next base: position 165,021 of record JACEEZ010020358.1, on the reverse strand, counting down.
TTGTGTGCTTAGCGTGTGGTGAAGTGGCGTGGCAGGGATAGAAGGTTAATAAAGTTTTGAAGAATTTGTTATTTCAGCCCTTCTTATCTCTCCATTGAAGTATACTTTCCTATTGAAGTATTTTACACGCAGATGGCACAGACACTGACAGAGTAGAGTTGTACCGTCGAGGCTTTACAGATTATTCCAGAACAACAGACTCCCTCACCTGGCAGCCGTGGTCGTGATGAAGGTGGTGGTCTCCGCTGTTTCCAGGCAACCTTCGCCACCACATGTACACAACGAATTGGAAGGACGGAGATACGAACGACAACACGGGTGTAACAAAGGGAAGCTGTCAAGGTGGGTCCCGCACACCCACGCCTGGTTACCCGAGGACGCCGCCTGTCTACTGACGCGGCCGCCACTCGCCTCTCGCGCCTGCGTAATGCCTACTAGTTCATTAAAAGCTAAAAAGACACATGCCACATGGATACATTGTTACTATTTGTCCTCAGAAAAGTTACTCTTAATACCATAATGTTCATCTCCAGATTTTTTTTCATAATGAAGAAAAGCTAAATATCCACAGAGTTGTATGTAATATGACATGTCTGTAACTCTGGGTAAATGTTTGTCTTGATAATTCCGCAACCCTGAGTGTATCGTATCGAACATGCTCAGCGCCCCCGTTCAGTCCTGCTCGACCCTCGTGAAGCATGAAGGGTTGCCACCTCAGTACTTATACTCTCTCAAGCACCAACATGACGATACGATGCTGATGCTTATGTTGCCATGATTCATACTAAATAATATATATGTGAAGGTTCATACGGTTATAAGATTCCATATGACTCTTGACCAGACAATGTCATCGAGTATTCATTGTCAGATTATTGCGTGACGCTAATTACTGTATGTATATCTCATCATTCTATGTAAGTATTTTTGATGGCATGTTTAATACAAAGTGTGCTCTTGATTGGATATAAACTCTCATCAAGAGCCTGGCTGCAACAACCCCCACACCTGCACCGCCCACACCTGCACCACCCACACCTGCAACACAACACCTGCACCACCCACACCTGCAACACAACCCAAGACACCACACCTGCACAACCACACACACCTGCACACCACACCTGCACACCCACACCTGCACCACCACACCTGCAACACACACCTGCACACCCACACCTGCACACCACACCTGCAACACACACCTGCACACACACACCTGCACCACCCACACCTGCAACACCCCACACCGCACACCCACACCTGCAACCACACCGCACACCACCTGCACACCCACACCTGCAACACAACACCTGCACCACCCACACCTGCAACACCCACACCTGCACCACCCACACCTGCAACACCCACACCTGCAACACAACACCTGCAACACCCACACCTGCAACACCCACACCTGCACCACCCACACCTGCAACACCCACACCTGCAACACCCACACCTGCAACACCCACACCTGCACCACCCACACCTGCAACTCCCACACCTGCAACACCCACACACCTGCAACACCCACACCTGCACCACCCACACCTGCAACACCCACACCTGCAACACCCACACCTGCAACACCCACACCTGCAACACAACACCTGCACCACCCACACACCTGCAACACAACACCTGCACCACCCACACCTGCAACACCCACACCTGCAACCACCCACACCTGCACCACCCACACCTTCAACACCCACACCTGCAACACCCACACCTGCAACACCCACACCTGCGCGGCTGCAAGCATAAACACAAACACTGGTACGAATAGTGTTCCCTTACAGGCTTCCTTGGAGTGATTAGAACAACTTCATTCCTAACAACAGTCAGTTACTTATCATGCATGTGCCTCCGTCGCATACTACCAATCCTCCCCCTTCCCTAGTATGACTACTACTACTACTATTAATCATTTTCTTCTATCATGGAAAATAATGCTTCCTGGTGATAAAAGTGAGCTTTGGACCGCTGTAAGTTCACTAATACCAATGAACAAAAAAAAATTGGGATCCTAGCTGAAGATAATGATTGCAACAAAAATATTTTCCATAATCACTTTCATGGCCGTCTGAAACCTCTATTCAGCATAACAAAAAATAAGTTTTACTGAGGAAAATTGGTTCTCAACACAATCCTTCTTTTTATCTATACCTCCTTCCTCCTCTCTTTTACTTCATCATTGCACCTTCTCGCATCTCTCCTCCGTTACTACTGCAGCTGCTCGCGTATCATTATTCTGCACGATACATTCATTATTCAAGACTGGCCTATTAATTCCTAGTCTTACAATAGCGTCTGATAGTGGCTCACTCCCGGCAATATTTGTCGCAAAACACACAGCACGTCTCCTGCGGGGCTGTGGTTGGTTTCAGCAATCATTGGAGCAATTCTTACCACGATTAATCGTTGGGGTTGGCGGCACACACTGATGACCGGCCAATACACATCCGGTTAGGTCCGCGAGTGGAGTTTAAAGTAATACTTACAGCATCCAAGACTTTGAGTTGCTTTTTGCCAGTCACCGTCTCCCGACGTTTTTATATTTTTTTAAATACTTATTTGTGTATGATGTGTTCAGACCAGCGTTACACCCATCGTGACGCCCTTCACTCATAACAGTAACAATGAACTCCACCTACACCACCACGAACCATTCCTGAAATTTGATAACTTGATCAAAGATCAACAGACGGACCAAAACGAGGTAAGCGACAGCGTGATGTGTATCAGGTTATAGTTGACACCATCACACCAGAGCAGTGACAGGCCATCAGAGATCACGAGTAACCGTTACCAAACACATTACGGAACACTGCACTGCACATAATTACCCATAGGCCATGGCTCACCATTCTTCCTAGAAAGTTTTCTCAAAAAATCCTACGAGCTACGGGCAACAGGAAGACCATTGGCTGCCTTGGTCGCAAGGAAACGCCACTTCCTACACAAGACTGACCTGACCGTGCATGCGAGCACCATCGCGTGTCCAACACGTTACTTACCACGACCACCGCGGCGCCAACAGGGAAGTAAAGAGTAATCATAGTTGTTTCCATTTCTTTCCTGCGTCAGAATTTTTTTTTTTTTTTTTTTTGCCGGCCCAACTGTTCCTTGCATTCTTGGCCAAGGATGACCCTTTGGCATAGTAAGGTGTCGTTGCTATGAGGTTGGCCTATCCTGATCAGTTATCATTTCTGCTAAAAAGTTCAATTTAACTTTGCATTAATCGTATGGAAGTATATTTCAAATCCAGTTTCTCCCTTAATCCAATCAGCAAGTCTGCACGCTTACGTGCAACAACTCCATTCCATATCTCGATCCGATATTATATTATAGTATTATATTCGATTCGGTATCTCCATTCGATGTGAAGTATTTCCAAACTTTTGCATCACCACCTTACTTTCTGCCTTGTAACCAAAACAAATGGCTCGCCCTTTAAGACACCCAAATAGGGACTTAAACATGTGATAACCTGTAGACAATGCAACACCACTGCGATACTGTTTGACAACACGTGCAGGCAGTCGTGGCGGCGGTGTGGTGGGCCGTGTGGCGCAATGTAGACATGTTTTGGAATTTCTAGGTGGTGTTTGGCCTCGCCTTGGCGCCGCGGTGGTGGTGACGTGGCCACCTGTTACCTTGGACCAACCAACACTCCAACAGGTAGTTAGTGTGGAGTCATTAGGGAACTGTAATTTAGGGTGTCTGTAATTTTAACAACTGTACAACTATAGACGCTGCATCCCTTCATCCAGCGCTTGTTTCTCCACGCCCCCCCCCCCCCCCTGCTCGGCCCTCCCCTCACAAATAATAGAGAAAACTGGTTCACAAATAGGGTGGTCAATGATTGGAATGGACTCAGTCGTCAGGTGGTCAGTGCGGAGTCATTAGGGAGCTTTAAAAGGAGGCTAGAAAAGTTCATGGATGGGGATGAAAGGTGGATGTAAGTAATATTAATTAAGTAACAGGAACTACCTAGTGTAGGTCTCACGGCCTCTTATAGCTTCCTTATTTTCTTATGTTCTTATGTTCCAAGCAGTGACGAGTAAACCACCTCATGTGTATTCACTTTACATACATATTCAAATCTGTAGAACACAAACATCTAAGAATTTGATGATTGACAACTTTTAATCTCATCTTATTGGTGCATCCTCTTTATTATTATTATTATTATTATTATTATTATTATTATTATTATTATTATTATTATTATTATTATTATTATTATTATTATTATTATTATTATTATTATCCTCTTTATCTCATCACGTGATTCCATTTAGTCTTCAGTTTTTTTTTTTTTTTTTTTTTTCTTTTTCTTTTTTTATACATCACAAAGAACTAGCCAAGGGCACAACAAAAATGGGTAACACAAAGCCCGCTTGTTGCCAGTCCCTATAAAGAAGACAGTAAGAGAATAATATAAAAAAAGAGGGGTGAGCCAATTTAGTTCGGGAGGTGTCTTGTTACGCCTCTTTTGAAAAGATTTAAGTCATAGGAAAGTGGAAAAATAGAAACAGAAACTTACACATGCTCAGTTTTTAACCCCTTGAGACCCAGAACGTAATTTCCATTGTAATTTGGCTACCATTAGACGATTTTTAGAGAATATACGGAATATTTTATAGCTATGACCTGTTTAGTAGCCTTGTCGACTTACTAATTTGGTATATTCAGTTACTTTTCGTAATTTTATGGCTAACAGGCGATTTTTTATAGCAAAGGAAAGATCTGGGCGTGAAGGGGTTAACACATTACGATCTCATCTTATTGGTGCATCCTCTTTATCGCACCATGTGATTCCATTTAGTCTTCAGTCTTTACATAGTCAGTTTTAAAGTCCTCCTCTCCTTCCCGCTGGCCTCCTCCCCGTGACCACAGCCTGGGCGTTGCTGTGCCGCCACCGCACACGAGTGGACGCAGTGATGGATCTGAACCACCACGTGTCGTTGCCTCCAAAGTAACTAAGAACGATGTATGTCTATGAAAGAAGAATGTCTATTGGTATTGTATTCTGGTTGCCTCCTCTCCTTTACCTACGCTCGCTGCCCTTGTTTCCTCGTACACCCCCCACCCACCCACGTTAACATTTATAAATACCGAACACTCTGACGGGCTTTCTAATTATCCCGTGCTTCTCTCTTAAGGAAAGCAATAGGGAAAAAAAAAAAAAAAAAAAAAAAACGATGAATAATACGGACAATATTCTACGCGTGAAATTTGTACTTCTATTTTTTCTTTCTATGTACCCCTTCTTTCCCCCCTTCATTGTGAACTCCCCCTTCTCTCTGTATTCCTATTTTATTTCTATGTACCCCTTCTTTCCCCCCCTTCATTGTGAACTCCCCCTTCTCTCTGTATTCCTATCTTATTTCTATGTACCCCTTCTTTCCCCCCTTCATTGTAAACTCCCCCTTCTTTCTAAATAAATTCGTAACTTGGCACAGGAGGATCTGGGGAATTGATTGATTTAATGCTCAAAAAGGGGAAATGTGCCAGACATCAGAGGTCATATGGCACAAGGATCTGGGAAAAGCATAGCAGGGAACCCACAATAAAGGCTACTAGCACCTCTTCATTGCCTATTACCTCATGATACAAGAAAATGCAAACGTTATTTCTCATGATGACCGTGAGAGCGGACAATGCGAGAAAGAAGAGGCGTGGCTTGCATGTGTCTATCACGTAGCAGAGAAGGAGCTAGGGAGTCTGCATGTGTCTATCACGTAGCAGAGAAGGAGCTAGGGAGTCTGCATGTGTCTATCACGTAGCAGAGAAGGAGCTAGGGAGTCTGTATGTGTCTATCACGTAGCAGAGAAGGAGCTAGGGAGTCTGCATGTGTCTATCACGTAGCAGAGAAGGAGCTAGGGAGTCTGCATGTGTCTATCACGTAGCAGAGAAGGAGCTAGGGAGTCTGCATGTGTCTATCACGTAGCAGAGAAGGAGCTAGGGAGTCTGCATGTGTCTATCACGTAGCAGAGAAGGAGCTAGGGAGTCTGTATGTGTCTATCACGTAGCAGAGAAGGAGCTAGGGAGTCTGCATGTGTCTATCACGTAGCAGAGAAGGAGCTAGGGAGTCTGCATGTGTCTATCACGTAGCAGAGAAGGAGCTAGGGAGTCTGCATGTGTCTATCACGTAGCAGAGAAGGAGCTAGGGAGTCTGCATGTGTCTATCACGTAGCAGAGAAGGAGCTAGGGAGTCGGCGCGTGGGAGAAAAACTTTAACCCCTTCACGCCCAGATCTTTCCTTTGCTATAAAAAAAATTGTCTGTTGTGGAGCCATAAAATTACAAAAAGTAACTAATAAACCAAACTAGCTAGTGGATAAGGATACTAAACAGGTCATATCTATAAAATATTGCTTATATTCACTAAAATCGTCTAATGGTACCCAAATTACAATGAAAATTACGTTCTGGGCCTCAAGGGGTTAAAAAAAACTTCTCACCACAACTCTTGAAATTACGTAATAAACAGTGTTCGTGACTGCATTAATTGATTTTTCTATCTCTTTTTCTCTCTATTTTCCCAAATAATATCTTTTTCTTCACGTCGACAGTGTGTGTGTGGATAAGGCACGCACAGTCGCACACAGGAGAGCGCGTCACCACTAATGTGTGTAATGTTTGCTCTGTTGTCGAAAACACTTTATTGTTATGGCAATAAGACTTTGGCAAGCGTGTTCGTGGTTCATTTTATTATGGAAACAAATCAATAATGTAGTTGAAACCATCCAGAAATCCGCAGTCATAGTTACGTCAGAAGCACAAATTTATCGGGTCTCCTTACCGGCCTGACTACAGCGTGCTTTACCGACTTTACTTTACTTTACTTTACTTTACATGACTTTACTTTACGTGACTTTACTTTACATGACTTTACTTTACGTGACTTTACTTTACGTGACTTTACTTTACGTGACTTTACTTTACGTGACTTTACTTTACGTGACTGTACTTTACTTTACTTTACGTGACTTTACTTTACGTGACTTTACTTTACGTGACTTTACTTTACTTTACTTTACTTCACGTGAATTTACTTTAAGTGACTTTACTTTACGTAACTTTACTTCACGTGACTTTACTTTACGTGACTTTACTTTACGTGACTTTACCGCCCGTGTCGATAGCGTGGGTGTGCGTAATGGTGGGTGGACAGTGAGGCCCCATAGTGACGCCTGGCCGCCCATCGTTACATATATGTCCCAAGTATAGCTATCAGTAGTTTTGTCAGGGTAATATAAAGGTTCAATCCAGTATACGATAAGTTAGACGCGGATTTGTTCTTAGCTAATAAATTTATCGTACTCGTATTTCCTACAAGAATACGTCAAGTTCGTTACGTCTCGTTTTTTCTTTTTATATTATTCTGGGACGTGTGTGTGTTGTGTTGTGTGTGTGTGTGTGTGTGTGTGTGTGTGTGTGTGTGTGTGTGGGTGGGTGGGTGGGTGGGTGGTGGGTGGGTGGTGGTGGTGTGTGTGTGTGCGCGCGCGTGCGTGTATGTGTGTGGTGTGTGCGCGGGCGTGTGTTTGGTTTGTGTTGTGTTTGTTGTGTTGTTGTTGTGTGTGTGTGTGTGTGTGTGTGTGTGTGTGTGTGTGTGTGTGTGTGTGTGTGTGTGTGTGTACTCGTTTTGCCTATACTGCACATTGTCATCCCTTGTCCATGTTAACCCCTTCACACCCAGATCTTTCCTCTGCTATATAAAAAGTGTCTGTTATTGGCCATAAAATTACGAAAAGTGACTGAATATACCAAATTAGCTAGTGGACAAGGATACTAAACAGGTCATATCTATAAAATATTGCTTATAGTCACTAAAAATCGCCTAATGGTACCCAAATTACAATGAAAGTTACGTTCTGGGTCTCAAGGAGTTAAACACATGTACGAATACATGGAAGATAAACGCAAGACTCACAAATATTTCAGAGTTTCCCAAGATTAAACAATACAAGTCTTCTCTTTCCCATAGACTCTCCCGCCCCTCCGCTAGAGCGAAGATAATTGATCAATTTGTAAGATGACTGACGTGGGAACCTGCACGTAAATAGCTGCGTCTCTTTCTCCTTGTTGTTTCATGTCTAGAGCACGTTGGATATTTATGAGGTTGATTTTTGGTTCCTTAAGGCTGATTCACACTGGCGTTTTTTCGGCATTTTTATCTGACGAGAAGATGTCTGGGTCTGGGGCTGGTGTCATGATCGCAATAGGTTGAAAAGCTATTGCGATCATGACACCAGCCCCAGACCCAGACCCCTTCTATTGCGATCATGACACCAGCCCCAGACCCAGACCCCTTCTATTGCGATCATGACACCAGCCCCAGACCCCTTCTATTGCGATCATGACACCAGCCCCAGACCCAGACCCCTTCTATTGCGATCATGACACCAGCCCCAGACCCAGACCCCTTCTATTGCGATCATGACACCAGCCCCAGACCCAGACCCCTTCTATTGCGATCATGACACCAGCCCCAGCCCCAGACCCCTTCTATTGCGAGCATGACACCAGCCCCAGACCCAGACCCCTTCTATTGCGATCATGACACCAGCCCCAGACCCCTTCTATTGCGATCATGACACCAGCCCAGACCCAGACCCCTTCTATTGCGATCATGACACCAGCCCCAGACCCCTTCTATTGCGATTATCACACCAGCCCCAGACCCAGACCCCTTCTATTGCGATCATGACACCAGCCCCAGACCCAGACCCCTTCTATTGCGATCATGACACCAGCCCCAGACCCAGACCCCTTCTATTGCGATCATGACACCAGCCCCAGACCCAGACCCCTTCTCGTCAGATAAAAATGCCGAAAAAACGCCAGTGTGAATCAGCCTTTACTCCCCACATTTGTCCGTATGGTCATTGATTTGGTTTTTGTTAAATTCATGTTTTATATATATCTTTTTTTTTATGTTGTTTTATGTTACTGATTTTGTTTTTATGTTAATTCATTTTTTTTTGTTCGCCGCACAGTTCAGAATTACACTGCACTATATATCAGGGAACTAATTATCGTTCTTCAAATTGTTGCATATATCACACACACAAAAAAAAAATCTTAAGTGTTGCATATATCGACAAACGTCTTTTTCTTGAATATCACAGAGTTCTGGAAACACATTAAAAAACAATTGTAAGTTTAATTCAAAAAAAAATATTGGATCCATTATCATCGAAAGCACAGTCATAAAAGTTCTCTGGCAATGTACGTGTTTTGTGATCATAAGATTTGACTTGTTCTGCTAGTCCACGCGTGCTTCACTGTGGAGGGAAGCAGGGAGTGCCTCTGCCAAGCCTTCAAGAGATAGATATAATAATAAGAAGAAGAAGAAAAATAAAAATAAAAAGAAAAAAAAGAGGAAGTTAAAGAAGTGTAGCAGATGAAGTAAAGAGATGAAGAAGAAGTGTAGCAGATGAAGTAAAGAGAAGAAGAAGAAGTGTAGCAGATGAAGTAAAGAGAAGAAGAAGATGAAGTGTAGCAGGTGAAGTAAAGAGAAGAAGATGAAGTGTAGCAGGTGAAGTAAAGAGAAGAAGTGTAGCAGATGAAGTAAAGAGGAGAAGAAGAAGAAGTGTAGCAGATGAAGTAAAGAGAAGAAGATGAAGTGTAGCAGGTGAAGTAAAGAGAAGAAGAAGTGTAGCAGATGAAGTAAAGAGAAGAAGATGAAGAAGTGTAGCAGATGAAGTAAAGAAAAGAAGAAGAAGAAGAAGTGTAGCAGGTGAAGTAAAGAAAAGAAGAAGAAGAAGATGAAGAAGTGTAGCAGGTGAAGTAGAGAAGAAGAAGAAGTGTAGCAGATGAAGTAGAGAAGAAGATGAAGAAGTGTAGCAGATGAAGTCAAGAAAAGAAGAAGAAGATGAAGAAGTGTAGCAGGTGAAGTAGAGAAGAAGAAGAAGTGTAGCAGATGAAGTAAAGAGAAGAAGAAGAAGATGAAGTGTAGCAGATGAAGTCAAGAAAAGAAGAAGAAGATGAAGAAGTGTAGCAGGTGAAGTAGAGAAGAAGAAGTGTAGCAGATGAAGTCAAGAAAATAAATGAAGAAGAAGAGGAGGACATCAAGATTAAGAAACAAAACAAAGAAACAAAACAAAGTAAGAAAGTAAAGTAAGTAACAAAGTAAAAACAAATAGAGATAAAAGGATGATGAATGAGGAGGAAGCGGGGGAGAGTAAAGATGGGAAATGAGACCCAATGGAATTAAAAGCAGCAAGATCTTGAGGCACGTCAGTAATTTCACCGTTGAAGGGATTTACAAACCATGTGAGAGTAACGTGATTCAACCTCTGCATGGTAACCAGAGAACCGTTTTGATTTACTTAGTTGTTTTGTGTCTGACTCCTTGATGCTACCAACACTGAGACTTCACAAGCTGCCAAAACTTAGCAAGCTTTGAAAAGGCATAAGTATAATCCCTCAAAATTCCTAAAAAATATAAAAAAGCTAAAACGATTGATATAACCCCTCAAAATTCATAAAAAATATAAAAAAGCTAAAATGACTGATATAATCCCTCAAAATTCCTAAAAAGTATAAAAAACCTAAAACGACTCATACAATCCCTCAAAATTCCTAAAAATTATAAAAAACCTAAAACGACTCATACAATCCCTAAAAATTCCTAAAAAGTATAAAAAAACCTAAAACGACTCATACAATCCCTCAAAATTCCTAAAAATTATAAAAAACCTAAAACGACTCATACAATCCCTCAAAATTCCTAAAAAGTATAAAAAACCTAAAATGACTCATACAATCCCTCAAAATTCCTAAAAAGTATAAAAAACCTAAAATGACTCATACAATCCCTCAAAATTCCTAAAAAGTATAAAAAACCTAAAACGACTCATACAATCCCTCAAAATTCCTAAAAAGTATAAAAAACCTAAAACGACTCATACAATCCCTCAAAATTCCTAAAAAATATAAAAAAGCTAAAACGACTCATAATCCCTCAAAATTCCTAAAAAGTATAAAAAACCTAAAACGACTCATACAATCCCTCAAAATTCCTAAAAAATATAAAAAAGCTAAAACGACTCATAATCCCTAAAAATTCCTAAAAAGTATAAAAAACCTAAAACGACTCATACAATCCCTCAAAACTCCTAAAAAAATAAAAAAGTTACAATGACTCATACAATCCCTCAAAATTCCTAAAATATATAAAAAAAACAGCTCATCATTATATTTTCAATACTTTTTGCGTTGCATGTTAAGTAAAGATATAATTTTGGAGCTGCATGAAATCTTAACATATCATAACATACTCGTATATACATTGACGTCATTGAGCCTTTATTATCTTTAAAATATTCATTCTTACCCAATTTGAGATCATTTACCCCGGTTCCCCGACTCCTGACGCATATGTTAACTCGTCTATTTCTCCAAAGACATGGTTTACGATCTCGCAACCAAATATCACAGTTCCGCGCGGAGGTGTAATCGTGAGCCTCGTCTGCCCGTGACGACGAAGATAAGATAAGATTTTCATCCTATCTAGACACTTTGCAAGTACCAACTACAAGGTTATTGACTATACAAAGCGCCGCCACGTCAGCACGAACTAGGCGGACTCGAACCGCTGACCCCGTGACGACGAGCTGCCACACACGAAAGCATGTACATTTTTTATTTTGGTAAAAGCGAAATAACTACAGGAGAAAGACTGACACAAACAAACACACGCAATAAACAAGCAAGAAAGAAGAGAAAGAAGTGGCCTGAAATAATAAAAGAAAAATAAATATCCAGGATATGAAACGAGAAATGAGAATTATGACCGAAGTTTAATTAAGGACGATCGGTGACAGGAGGGGCGTTAATGATTATAATTAGTCCTATATCTTTAATAATAAATCCCATTTATGAGAGCCACACTCCGTAAAAGGAGGACGAGGTTCCTGTGTAGGGGAATCTGTGAAACATCAAAGAACGAGGGAAAAATTGGAAAGCTTTTCTATCTCTCTTAGTAACAACAGTAATATGAAGTTTAATGTCATGAAACTATCGGCAGGTGATAACAAAAATAGATAAATAAATGATAACGTACAGGATGCGGTCGGTGCGTCTTGTTTAGAGAGATAAGGATGGAGGCGTCTTGTTTAGAGAGATAAGGATGGAGGCGTACCGAAAAAATAAAAAAGAAAAAAAAATTGTACAAGGTTTTCACTGTTGCCGGAGATTTTGAGAATGCAAGCCCTCGGTGGTCCTCGCTGTTCTCTATCCCCCATGACGCACATATATGCCGCGACGCTATGCAATGTCCTGTACGACCCGCAGGAAGATTGTGTTCCCTACTTCCTGTTCTGAGGCAGGATCGCAAAAAATTGGAAAGTTCAGCCACAACGGAAATTCAGAAAATTCAGAAAGTCCAGCAAGTCAACGTAAGAAAATAAGGAAGCCACAAGAGGCCGTGATAATGGGAGTAATCTATAATAATATAAGCGAAAGTGTGTGTGTGTGTGTGTGTCTGTCTGTCTGTCTGTCTGTCTGTCCGCGATAGGTGCCGCCCCCTGTGGCGGAATCCCATTATATTGCACATTTTTGGAACCAGGTTGACCAGGGGAAGGTTTTAAGCCCACTTATAGGATGATCCGATTACTTTTTTTTCTTTTTTTTTTAGCAGCCTATTAGCGAGAATGTGAAAAAAAAGTGGGTTGCGAGAATTGAGGAAACCTTGATGTAGGGTGATGGGTGATGGGTGAGTGAATGGGTGGGGTGATAGGTAATGGGTGTGGGGTGATGGGTGAGTGAATGGTGTGAAGGGTGGGGTGATGGGTGATGGGTGAGGGAATAGGTGGGGGGTGATGGGTAATGGGTGAGTGAATGGGTGTGTGGTGATGGGTAATGGGTGAGTGAATGGGTGTGTGGTGATGGGTAATGGGTGAGTGAATGGGTGGGGGGTGATGGGTAATGGGTGAGTGAATGGGTGTGGTGATGGGTAATGGGTGAGTGAATGGGTGGGGGATGATGGGTAATGGGTGAGTGAATGGGTGGGGGATGATGGGTAATGGGTGAGTGAATGGGTTGGGGCTAGTAGAACTATAAATTCGGGTGAGAGCAGCGGTGAATATAAGGAAGTGACAAAATGGCAAAGGAACACTAAGAACACTGACACTACAATAGAGAACAGAACAAGACACATGATGAAGTCCAAACATGACAGTAGGGGAGAGCGGGGCAGGTTGCATCGAGGGTAGGTTGCATCATTGCCTCTAACTCACATTCACTTTTTTTATTATTATTATTGTTGTAGTTGTAGTAGTAGTAGTTTATAGTAGTAGTAGTAGTAGTAGTAGTAGTAGTAGTAGTATTAAGACGATGTACAGTACGTGTGATAACATGCGAGTTAGAGGCAATGATGCAACCTACCCCGCTCTCCCCTATTATGTAGCACCACATGTTGTCTCGAAGCAGGAAAACTGTTGAAATATTGTTCACGGCAGAAAATTAAGTGTAAGACAGCCATTGTTAATCCTAGGAAATGTCGAATAAGATCAGAGAGCTTGTGTGTCACCATCAAGAACATAAGAACATAAGAAAATAAGGAAGCTACAAGAGGCCGCGAGACCTACACGTGGTAGTACCTGTTACTTACCACTACCTACATCCACCTTTCATCCCCATCCATGAATTTATCCAACTTCCTTTTAAAGCTCCCTATTGACTCCGCACTGACCACCTGACGACTGAGTCCACTCCAATCATTTACCACCCGTGAATATAATCTTGAGGGTTATGTATCCTTTTTCAAAATATTTCTGGTCGCCATCCTGTTTTTGTTTGTTTGTTTGTTTGTTTAGAGGATAATTCCTCAGAGCCGTAGTGATCTACCGCTGCAGCTTAGTGTTGGCCGGAGCCACCACCCCGGGAGGGGGGTCACAAACCCCCGGCTAACACCCGGTACTCATTCACTGCTGGGTGGACAGGGGCTCGAGTTTTAAAAAAGACCACCCATCTATCTTTGCTCCTCCAGCCTCCGTGGTGCAGTAGGTAGCGTGCCTGGCTACGAATCTGCGGGGCAGTGCGGGCCCTGGTTCGATCCCGGGCCAGGGCTAGTCGGTGACCAGCCTACCCAGCTGTTCTTCCTCCCTTTCGGGGTTGATAAATGGGTACCTGGGGTAGCCTGGGGAAGGTAACTGTGGTAACCCGGGAGTCACACTAGCCCTGTGTCCCGGGGTAACGGGTCCTCACCCACCACAGGCTCTAAGGGCTAATGCCACGGAGATGAGCACCGCATGCCACGCGCAGCTTAGCGTATGCTCCCATCTTTACTTTTTACCTTACCCATCTATCTTTGTTCCGCCCGGGGATCGAACCCGGGACTTCTCGGTTGTGAGCCGAGCGTGCTAACCACTACACTACGGAGTACCCTGAGTACTCGGAGTATCCTGCATGAGGCTTTTGAGGTATGTTTATGATCTGTTAATATATGCACGCAATTCATAGACCATTTTGAAAACTGGTTCGATTAGCCTTGAGTAACAGCGCGACTTTCCGTAAATACTTCGTAGGCTCCATGTTGCAACGTTTGGATGCCTTGGCCGTGTTTACCCGAGGCGCGCTGCCACCTAGACGACACACCTCCCTTTGTGATGATGCCTGCCTCAAACACACCTCCTCATTCACCGCTTTAACCACTCAAAAGAACAAAAGAAAAGTAGATAAATGCTCTAATAGAATAAAGGTACAGTGTAAAATAGTGATGTATCAGGACACAAGTTAAGATCGAGATTGAGACCCAAAGGAGGAATCGAAATATTCCTCAACATTTTGGATAAACTAATGTTCCGTGTTGCCGCAGCCGTTCTTGCGACACTGCACCGATGTGTTTGTGTTGCCGGGAATAAACATTTTCTTGGTTCTTTCTTCAAGGCGGCTGCAATCACGTATTGGAAAACTACCGGAGGGGCCCCGTAGACCACCCTATTGCCACTATAAAGGCGGGCCACAGTACCTACCCTGCACAGTCGTCGGGTATCTGCAGCGAGTGAGTATTTTCTCCTTTGCCTTCCTGACCCTGTTCATCACACACACACACACAGACACAGACACACATACACACACACCCACTACACCACACCACACTACACACTCACACACACATACAAGAACATAAAATAAGAGCTACAAGAGGCGTGAGACCTACACATGGTATCCTGTTACTTACCACATCACCTTTCATCACCACAGAAATGTCTACTACCTTAAAACTCCATTGACTCCACTAACTACATGACACGATCCATACACTCGCAAAGTCATGAAATATCAGACAATTTCTAGGACTTTACTAGATAATTTCAAGGTTATCTTGTCCTCAAACCCGCCGACTTTCATGCATTCATACTTTACATTTAAAATGAACGAAAGAACGAAAAAATAAGGAGGCGTTTCAAGTTCCTTTAACACTGTAGTACATACGTGGTATGAGTTCTCATGGTAGTCAATGATCTCTGATTACTGACCACTGCATCCAGACTCACAGACATGCGAACACGACGTGGCATTACTTGACCACTGCATCATGACTCACAGACACGCGAACACACGACGTGGCATTACTTGACACTGCATCATCAGATACAGCACGCGAACACCGAGTGGCATACTGACACTGCATTCAGACTCACAGACACGCGAACACGACTTGGCATTACTGACCCTGTCATCAGATCAAGAACGCGAACACCACGTGGCATTACTTGACATCATCATCAGACTCACAGCACGCGAACCGACGTGATTACTTGACCACTGCATCATCAGATCACAGACAACGCGAAAACCGACGTGGCATTACTTGACCACTGCATCATCAGACTCACAGACACGTGAACACCGACGTGGCATTACTTGACACTGCATCATCAGACTCACAGACCGCGAACACCGACGTGCATTACTTGACCACTGCATCATCAGACTCACAGACACGCGAACACCGACGTGGCATTACTTGACCACTGCATCATCAGACTCACAGACACGCGAACACCGACGTGGCATTACTTGAACACTGCCTCATCAGACTCACAGACACGCGAACACCGACGTGGCATTACTTGAACACTGCCTCATCAGACTCACAGACACGCGAACACCGACGTGGCATTACTTGAACACTGCTCATCAGACTCACAGACACGCGAACACCGACGTGGCATTACTTGAACACTGCCTCATCAGACTCACAGACACGCGAACACCGACGTGGCATTACTTGAACACTGCCTCATCAGACTCACAGACACGCGAACACCGACGTGGCATTACTTGAACACTGCATCATCAGACTCACAGACACGCGAACACCGACGTGGCATTACTTGAACACTGCATCATCAGACTCACAGACACGCGAACACCGACGTGGCATTACTTGAACACTGCATCATCAGACTCACAGACACGCGAACACCGACGTGGCATTACTTGAACACTGCATCATCAGACTCACAGACACGCGAACACCGACGTGGCATTACTTGAACCTCACTGCCTCATCAGACTCACAGACACGCGAACACCGACGTGGCATTACTTGACCACTGCATCATCAGACTCACAGACACGCGAACACCGACGTGGCATTACTTGACCACTGCATCATCAGACTCACAGACACGCGAACACCGACGTGGCATTACTTGAACACTGCATCATCAGACTCACAGACACGCGAACACCGACGTGGCATTACTTGAACACTGCATCATCAGACTCACAGACACGCGAACACCGACGTGGCATTACTTGACCACTGCTCATCAGACTCACAGACACGCGAACACCGACGTGGCATTACAAAGGCACGTAGGAATAAGCATTAATGGAGATCATTTGAACAAAATAACTCCAAAATAACTCTGAATTACATGTCTGACCATGCATTAAAGAGACGCTCAGGCAGTTTATTTCAAGATGACGTCTTGAAACATCTGGCGCCGAGACATTTCTGTAGGAGCCCGCTCAGCCAAAACTGCTGAACACAGACGCCATATTGTTTTTTGGGGGAAATTGTTTATTTTTACTATGTATATAAAAAATATACATAGTAAATAAATATATATTCCAACACTTCTAGTAATGAGCAAAGTTTCTGATGCGCAAGGGAATTCTTTACATATGACTTGTGTATAGCGCTTTGTTCAAATTAAAAACATAAGAACATAAGGAAGCTACAAGAGGCCGTGAGACGAGGCCTGCCGCCTACACGTGGTAGTTCCCGTATCACACAGCAAGGCCTAACAAACAACTGCTTATGGCCACAGAGTTTCCGAGCAATCAAGGCAGCACACAGCCAGGCCTGCGCGTCGAGGGCAGGAATCTAATAACTGAATACACACGAATACTACCATACATAGCCTTAGACTCGGTTAATAACGCTAATGGGTCAGTACCGGGGATAAACGAAGCGAGAGTGAGAGGCAGACACGATTCAAAAGCACAATGGCTACGCGTGTAATCGTGTTGACGGTGAGTCG
>JACEEZ010020358.1:32500-142500 GCA_016584305.1 Chionoecetes opilio | reverse complement strand
ACCAACGGAAAATAAATATAAAACCAAAAGACGAAAAAGCAGATGATGATGATGATGATGATGATGATGATGATGATGTAAGAGATCAAGAAAGGGAAGGAAATCAAGACCACAAATCGCACCAGCAGAAACAAAATGTAAAACCAAAAGAGGAAGAAGAAGAAAAGGAAAAAGAAGGTGACCGAAGAGGAGAAAGAGACCGTGAACAGAAAGATCAAAAAGGACGCCAAGTGGAAGAAAAAGAAGACGTAGAAGAAGACGTAGAAGAATCGGAAGAGTTAACGCAAGAAAAAAGACGAGACGTAGTAAATGAAAGAAAGGCATCACGAGGAAAAGACAAGCATGACGAAGAAGGAGGAGAATCAGAGGCCGAGAGACATGAGACGGAGAGAGACAGAGAAGTACAAGAATATGATGAAAAATTACTTAAGGGAGAAAGAGAAGCACAAGAATATGAGGAAAAATTACACAAGGGAGACAGAGAAGCACAAGAATATGAGGAAAAATTACACAAGGGAGACAGAGAAGCACAAGAATATGATGAAAAATTCCACAAGGGAGACAGAGAAGCACAAGAATATGATGAAAAATTACACAAGGGAGACAGAGAAGCACACGAACATGATGAAAAATTACACGAACATGATGAAAAATTACACGAACATGAAAAATTGCACGAACATGTTGAAAAATTCCACAAGGGAGACAGAGAAGCACACGAACATGATGAAAAATTACACAAGGAAAGATCTGAAGAAATGTATGATGGGGACAAAATGGCGGTGAGCACGAGAGAGGATGAACCTGAGCAGCACAAGACAGGGAAGCGGCACCATCGCAAGAAGCCAGATGATTCAAAGGAACATTAATCAGAAGAAAAAGCTCCTAGAAGACAGTCTGAGAGAGGCAGAAAGCTGTGTATCATAAGTATCAATTGATGAAGTTTAAAGGTTAATTGATGGTTAATTGATGACGTTTAAAGGTTAATTGATGGTTAATTGATGGTTAATTGATGAAGTTTAATGGTTAATTGATGGTTAATTGATGAAGTTTAATGGTTAATTGATGGTTAATTGATGAAGTTTAAGGTTAATTGATGGTTAATTGATGAAGTTTAAAGGTTAATTGATGGTTAATTGATGAAGTTTAAAGGTTAATTGATGAAGTTTAAAGGTTAATTGATGGTTAATTGATGAAGTTTAAAGGTTAATTGATGGTTAATTGATGAAGTTTAAAGGTTAATTGATGGTTAATTGATGAAGTTTAAAGGTTAATTGATGGTTAATTGATGAAGTTTAATGGTTAATTGATGAAGTTTAAAGGTTAATTGATGAAGTTTAAAGGTTAATTGATGGTTAATGAAGTTAAAGTTAATTGGTTAATTGATGAAGTTTAAAGGTTAATTGATGGTTAATTGATGAAGTTTAAAGGTTAATTGATGGTTAATTGATGAAGTTTAAAGTTTGGAAAGTTTGGAAGTTTGGTTAAAGCAAAAGCAACCTATGTAATGCTTTTGAAAATATGGTAGAACTAAAATACATAATTATAAAATGCTATGTATTGGAGTGGAAAGGAGTAGGATTTATATGATGAAATATGAATGTTAAGGAAAGTATCAAAGAGAAATGAAAAAGAAAAGGCTGACAGGAGGGAGAAAAAATAGACGGCAAATCGATTAATAAAAATCGACAGAGTATATTACATTGCAACAATTATTAAGTAGATTGTAGTGTCTAATCAAATAAAGGATAAGATGGCATAAGGAAAGTCTTTCTATTTGAGGCCAAGAGTACAGTAAAACCTCTCGTATTCGGATCCTCATTATTCGGACCTTGACATTATTCGGACCTTTTTGTTTTTTTTGTTTTTTTTTTTCTTTTTTTTTTTTTTTTTTTTTTTTTTTTTTTTTTTTTTTTTTTAGGGGTCGAAATTTCCTAGCCTAGATATTTTTATTTTTTTTTTTTTTTTTTTTTTAGGGGTTGAGATTTCCTAACTTTTTTTTTTTTTAGGGGTTGAGATTTCCTAAACTAATTTTTTTTTTTTTTTTTTTTTTTTTACATATCTAATTACCCCATATATAATCCCCCCCAATATTCGGATCCTTGCATTACTCGGACCACTCCTTGGCCCAATTAGTCCGAATATGAGAGGTTTTACTGTAATTTACACTTTAAGGTATACTATTAAACCAAATCTTGTGATGGAAATATAAATTAAAGGCAAGGGTAAAGATGGGGGCCTACGCTATGCTGCGCGTGGCCTCGGTGCTCATCTCCGTGGCATTAGCATGGAGCCTGTGGTGGGTGACAACACGTTACCCCGGGACACAAGGCTAATGGGACATCCAGGATACCACAGTTACCTTCCCCAGGTTTCCCCAGGTTTCCCCAGGTACCAGAAAGGCAAAGGAATTAGGTGATAATCAGAACAGAACAGGACACTGACGAGCTGTGTGGCATCTGAGTGCTGATACATCCATGGCCGACCTGCGTATGGACTGCCTCACCGCTAACATCTCTCTCTATACAGATCCATATACAGTTATACACTCTACATAATCTCACACTCTAAGATGAAAAACTGGTTCACAAATAGGGTGGTAAATGATTGGAATGGACTTCAGTCGTCAGGTAGTTAGTGCGAAAGTCATTAGGGAGCTTTAAAAGGAGGCTAGATCATTTCATGGATGGGGATGAAAGGTGGATGTAGGTAGTTACGAGCGAGCGCGAAGCGCTCGTGAGTCCTCACTCACTCGGATTTTTCCGGGTTAAGCGGCCGACCCGACCTGACCCGGCCGACCATCACGCTTTTCAGGAGCTTATATCTTTGGAATCCCGCTTGCGATTGACAAGCGGTCTTGGGTATCTGATGCCCCATTCAATCCCTACAGTTTCAGCATAAAAAGGCAAAGGTAAATGCAGTTTAGATGACAGCAGACAAATTTCCTTGCTATCGAGAGTCCGGGTGACTCTCCCGCCGCACCCAAAACCCGCCACACGTGTGCACGTGTGGCGGGTTTCTACGGGCTCACTCGTCCTTCGCCGATTCAGGCGTTTTACTGGTATTAAGTAACAGGAACTACCTCGTGTAGGTTTTGCAGGCCTCTTGTAGCTTCCTTATTTTCTTATGTTCTAGATTCTCCTAAGATCTCCCCTTTTATGCTATATATATATGCTTTCTTAGGCTCACGTTTTCCGAATAATCATGTGTTTTTCAGTCAATCAATTTTTCAGAAGGCTGAGTGTTGTTGCCACTACAAAAATCATGCACATATTTGTAGAGAAATCTATTCACAAGATCAAATTTTGCATTCTCGAATTGATATAAGGGACAAGATTCATAACTTTCAAATATCATGACTAGTAGTGTTAATAAATTGTCATGATGTAATGTATAGGAAGTCACTAGCTGCTAACCCGTGTCCAGCCCATCCACTTACCTGTATTTACCTACCTACATACACATACATACACATACATACATACATACATACAAAAAATTACTACATACACATACATACATACTACAAAAAATTACTACATACACATACATACATACTACAAAAAATTACTACATAAACATACATACATACTACATACACATACATACATACTACATACATACATACTTCATACACATACATACATACTACATACACATACATACATACTACATACACATACATACATACTACATACACATACACATACATACATACTACATACTACATACACATACATACATACTACATACACATACATACATACTACATACACATACATACATACTACAAAAATTACTACATACACATAGATACATACTACATACACATACTATCTACACTACTTACCTTCCTACATTTACAGGAACTACCACGTGTAGGTCTCGCAGCCTCTTGTAGCTTCCTGATGTTCTTATGTTCTTATCCTATGCCTTATCACCTGCTCCAGCATCACATCAGCTACCTAGCTTTCCTTCCACTAGCACAATGCCCAGCCTGAAATTCCAATAGATATGATCGTGTTATATATTTGCTGAACGAGAATTCGATAATTTTGGGGGATGAAAGGTGGATGTTGGGAATGAAAGGTGGATGTAGGTAGTGTTAAGTAACAGGAACTACGACGTGTAGGTTTCGCGGCCTCTTGTAGCTTCCATATTTTCTTATGTTCTGATAATACAAGATTCATGAATTTGCACCCTATTTCGCTATACGAGCAATATCTACTTGATGATATGGCTATCCCTAGGACCAGCCTTGAGACATTAAGCAGGATAAGTGCAGTCTTTGTATTCCCTGCATGTCCTAGGAGGCAACTCTACTCCGATCAAAACTGGCCCACCTTCCTTTCTTTATTCTCTTACTGTCTGCATTATGGGGATTGGCAACTAAACAGGCTTTTTGTGACCTCTTGTTTTTTTACTTGGTCGGTCCTTTGTGATGGGAAAGAAGAAGAAGAAGAAGAAGAAGAAGAAGAAGAAGAGAAGAAGAAGAAAAAAGAAGAAGAAATAAATAAATAAATAAAAAAAAAAAAAAAAAAGGAAATTCGAAGGCAGAGTTGGGATGGAAAATGATGATCCGTTGTATGAAAAAATGTATATATCATATGATTAAACAAACACTGTGATGGTTATGTATGAATATTTTCTGAGTCAGAGGTAAGGTGTGGTCCTTTAAATGTGGTTCTAGTTTTGTTTTGTTTTATAACAGAAATTGTAATGAGCAAATCTACAACTATGCTTACTTTAACCCCTTGAGACCCAGAACGTAATTTCCATTGTAATTTGGGTACCATTAGACTATTTAATGAATATAAGCAACATTTTATAGATATGACCTGTTTAGTATCCTTGTCCACTAACTAATTTGGTATATTTAGTGACTTTTCCTTATTTTATGGCTCGACAACAAACAATTTTTTATAGCCAAGGAAAGATCTGGGCGTGAAGGGGTTAAAGATGCAAAGTAAAAATCAGTTCTAGTCCATAAAGAGGATTTTATCTTCACATTTCTCTTTATAACAAGCTTAAGATATTGCACTTCTCTATCTGGTACATTAGATTAACAGTTGGTTAAAAAAACAGTCTTAGTAACAATTAATATAAATATTTAAATCAATATAAAAGGTCGTGTAGCTTTGAGGTGCTTAAATTATCTATAACAACAATGCTCTATTAAAAAGTCAAGTCTTAAAGTACGCGAAGTTAAACCTTAAAATATTTTTTGTAAAAGTCATATATACATTTATACAATATAAAAAAATGTCCTTTGATCTTCTGAATCTTCTAAGTCACTATTATATTTTCCATCAGAATATTCATCATTATATTCAACAACCTCATTACACATGTATATACACACACACACACACACACACACACACACACACACACACACAATACAGGTTGAAGTTCCCAAACTCGGCAACCTCGGGACCAGCGCCGAGCCGAGTCATGGAATTTTCCGACTTTTAGAACGTAGATATATTAAGGGGAAAAAAAGCATGAAAATCACGTTTGGACGTTTGGGAGCCATAATACCAATAAGACCTGTAGAAGTACACAAAATAACAGTGTACACAACTCTACAGTCACAACACCACTGAACAATAACAACAAACAAATCGGCGGGAGAAACCAAGCGGCCTAGTGTGGTGGCACCTAGCGGCCGACCCGGCAACTACGCGCCGGGTTTTGGGTGTTCTGCCGTGTTTTGGAAAATCCGGATCCATAGCCGAGTTTTGGGTGTTGGCGAGTCTTGGGATGCCGAGTTTGGGAACTTCAACCTGTACTATGTCGTTCCTTGCCGATGCAATTTTTGGCACACCTTAAAATCACCTGTATGACCCTAATGTACTAATAAAATATACCCTTCTATGCCCTTCACATTCTTCTTCCTATCAAACGTATTCTTTTTACCTGTTTTCTCCATTCACTTTAGTAACCAGAAGTTGCAAGAGATAAAAATAGCCTAGTTGTACATCCCTACCTACTCTCTTCTCTTCTTCATTTCTGTTTAACATCAGTTTTTCCAATAATTTGTATGAGGCTAGACGGCCGATGATACGCATCCAACTATCTCTATCCGCTGCCTCAACTTCATCCATGCCCAATGCTGCCAGATCCTCTTCAACACACTGCCTCCATGGCCTACCTAGGGGAGAGCGGGGCAGGTTGCATCGAGGGTAGGTTGCATCATTGCCTCTAACTCACATGTTATCACACGTACATCGTCTTAACACTACTACTACTACTGCTACAAACTACTACTACTACAACTACAACAATAAGAAGAAGAAGAAAAGTTAATGCGAGTTAGAGGCAATGATGCAACCTGCCCTCGATGCAACCTGCCCCACTCTCCCCTACTCTCTACTCATGCATACTTTTACACATTCAGAGTTTGCATGGAGCCCCAGGAAGGACCCACCTTAATTTTGACAGGCAAGCTGACGTCCAGTTGTAGCGCTCCCTCCATGTGTTGACGGACAAGCTGCGACACCTGCACCACATCCTCATTCACAACCTGCAAAATATTTCAAGATCAACTGTCATGTAAGACCTTTTATATACACAGTTCTGTTATGTAAAAAAAAAAAAAATAATAATAATAATAATAAAAAAAAAAAAAAAATTCAAGATCAACTATGACGTCATGTAAGACCTTTTATATACATTCAGAACGCATGTCTGTTATAATTACTTTAAAAACTGGAATAATAGGTAGGGGAGAGCGGGGCAGGTTGCATCGAGGGGAGGTTGCATCATTGCCTCTTAACTCGCATTAACTTTTTTTATTATTATTATTGTTGTAGTTGTAGTAGTAGTAGTTTATTGTAGTAGTAGTAGTAGTAGTAGTAGTAGTAGTAGTAGTAGTAGTAGTAGTAGTAGTAGTAGTAGTAGTAGTAGTAGTAGTAGTTTATAGTAGTAGTAGTAGTAGTTTATAGTAGTAGTAGTAGTAGTAGTAGTAGTAGTAGTAGTAGTAGTAGTAGTAGTAGTAGTAGTAGTAGTAGTAGTAGTAGTAGTAGTAGTTTGTAGTAGTAGTAGTAGTAGTAGTAGTAGTAGTTTGTAGTAGTAGTAGTAGTAGTAGTAGTAGTAGTAGTAGTAGTAGTAGTAGTAGTAGTAGTAGTAGTAGTAGTAGTAGTAGTATTAAGACGATGTACGTGTGATAACATGCGAGTTAGAGGCAATGATGCAACCTGCCCCGCTCTCTCCTAAGACCTTTTATATAGACAGCCACTTGCTTCCCCACACATTCTAGGTAGCATGTAACAAAAGAAGATTTCAGAACCCAACCAAAATCATGAGTATGATGGAAATGTGTATTCTAGTAGCTAATAAGTATTTGGAAAGTCTGAAAGATAAGTCAGATGTATCACAGCCAGAACCTCCGTCTTGAAATTCATTCTCTCCTACCCTACCATGCTGTCATTCACTTCCTACATCAACTCATCATGAACTCAACCCGAACTAAATTGGCCCACCACCCCTTTTCTAGATTCTCTTACTGTCTTCTTTATAGGGACTAGCAAATAAGCGGCTTTTTTGTGACCTCATTTTCTTTCTTATTTTACCCTTGGCCAGTTCTGGGGGGAAAAAAAAAAAAAAAAAAAAAAATCCGTCTTTTCATGTAAAAAAAAAATTAAAAATCCCTTCTTTTCACTCATAAAAAAAATTAATAATACTTCCGTCTTTTCATTCTCTCCTACCCTGCTGTCACTCACCTCATACATCAACTCGTCATGGAGGTGGAGAACAAGGTGGGCGCCCCTGGACACCCCTGGGCAGGAGGAGATCAGGGCTGTGGTGAGGCAAGGGGGCGCTGCGGGGAAGGTCTCTCTAAGGGCCGCTTGGATCCGTACCATGGCTAGCTTGACCAGATCCGCCGCTGACCCCTGGATGGCAGTGTTCAGTGCCTGCCGCTCACAATGGGCTGCAATAATAATAATAATAATAATAATAATAATAATAATAATAATAATACTAATACTAATACTACTAATACTAATACTAATACTAATAACAACAACAACAACAACAACAACAGCAACAGCAACAGCAACAGCAACAACAACAACAACAATACTACTACTACTACTACTACTACTACTACTAATACTAATACTAATAATAACAATAACAATAATAATAATAATAATAATAATAATAATAATAATAATGAGTCATTTTCCTTTTTCACCCGAAGGCATACAGGAGAAACCACAACAACATAATATACAGACATGAGGGAATGAACTTGAGCACTAATAATAATGATACAAAATATGTTAAGGATTAGGAAGAGGCCCTTAGATGTTCATTGTAATCCTTCATAGTGATAATCATTCATTGTCAAAAATGGTGCCAAGGAAAACCAAGAGTGGGCAAAAACTACTGAAGCTGGAAGTCCATTTATTCATTCCTGAACTAAATTGGCCCATTCCCCCTTCTTATATTCTCTTACTGTATCCTTTATATAGGGACTGCCAACCAAGCGGGCTTTTTGTTACTTTTTTTTTTTATTTTGCCCTTGGCCAGTCCATAAAATAAAATAAAAATAAAAATTCATTCTTGAAATAGTTATATGTAGTAGCTCTCACAGTTGACATAAGATGAATCACATTTTCTGTGTGTTTGTACATCACAAAGGACAATTACTACATCAAGTATAGGCATCCAGCCTCTGGCCCCTTTGCTTTTGGCTCAGTTCTTACGGCTGGAACGTGGCAGCGAGCCACGTTCCAGCCAATTAACTCATTACGCTAATTACTCATTAAGGGCTTGTTCTACGCAAAAAGCTTGTTTCACAGACCCCCATTGATTTTGACAGCACTACTTGCATGTCAAATTTCAGCTCAATCCGATAATAATTAGGAGTAGTTATTCACTTTTTGGCTTAAACTTGGTTCCACTCCCCTTACGCGAATGGGTCGTATGGTAAGTAGCAGCTCGCTTCGCTCGCTGCCAATTACTAAACAACTACTACAATTGCTTACACCGGGCCTGGGGACATGTGCTGGTGATGGCCGGCAGGTAGCGGCGGCGGCCCATCAGTGTGGTGACGTGGCCGCTGCGGCGAACACCTGCCACCAGGGCTGTGGCAAACTTCTGCAAGCCGGGAAAGCTTCTCCGAAACTGCTCAAAAAGGGCACATGCCTCCTCCTCCTCAATGCCAAGCAGCTCTCCCAATGCCCGGACTCCCATGCCGTAGATCATCCCATAGCACACCTAAAAGCAGACAAAATGTATGATGAATTTTTTTATAATAAACTCTTATGTTAATATAAAAGACAAAATCTAAAGCCACACTTCTTGAAAATACAATGGATTCAATATTTTGTCTTTACTAGTCTGTACATACCGCACAAATCACGTACGGTAGGATTGCAATGGTACAAGTAGATGCGTTTCATGGAGCCTACTTGTATACCAAAAACCTTGTATGTATATAGAGCCAATTTCTTATAGAACTGCTATAAAATGCACTTTAATCAGAAAATTAACATTCTATTAACTTAATTTCCTCAGTCCCCATGACTAAATATATGTGAATTTCAGTGTTGTGTGCTGGGAAATCCTGAGACAGCACAAGCCCTGAGACAGCACAAGCCCTGAGACAGCACAAGCCCTGAGACAGCACAAGCCCTGAGACAGCACAAGCCCTGAGACAGTACAAGCCCTGAGACAGCACAAGCCCTGAGACAGCACAAGCCCTGAGACAGCACAAGCCCTGAGACAGCACAAGCCCTGAGACAGCACAAGCCCTGAGACAGCACAAGCCCTGAGACAGCACAAGCCCTGAGACAGCACAAGCCCTGAGACAGCACAAGCCTGAGACAGCACAAGCCTGAGACAGCACAAGCCCTGAGACAGCACAAGCCCTGAGACAGCACAAGCCCTGAGACAGCACAAACCCTGAGACAGCACAAACCCTGAGACAGCACAAACCCTGAGACAGTACAAGCAATGAGACAGCACAAACCCTGAGACGGCACAAGCCCTGAGACAGCAAGCAATGAGACAGCACAAGCCCTGAGACAGCACAAACCCTGAGACAGCACAAGCCCTGAGACAGCACAAACCCTGAGACAGCACAAGCCCTGAGACAGCACAAACCCTGAGACAGCACAAGCCCTGAGACAGCACAAGCCCTGAGACAGCACAAGCCCTGAGACAGCACAAGCCCTGAGACAGCACAAGCCCTGAGACAGCACAAGCCCTGAGACAGCACAAGCCCTGAGACAGCACAAGCCCTGAGACAGCACAAGCCCTGAGACAGCACAAGCCCTGAGACAGCACAAGCCCTGAGACAGCACAAACCCTGAGACAGCACAAGCCCTGACAGCACAAGCCCTGAGACAGCACAAGCCCTGAGACAACACAAGCCCTGAGACAGCACAAGCCCTGAGACAGCACAAGCAATGAGACAGCACAAACCCTGAGACAGCACAAACCCTGAGACAGCACAAGCCCTGAGACAGCACAAGCCCTGAGACAGCACAAGCCCTGAGACAGTACAAGCCCTGAGACAGTACAAGCCCTGAGACAGCACAAGCCCTGAGACAGCACAAACCCTGAGACAGCACAAACCCTGAGACAGCACAAGCCCTGAGACAGCACAAACCTGAGACAGTACAAGCAATGAGACAGCACAAGCCCTGAGACAGCACAAACCCTGAGACAGCACAAACCCTGAGACAGTACAAGCAATGAGACAGCACAAGCCCTGGGGACAGCACAAACCCTGAGACAGCACAAACCCTGAGACAGCACAAACCCTGAGACAGTACAAGCAATGAGACAGCACAAACCCTGAGACAGCACAAACCCTGAGACAGTACAAGCAATGAGACAGCACAAGCCCTGAGACAGTACAAGCCCTGAGACAGCACAAACCCTGAGACAGTACAAGCAATGAGACAGCACAAACCCTGAGACAGCACAAACCCTGAGACAGCACAAACCCTGAGACAGTACAAGCAATGAGACAGCACAAACCCTGAGACAGCACAAACCCTGAGACAGTACAAGCAATGAGACAGCACAAGCCCTGAGACAGCACAAGCCCTGAGACAGTACAAGCAATGAGACAGCACAAGCCCTGAGACAGCACAAGCCCTGAGACAGTACAAGCAATGAGACAGCACAAGCCCTGAGACAGTACAAGCAATGAGACAGCACAAGCCCTGAGACAGCACAAGCCCTGAGACAGCACAAGCCCTAAGACAGCACAAACCCTGAGACAGCACAAGCCCTGAGACAGCACAAGCCCTAAGACAGCACAAACCCTGAGACAGCACAAGCCCTGAGACAGCACAAGCCCTGAGACAGCACCTGCTTTGCCTGCTGTCGCTGTGCCACCGTGACCTCCGTGGACTCAGACAGCTGTGAGGCCAGGAGGGTGAACACGTCCCCGCCACTGTTGAGCAGCTGCAACAAGGGCTGGTCTCCCGCCAAATGAGCAAGGATTCTCAGTTCCACTTGGGAGTAGTCGGCTGCTAGAAGCACATGGCCACGGCGAGCCACCAAGGCGTGTCTCAGGCTCACTGTGTGTTGCTGTTGTTTCTGCTTTTCAGATACTGGGGCCTGAAATAACAAAAAACTAAGATAAATAGTGTTGGAATACATTCACTTGCACATATACTAGCATCTATCTGCTCACAATCTTCTATCTGATCGTCAGTATGGTTTCCGTAAAGGGCGATCTTCTAGTGGATACAGCTAAGTATTAATTATCCGACCTTGGGGGGACCAAAGGTTGGTCGGATAATTGGAATAGTCGGATGTTCGGATATCACAGTAACCATAAACTTAAGGACAAAATGGTATATAACATAAAAGATGCAGCTCTTGAAGGCCGAGCCAGTGGTAGACGCCAAAGTAAAATTCATGCATAAATAAAGCCACAAATCAATGTTTTCTAAAAACTATAAAAAAAACTGAAGTAAAATAAATGGCCAAAACAAGACACAATGTGGTGGTGAAAAAAGTCGGTTGTTTGGACAAGTCAGATGTTTGGAGGTCGGATGTTGGGAATTTGGCTGTATGTATAACTGAATATTGGTCATCCTCCTTTTGGGATTTTGGTGAATTTTTTGCTGCTATCCTAAACATATCAAAAGCTTTTGATAAAGTCTGGCACAAATCTTCAATTTCCAATGTACCCTCATTCGGTGTCTATCCTTCTCTCTGCACCTTCATCTCAATTTCCCTTTCAAAATGTTTTATTGCACCTACTGTAGCCGGACATTGTTCTTCTCCTAAGTCTATCAATAGTGGTGTTCCTTAGGGTTCTGTCCTATCACCCACTCTCTTACTATTATTCATGTATGATCTTCTAAGTCTAACGCAATGCCCTATCCACTGCCTCCGCTGAAGACTCTCACCTGTATTTCAAAGTCTCTGGGAATGTTCTGGAGGCTGGGCTCGTGCATGTTGATGCGGCCGGTGGCGGTGAAGGTGTGCGTCACGGGGTGGATGCGGTCCATGGCCAGCTGGGAGGAACGTAACTTCACCTGCTGCAGCGGAAACACCACCTGCCATCACAAAACATATTCATACATTAACATCAATGCCCAGTACAGTACCATTTATCCAGCCTTTAAAAGGAGGCTGGAGAAATCCATGGATGGGGATGAAAGGTGGATTTAGGTAGTGTTAAGTATAAGTAACAGGAACTACCACGTGTAGGTCTCGCGGGCTCTTGTAGCTTCCTTATTTTCTTGTTTTAATTACCTGAGTGAGAGCTGAGTGAATCCTACGCCACTGGAGGACGACTTCAGGCAAGGGGTGGTGGGCCTTCAGCTTCTCAAGGGCCTCCTTATTGGTGGGTCCTGAACCTCTTCCCCTGCCACGCTTCCTGTACCACATAAAAAAATAATAACAATAAATAAAAAAATAAAAAAATAATAAATAAGTGAGTATTATTGACGCTATTCAGGTATTAAAAGTATGTTTTTCATGTACCACATAAAAAAAATAATAATAAATAAATAAATAAAAAGTGAGTTTCTAAATTATTGATGCTATTCAGGTATTATAAAAAGAAGTATTGTTTCCTGTATCACATTAAAGAAAATAATAATAAAAAAAATAAAAAAGTTGGTCTCTATTAATTATTATTGATGCTATTCAGGTATATAAAAAAATCCAAAGCCTTGATACTGAAGAGGAGTCGCATGAAGAGATCCTCTGAAGATACAATGACTTTAAATGTTACAAAGAGATCCTCTGAAGATACAATGACTTTAAATGTTACAAAGAGATCCTCTGAAGAAATACAATGACTTTAAATGTTACAAAGAGATCCTCTGAAGATACAATGACTTTAAATGTTACAAAGAGATCCACTGAAGAAATACAATGACTTTAAATGTTACAAAGAGATTCACTGAAGAAATACAATGACTTTAAATGTTACAAAGAGATCCACTGAAGATACAATGACTTTAAATGTTACAAAGAGATCCACTGAAGAAATAAAATGACTTTAAATGTTACAAAGAGATCCCCTGAAGAAATACAATGACTTTAAATGTTACAAAGAGATCCTCTGAAGATACAATGACTTTAAATGTTACAAAGAGATCCTCTAAAGATACAATGACTTTAAATGTTACAAAGAGATCCTCTGAAGATACAATGACTTTAAATGTTACAAAGAGATCCTCTGAAGATACAATGACTTTAAATGTTACAAAGAGATCCTCTGAAGATACAATGACTTTAAATGTTACAAAGAGATCCTCTGAAGATACAATGACTTTAAATGTTACAAAGAGATCCTCTGAAGAAATACAATGACTTTAAATGTTACAAAGAGATCCTCTGAAGATACAATGACTTTAAATGTTACAAAGAGATCCTCTGAAGATACAATGACTTTAAATGTTACAAAGAGATCCACTGAAGATACAATGACTTTAAATGTTACAAAGAGATCCTCTGAAGATACAATGACTTTAAATGTTACAAAGAGATCCTCTGAAGATACAATGACTTTAAATGTTACAAAGAGATCCTCTGAAGATACAATGACTTTAAATGTTACAAAGAGATCCTCTGAAGAAATACAATGACTTTAAATGTTACAAAGAGATCCTCTGAAGATACAATGACTTTAAATGTTACAAAGAGATCCTCTGAAGATACAATGACTTTAAATGTTACAAAGAGATCCTCTGAAGATACAATGACTTTAAATGTTACAAAGAGATCCTCTGAAGATACAATGACTTTAAATGTTACAAAGAGATCCACTGAAGAAATACAATGACTTTAAATGTTACAAAGAGATCCACTGAAGAATACAATAACTTTAAATGTTACAAAGAGATCCTCTGGATTAATGATTTAATGTTACAAAGAATCCTCTGATATAATGACTTTAAACGTTACAAAGAGATCCACTGAAGAAATACAATGACTTTAAATGTTACAAAGAGATCCACTGAAGAAATACAATGACTTTAAATGTTACAAAGAGATCCTCTGGATATAATGACTTTAAATGTTACAAAGAGATCCTCTGAAGAATACAATGACTTTAAATGTTACAAAGAGATCCTCTGAAGATACAATGACTTTAAATTTACAAAGAGATCCTCTGAAGAAATACAATGACTTTAAATGTTACAAAGAGATCCCTGAAGAAATACAATGACTTTAAATATTACAAAGAGATCCTCTGAGAAATACAATGACTTTAAATGTTACAAAGAGATCCTCTGAAGAATACAATGACTTTAAATGTTCAAAGAGATCCACTGAAGAATACAACTTTAAATTTACAAAGAGATCCACTGAAGAATACAATGACTTTAAATGTTACAAGAGATCCACTGAAGAAATACAATGACTTTAAATGTTACAAAGAGATCCTCTGAAGAAATACAATGACTTTAAACGTTACAAAGAGATCCACTGAAGAAATACAATGACTTTAAATGTTACAAAGAGATCCACTGAAGAAATACAATGACTTTAAATGTTACAAAGAGATCCTCTGAAGAAATACAATGACTTTAAATGTTACAAAGAGATCCACTGAAGAAATACAATGACTTTAAATGTTACAAAGAGATCCTCTGAAGATACAATGACTTTAAATGTTACAAAGAGATCCACTGAAGAAATACAATGACTTTAAATGTTACAAAGAGATCCTCTGAAGAAATACAATGACTTTAAATGTTACAAAGAGATCCACTGAAGAAATACAATGACTTTAAATGTTACAAAGAGATCCTCTGAAGAAATACAATGACTTTAAACGTTACAAAGAGATCCACTGAAGAAATACAATGACTTTAAATGTTACAAAGAGATCCACTGAAGAAATACAATGACTTTAAATGTTACAAAGAGATCCTCTGGATATAATGACTTTAAATGTTACAAAGAGATCCTCTGAAGAAATACAATGACTTTAAATGTTACAAAGAGATCCTCTGAAGATACAATGACTTTAAATATTACAAAGAGATCCTCTGAAGAAATACAATGACTTTAAATGTTACAAAGAGATCCCCTGAAGAAATACAATGACTTTAAATATTACAAAGAGATCCTCTGAAGAAATACAATGACTTTAAATGTTACAAAGAGATCCTCTGAAGAAATACAATGACTTTAAATGTTACAAAGAGATCCACTGAAGAAATACAATAACTTTAAATGTTACAAAGAGATCCACTGAAGAAATACAATGACTTTAAATGTTACAAAGAGATCCACTGAAGAAATACAATGACTTTAAATGTTACAAAGAGATCCTCTGAAGAAATACAATGACTTTAAACGTTACAAAGAGATCCACTGAAGAAATACAATGACTTTAAATGTTACAAAGAGATCCACTGAAGAAATACAATGACTTTAAATGTTACAAAGAGATCCTCTGAAGAAATACAATGACTTTAAATGTTACAAAGAGATCCTCTGAAGAAATACAATGACTTTAAATGTTACAAAGAGATCCTCTGAAGATACAATGACTTTAAATGTTACAAAGAGATCCACTGAAGAAATACAATGACTTTAAATGTTACAAAGAGATCCTCTGAAGAAATACAATGACTTTAAATGTTACAAAGAGATCCACTGAAGAAATACAATGACTTTAAATGTTACAAGAGATCCTGAAGATACAATGACTTAATGTTACAAAGAGATCCTACTGAAGAAAACAATGACTTTAAATGTTACAAAGAGATCCCTGAAGAACAATGACTAAATGTTATAAAGAGATCCACTGAAGAAATACAATGACTTTAAACGTTACAAAGAGATCCTCTGAAGAAATACAATGACTTTAAATGTTACAAAGAGATCCACTGAAGAAATACAATGACTTTAAACGTTACAAAGAGATCCACTGAAGAAATACAATGACTTTAAATGTTACAAAGAGATCCCCTGAAGATACAATGACTTTAAATGTTACAGAAATCCTCTGAAGATACAATGACTTTAAATGTTACAAAGAGATCCTCTGAAGAAATACAATAACTTTAAAGGTTACAAAGAGATCCTCTGAAGAAATACAATGACTTTAAATGTTACAAAGTCTAAAGCTTTCCCAGGTTACAATTAAGAAGGGAACTCACTGCTAACTGTAACATACTAAACATATTCTAATCTAACCGCAGCCAAATTTACAGTGAATTTTAAGACACAGAGAATATACATTGACCTGCATCAAATTTACTGCAGCTTTACTTCAAATTGTCACATCCACACCCAAGGATATTAAGATATGAATGAAAATGGTAAAGTAGTACATGCATATAGACTTTTAACCCCTTGAGACCCAGAACGTAATTTCCATTGTAATTTGGCTGCCATTATATGATTTATAGTGAATATAAGCAATATTTTATAGCATTGACCTGTTTAGTATCCTTATCCACAAACTAATTTGGTATATTAAGTTACTTTTCGTAATTTTATGGCTAACAGCAGACGATTTATTATAGCAAAGAAAAGATCTGGGCGTGAAGGGGGTAAAAAGATATGAATGCAAATACTAAAGTAGGCTACATGTATATTAACTTTTCACAGTGTTTACCTTGTGTTAGGAGCAAGGCCGGCACCCCTCGAGGCAGGGTTAGGCAGGTGGAGCTCCCCATACAGCACCTTGCCTACCTCCACAGGGGAAGTGAGACTGAAGGTGCGGCCTGCCAGGTGGTACGCCTCTTTTTCCAGGCACAACAGCTTTGCCTGGGGGGGGGGGGGGAGAGAGAGAGAGAGAGAGAGAGAGAGAGAGAAGAGAGAGAGAGAGAGAAGAGAGAGAGAGAGAGAGAGAGAGAGAGAGAGAGAGGAGGAGAGAGCAGAGCGAGAGCGAGAGCGAGAGCGAGAGCGAGAGCGAGGAGGCGAGCGAGAGCGCGAGGCGAGCGAGAGCGGAGCGAGAGAGAGCGAGAGCGAGAGAGCGAGAGCGGACGAGAGCGAGAGAGCGAGAGAGCGAGAGCGAGAGAGCGAGAGCGAGAGAGCGAGAGCGAGAGAGCGAGAGCGAGAGAGCGAGAGCGAGAGAGCGAGAGCGAGAGAGCGAGAGCGAGAGAGCGAGAGCGAGAGAGCGAGAGCGAGAGAGCGAGAGCGAGAGAGCGAGAGCGAGAGCGAGAGCGAGAGAGCAGAGCGAGAGAGGAGAGCGAGAGAGCGAGAGCGAGAGAGCGAGAGCGAGAGAGCGAGAGCGAGAGAGCGAGAGAGAGAGAGAGAGAGAGAGAGGAGAGAGAGAGAGCGAGAGCGAGAGAGAGAGAGAAAAAAAAAATATTGTAAGGTATAATTAAATTTTACAAAAAACTAATTCTTACAACATTGACTTTAAGAAGCTCAATTTTTGTATATGAAAAGCCGAAAATTGGGGTTGTGTGTCAGGAAGAGCATCCGGGGCGTAAAACTCATGCTGCAAATTTAAATGATGAACGCCGACAACAGAACTAGAAGCGTATCATCGACCGTCTAACCTCATACGACATTATGGGAACATCTGACGTTAAACAAAAAGATATATTACCCCCTTGAGACCCAGAACGTAATTTCCATTGTAATTTGGGTACCATTAGACGATTTTTAGTGAATATCAGCAATAATTTATAGATATGACCTGTTTAGTATCCTTGTCGACTAACTAATTTGGCATTTTAAGTGACTTTTCTTAATTTTATGGCTCGACAACAGACGATTTTATATAGCAAAGGAAAGATCTGGGTGTGAAGAGGTTAAATAGTCCTTTCCCGCCCACCAAGTGCCATTCTGCTGCTCCTTCCTCACCTGCATGATGCACTTTTGGTTTTCACATTCCTTGTTACTAAAACCAAGACCATTGAGCTCCATGTATGCCAGCTCCACGACATTCCTCATCTCCACTTTGACCTGTAATGATAGGTAAAGTACTGATAGGCACTGATGGGGGGGGAGAAAGAAAGAAAGAATGCAAAAAAAAAAAAAAAAAAAAAAAAAAAAAAAAAAAAGAAAGAAAGAAAGAAAGAAAGAGAAAAAAAAAAAAGAAAAAAAATATATGAAAAAAAAAAAAAAAAAAAAGTATTTGTAATAATTTCCCTGTTGTGTTCTTTGAGATGTGAAGTACATTTTCATGCATCAATATTCAGCAAGATTACAGCAGCTAAATGCATGAATTCAGCAGAGGTAAGGTAAGTCAAGTAAGTAAAGTAGGTAAAGTAATTAAGTAAAGTAAGTAAGTAAAATAGAGTAAAGTGATTTTCATGATAAACATTCATCGTAAGTTCAAAATAATACACAGTTAACTATCATAAAATAAACTGGAAAATGGACATAATGTATCAGATATCAATATAGCAGTAAGATTTCTAACCCTTGAGGCCTAGAACGTAATTTATATTGTAATTTGGGTACCATTAGACGATTTTTAGTGAATACAAGCAATATTTTATAGATATGACCTGTTTAGTATCCTTGCTGACTAGCTAATTTGGTATATTCAGTCGTAATTTTATGACTAACGACAGACTATTTTATGTATCAAAGGAAAGATCGGGGCGTGAAGGGGTTAATAGACAGTCTCCTCATTGCCATAAACTTACAAAGGAATGCAACATATCCAGCTCCTTCAGTTTGGAGGTCAGTGCCGGTGTCAGGTGGAACACGACCACACTCTCCGCTGCCGCCCTCACCCGACATGACCCGGGATTCTTGGTGTTGACCCCAGCCCCCCCAGCCCTCGGCACCCACCCAGGCCCTCCAGCAGCGGCAGGCTGGCCAGGTGGTGGTTCATGACCTGGGGGTGAATGCAGATTGACCATTTTTTATTAGTACTTGTATAAAAAAGATCAGCAATACAATATTTACAGTAACAGGAGACGAAGATTGTTTTCATGCACAGCAGTGGACTGATTCACTGAGGATAATAATCAATGCATTGGAAATAATAACCAAACAATAACATTTTCCTGTAATGATCAAGGTGGAAAGGCCTACTGCAAAGGAAGAAAACAACATTGAGGCCTCTGAATATGGGGATGAATATATCTGCCTACTGTAATATGGGGATGTAAAATAAGATGATTATAGTCTATTTTTTTTATTATGGTCAAAATGCACTAAGGAAGCCATGCCCCCTGCCTCCCCTTCTATTCTACAGGGCAGCTGATTGGTGCATTCCTTGTATCATCACTACCAATCACAATATCTTCACTACTTAACAGAGGCGTGACCACTGGACAGAGCAATCTTCACTACAGAGGGTGACAAAATAAAAAATCCCTCTGTAGTGAAGATTGCTCTGTCCAGTGGTCACGCCGCTGTTAAGTAGTGAAGATATTGTGATAGGTAGTGATGATACGAGGAATGCACCAATCAGCTGCCCCGTAGAATAGATGGGGAGGCAGGGGGCGTGGCTTCCTTAGTGCATTTTGACCATAATATAAAAAATAGACTAGGGTATACTTTTGTGGCCGTCCCTGTAAATACAAAAACAAAGGGGAACACACGAGGAAAGGTCTGGAATATGATGAATGCTTAAAAGAGCTTGAGAAGTTTTTATTTTTTATTTTTACATCACAAAGAACTGGCCAAGGGCACAACAAAAATGGGTAACACAAAGCCGCTAGTTGCCAGTCCCTATAAAGAAGACAGTAAGAGAATAAAATAAAAACAGAGGGGTAGGCCAATTTAGTTCGGGTATAGTATAGCTACATATCTGTGATGGATGAGATTAATGCCACAATAGATGATACAAGTATGAATATTAAATAAAATATATGTATAAAGAGTGATAATGGTATTTAACCCCTTGAAACCCAGAGCATAATTTCCATTGTAATTTGGGTACCATTAGACGATTTTTAGTGAATATAAGCAATAT
This sequence comes from Chionoecetes opilio, assembly GCA_016584305.1. Lineage (NCBI taxonomy): Eukaryota > Metazoa > Arthropoda > Malacostraca > Decapoda > Majidae > Chionoecetes > Chionoecetes opilio. The sequence goes on along the minus strand of JACEEZ010020358.1, from coordinate 122,162 downwards.
TTTATAGATATTACCTGTTTAGTGTCCTAGTCCACTAAGTAATTTGGTATATTCAGGTACTTTCATCATTTTTTGGCTCGACAACATATGAATTGTTATAGCCAAGGAAAAATCTGCGTAGGAAAGGGTTAATGTCTTATGAGGTGGGACGTTCCTTTTCGTTTATTTTTCTTTTATTTTCGTTCGTTTATCTTTCCTTTGCTAAAAAAATTTGGGTTTGTTACCCCTTTAAAACCCCAAAAAAAGTAACTAAAAAAAAAATTAGCTAGTGGAAAAGGGTACTAAACGGGCCCATATCTAAAATTATTGGATATTACAAAAAAATCGTCTAATGGACCCAATTACAATGGAAATTGTTCGGGTTAAAAGGGTTAAATATTTTTTTTTTTAACGTCAGATGCCCCCAAATGTCGTTGAGGTAACGGTCAGATAGCTTCCTTTCTATTGCGGTGTATCATAAAAATTTCAGCATGAATTTAAACACACCGGATGCTTTTTCCACGGGAAAACCAATTTTCGGGTGAGGGGGGGCAAAACTAGAAATATAGGAAAAAATTAAAGGGATTGCATTTGTAACAGAAGATAAATCCCACTGCGTAAAACTATTTTCTGTTTTTGTTTGTAATTAGGGGGATATTTGTAAATTTTGCTCAAAGTATAACACCACCAAAGTCTGCAACACTTGTGATTTTTTTAGTACAAAGTGATAATGGTACACACAAACCCTCGTTTTCCCGGACAAAAGGGGGGGAGCACGGGTCCGGGAACCGCAAAAGCCGGGAATCGCAAAAGTCCGATACCCTTTTTTTTTTTTTTTTTTTTTTTTTTTTTTTTTTTAAAATTTTTTTAAAAAAAAAAAACAAAGAACTGCCCAAAGGGGCAAACAAAAAGGGGTAAAACAAAGCCCGCTAGTTGCCAGCCCCCTGAAAAGAAGACAGTAAGGAAAAATTTTTTAAAAAAAAACCCAAACCCCCCCCCGGACGTTATTCACTCTAGTATTAGGGCCGGGAAACCAAAATATAAACTACCCCGCCCGGATTTTTTGTCCGCTGAGCTCCCGCCCCCTGGCGGGAGGCGAAAAAAATGTTTAATATCCCAAGGACGTTCCCGCACCGGGGGCAGGGGGGTGGGGGACTGACGGAGATGTGCAGGTAAACCGTGAGTGTCGTGTGCCCAAATGTAAACAATACGACCGCTGAGATGCTGTCACCTGGCGGGGGGGCGGACACGACCAGGGGGACAGGAGACGCTCGGACCCCCGGAAACTTTGTCAATTTACGAACAGGCCCGGGCTTTTCAACGAAAAAAAAAAAAAAAAAAAAAAAAAAAAAAAAAAAAAAAAAAAAGTTGGGGACTCTACATATCCCCGGGGACCCCGGTTTTTGCCCGGCAAATCCGATATGGGGAAAAAGGGGAGGCCCGGGGAAAATCGGGGTTTGGTGTAGTGTGGGGGGGTTTCCCGGAAAAATAAGGAACAAGTGTAGGGGAAAAGGTAGGAGGAAGAAACACACAAAGAGATGTGATGGTGGTGTTGAAGGAGGGGGCAGGAAGGGAAAGAATATTGATTTGTTGGGTTTATTATAGACGAAAAAATACTGACAAACTGTAAAATAATAAAACATTTCAAATTTGTTGCCTTACTTTAGGCTGGCACAGAAAAAACACGTATACTTGAAAGTTTAGAACCCCGTGTAGTGATGCGAACACAGCCATCCCTGTGGGTCACCAACCGCTCACAGGCTCGCCCGCAAACAAAAAAAGAATAAAAAAAATTTTGGGAAAAATTTTAAAAACAATATTGCCTGTTTTAGAAATGACGCGGGGCTCTTCCTCCCATGCACTGCTTTCCGCTCATTTTTTTTTTTTTCCCTTTATTTTTTTTTTTTTTTTTTATTTATTTTTTTTTTTTTTTTTTTTTTTTTTTTTTTTTTTTTTTTGCCCTTAGCGGTGTAAACGCAGAGGTTAAAACGCTCACTCCTCACAGCGGGCGTCGGGGCCCCCTGGATTTTCACCCTTTTCTCTTATGTTTGGAGGAGCCTTGGTGCTGGGACCCTTGGCTCTCTGCCCTTGCCCCCCTTTTTGTCCTGAGGGGGGGGCCCGCTGCCTTTCTGCCAGGAAACAGCAGCTTCTTGGCGGGCCAGGGCGTAAGCCACTCGTCGGGCCCCCGTGACGGTGCCCGGCCCTGGCCTCCCTGCGGGGGGCTGCCCACCCCGGTCAAAGCGTCGCTCCACCGTGGCGGGAAACCCCTGCAGCACGCTTCTCTTCTCGCACTCACGGGAAGCCGATGGTCCCCTTCTCCGGCGGGGTTTGTCTTTTTCTCCTGCCCCTTTTCATCAGTTTTTTTTTTTTCCCTTTTTCATCCCGATCTTCATCGGGCTCTCCTCCTCGCGCCGTCCCCCCCCCGCCGCTCGCGGTTTGCCAGCGGTGCAGGCGGCGGGACGCTGCTGCACCTCATGCCCCACGCGGGGAAAGTACTCCCGTGGGCAGCGGCCCCCCCTGCTGCTCCTGTTCCCCTTTTCTTTTTTCAACTTAGCCTCGGTTTCTCCCGCTGCCTCTCTTTGGGCCCCCCCGTGCTGCTTCTCCCGCTCCGATTTCCGAGAGAGGCCCTTGCTCTTGGTGTTTTTGAGGCTCCATGACCCCGTCATCCCGCCGGGAAACTAGGATCTTTCGCCCTCCTGTGCAGACGAAACCCACCTCGCCGGCTTTCAGTGGCGGGGCTTGCTCAGGTTCGATCCCAGCGGTACACAACCCCCCACGTTGCCACCTGTTGCCCTAGGCATGTTTGGGTTGCACAGTGTGCCGCGTCGTTCAGAAGGACGCGGGGCACGTCGCGCAGGGCCTGGCCGGGCTCCCGCTGGAGGTAACTGGGCCGAGGGGAAGCGTCCCCATGGGAAAAACCGAGGGGGTCCGTGGCCTGCCCCCAGGAGGTGGTCTTCCATGCTTTTGGGGCCCCTGGGAGGGGGCGGGCGGGGCCACAAGTCGCTCGGAAGGTGATCACAGCGCCGCGTGGCCGCGCCAAAGCTCGGGTGGGCGAGGCAGCGTCCCTTTTTGACTCTGTTTTGGGCCTTGCCTCGCTGGTTCTGAGAGGGGGTGAGGCTTGGAAGACTCCCTGAAGACGACCCCAGAGTCGGAACGTCGGCATCAGGAACCTTCAGTGAGGAGTTTTCCAACCTGCTCTGCCACACAGGGTTTCCCGCACAGTCTGCCCCCCTCCTTACCTCCTTTACTTTCCCGCCCTCCTCATCACACCTTATCACACCCTCTCCGTCTCCGTCTCCTCCCAACCTTCTCGTCTCAACCGCTTTTGTGCTCCCCAAATTCTGTGTCTCCCCACCTGCTCTTCTTCTCCACCCCTCCTCCTCTTTTCCTGCTCCTCCTCAAACATTCTTTTCCCTTTTCTTTAAAATGCTCTTCCCGGGGCTTGGTCCCGGGGGAGACTGTGGTCAGGCCCCGGGACTCCTCCACAACAGAGTCCTCGATGCAGGCTCCCTCAGGGCCCCTGGAGGAGTGACATGGCGCTTCTTTCCTTTTTAAAAAAACCCGAGGAAGGCCGCACGAAGGCACAGCAGCCCGCCTTGTTCCCCCCTTTGGGGTTTGGGGGCGCGGGGGCCCGGCGGCTGGGGGGGAAGGGTTTTAGATTCATTGTTTAAATCTTCTGCCCACACCCGAGTTTGAATACAGATGAAGGGGCACGCCCAAAAAAGGGAGGGTGGGGAATATTTGGAGTCTTAAAAAACACGTGATGAACAAAGCCTAATAAGGGCAGCAGGGGGCAGGAAGAGGGAGGAGTTGCGCAGCTTGGAGTTATGAAGAATGAATTTGTAAGTTTCCATTCTTATAACTCCAAGTGCTGCTAAATCCTACCCCTTTCCTTTTCCTTTTTTTCCGCACCCCCACCACCACCACCACCACCTTTTCTTTTTCTTTTCCTGTCCTCCTCCTAACTCCTTCTCTTCCTGTTTTGCACTTTCTTTACTACTAACCACCCCCCAAAAAAAAACCACCACCCACCAACTCGGGGCCCGGGGCCGGGGCCCCCGGGGGGGGCCCCCCTTTTCTTGCCTTTCCCGCCGTCCTTTCTTGGGGTCCTCCTTCTCCGCTCGTCCCTTTTCCTGCTCCGCTCCTCCTTCCCTGCTCGTCCTTCTCCTGCTCCGTCCCTTCTCCCGCTCCTGCTCCTCCTTCTCCTGCTCGTCCTTCTCCTGCTCGTCCTTCCCTGCCCCCCTGCTCCTCCTTTCCCTCCCTTCTCCTGCTCGCCTTCTCCCTTTCCCTTTTCCCCCTCCTTTTCCTGCTCTCCTTTTCCCTCCCTCCCTGCTCTCCTTCCCCCTTTTTCCTTCTCCCCTCCTCCTTCTCCTGCTCCTCCTTCTCCTCCCCCTTGCCCCCTTTCCCCCTCCTCTCCTTTTTTCTCCTGTCCTCCCTTCCCTCCTCCTTCTCCTTCCTCTCCTTTCCCGTCTCCTTTTCCTCTCCTCTCCTTTCCTCCCCCCCGTTCCTCCATCCCCCCCTCCCCCCCTGCTCGTCTTCTCCTTTCTCCCGCTCCTCCTACTCCTGCTCCTCTTTCTCTCCAGCTCCTCCTTCTCCTCCTCCTCCTCCTCCTGCTCGTCCTTCTCCTTCTCCTGCTCCTCCTACTCCTGCTCCTCTTTCTTCAGCTCCTCCTTCTGCTCCTCCTGCTCCTGTGATCTGGATTGCAAACTTGTATCTAAAATATCCAAATTTGCTGATGACACCAAATTAGGCGGTAAAGCATATATAGATTGATAGATAGATAGATAGATAGATATTTTGACCACAACATTCTATACTAGGATAATCGAAATAATTGCAATATATGGTCCAACAAACACATAACCTTGAAATAAAACTGATACTACATATCTTCAAAAACATAGCATACAAACAAACCTCGATTTTCCGGACTAATAGGGGGGAGCACTGGTCCGGGAATCGCAAGTTTAAAAAAAAAAAAAAAAAAAAAAAAAAAAAAAAAAAAAAAAAAAAAGTGACGTTTATCCTACTCTAGTAGTTCGTTCCTGCACCAGGGGCAGTGGGGGTCAGGGGACTAACGGAGGCTGTGCAGGTGAACCGTGAGTGTCCTGTGCCCAAATGTAAACAATACGACCGCTGAGCATGCTGCCACCTGGCGGGAGGCGCGGACACTGACCAGGGGTGACAGGAGACGCTCGGACCGCCGGACAACTTGGACAATTTACGAACAGGACCAGGCATTTCAACGTAAAAAAAAAAAAAAAAAAAAAAAAAAAAAATTGTCCCAGACTGACATATCCCCGGACCTCGGAATTTGTCCGGCAAATCCGATATCCGGGAAATCGAGGTTTGTGTGTAGTTAATGTTTATGTATCTTATGTAAATTAATGATGTGCTAACTATTAATGGTATTTTGGTTGGTTGTGTGATTCAAGTCACCAACACTGCTTCATGTACGGAGCAGGAGCTGAGGTGGGCGGGGAGAACGAGAGGCCAGGCAGTTCACCCCGAGCCCGCCACCAGTCCTGTCCTCCTGTTCACCTGTGTTCTGCTTTAGAAGTAAACCCATTGAACTTATCATTTAGTACAAAGGGTGATAATGCTAGGGCTGAGAACTAGAAGGGCCAATGTCAAAAAATGGCTAATTTTAGATAAGTCCACCACCGAACTGGAAATGTATGTATCTATCATTGCAAGAAATGATAGCTTATAATCTAAGTACCGTATTTGCCGGCGCATAAGACGCACCTCCGCATAAGACGCACCCCTATTTTACAAGGAGGTTTTTAGAAAAAATAAAATATTGGTGTTTTTGAGGGAAAAAATAAATTTCGTAAATTTATCAAGTTATTAAAAAAAAAAAAGGATTTGTAGGGGAAAACAAATGATTATGAGCATGTACCTAAATAAAATATTCACAGTGCAGTGAATATGAATGAAAAATTATACTATAGTTAAAATGTAAAGGGAATGACGGTAATCAAAATCGGTCATAATATATTGCAGGATGCCCCCATGAATTGATATTCTAATATTTTGCTACCTATGACATATAACTTAGATTTAATGTTGTAGGTATGCCTTTGTTGCTTTTCTGCTATGTGTTTAGACTTTGTGGAATATTTGAAGTATAGATATTGGTATTATTTTGGTAGTGGGCTTTCAAAAGTCCTAGAACTCTTACCTACACCATCGTGTAGCTTTCTTCATTCTGAGTATTTTGAGCCCCATTTCCATGGGGCTCAGAAAACGATGATTATCAGCACGGCACAGTCTCATTACGTTAAAATATTCTTCCCCAGAAACCGTTACGTGACAGGACGATGGTGTATTGGAGCCGTGACGGCGGCGCACCGTTTAGTGTAACACGTCTATTTGTTTGAATGTAAAAAATTCTAACGGATGTGATGAGATGGTGCATGCCGTGTCACCATGATGGTATGGTGTGATTCGGCCTTGAGGCGGACGATGTGGCGCCATGATGGGTCTTGGTCTTGGTGCACCATGTGGAAGACTTTTATCCCGTCTACATCTACCGTTGCAGCCTTTTTACTAGCACTCTTTCATACAGTTTCCTTATCCGTAGAGGTACAGGGGTGAGGATTGAGGGGTCGAGGTGGTACAAAGCCCTATGCTGTCTCCTATCCCACCTTGCTTACCACTGTAGCGGCGCTAAAAACAAACTCACACACACACCTGCATCGGTTTAGGCCACCCTCCCTGTCTGGGACCAGGATTAGTGGGTGACCTGACGCTGACCTGACTTGTCCTCGCCGACACAACTGCAACACCAGCCAGGTAATTCAGTCAGCCACAGGACACACATAGACACACACGCCGAGCACCTCTTATCCCCACGTTGTACAATGACTCGCTGTCAAATAAACTACGAAGCCACGACGCCCTTTCTCCATCCTTGTGTGTATAGACAAACTCCCCAAGATACTACACCTTCCTCTCACCGCTCACACTAAAAAAAACACTTTAACACTCTCTTTGATTCACTATTCCATTTATCAACAATACTCATTCCAGCGAAAATTCCATCACCATTTTCTGCCTCCCTTCTATCATCTCCTTCCAACTGTTGTGTCAACTTGTGTGGCCCGAGTCGAATGCGGGTTAAGGCTACAACTAATATGCGGGATGTTTGTCTTTTCCATGGGTGCGGGGATGACTCTGAGTGGTAATGACCCATGGTGGGTGCGCGGAGGGCGTCGCCGAGTGAAGTATCCCAGGTGAAGCGGCAGACCTGAGATATCAAGACGTTTTACCATGGAGAGCAGCAGCGGGGTGTGGATGATGTTTACATCTGACACGGCCATCTTGGCAGCAACAACCGCAATCTTGTTGCCCCAGCTCTTGTTTTCTCTTAAAATCCAACCTTTTCTTAGTATTATGCATTACTGTTGATAACACAGTTACTAATTTGTGTTCAGTGGACTACTGCTCAACACAGATCACTCCAGACCCCTTTAGTAATACACCACCGGCTGTTCTGCATTCTCTGCCTGACCTCTCATGCATTAATATGGCCGCATTAGACGCAGGGTGAACTTTGCATTCCCTTTTAAGGGAAAAAACTGCGTCTTATGCGCCGGCAAATACGGTAATTACTGAAAAAAAAATCTTTCATCTGCTGTTATTACCTGATGCAATGATGAAGCATGCAATATTTCAAACGCATTTTTCTCAAAACATAGATACAGCTAAGTATTAATTATAATTTTCCGACCTTGGGGGGACCGAAGGTAGGTCGGATAATTGGAATAGTCGGATGTTCGGATATCACAGTAACCATAAACGTAAGGACAAAATGGTATAGAACATAAAAGATGCAGCTCTTGAAGGTCGATCCAGTGGTATACGCAAAAGTAAAATTCATGCATAAATAAAGCCAAAAATCAATGTTTTCTAAAAACTAAAAAAAACTAAGTAAAATAAATGGCCAAAACAAGACACAATGTGGTGGTGAAAAAAGTCGGTTGTTTGGACAAGTCGGATGTTTGGAGGTCGGATGTTGGGAATTTGGCTGTATGTGACATTGGCCTTTCTTGTTCTCAGCCCTAGCTTATGGTAGTTAATGTTTACTCACCAGGGTGCCTATGTTGGCTTCCTTTGCTCTGGGGGGTTATCATTTAGTACAAAGAGTGATAATGGTAGTTAATGTTTACTCACCAGGGTGCCTATGTTGGCTTCCTTTGCTCGGGGGGGGGGGGGTTATCATTTAGTACAAAGAATGATAATGGTAGTTAATGTTTACTCACCAGGGTGCCTATGTTGGCTTCCTTTGCTCCAGGGTCCAGCATCCACGCCGCCACCCTGGGGTCCTCCACACGGCCCCTCACAAAGCCAAGGCCGGATCCCACCAGGAGCCGCACGCTGCTCTTCGCATCCCACAGCCGCACCACAAACTGTCCTGTTACAAATTAAACATTACTTTTTTTTTTACCCCTTGAGATCCAGAACGTAATTTCCATTGTAATTAGGGGTACCATTAGATGATTTTTAGTGAATATAAGCAATGTTTTATAGATATGACCTGTTTAGTATCCTTGTCCGCTAACTAATTTGGTATATTAAGTTACTCTTCGTAATTTTATGCTAACAACAGATAATTTTTTATAGCAAAGGAAAGATCTGGGTGTGAAAGAGTTAACAAATTGACTATAAAGTAACAAACCATTTTTCATCAAGCACAAACATCATATTTTTTTTGCCTTTTTTTCCCCTAGTCCTTTGTGGTGTAATCAAATAAAAAATAAAAAATCTGACAGTCTTGTAGCCAGTGCAAGTATAGTAGTTATGGTCTCTCCGTGGAAATAACAACATCCAGGGGAAGGAGAACTGTTGGTCCTGACTTGATGGAAGAAGGGGTTGGGAAGTCACGTAATTATGTAACCGATGATTTATTGGAAATACGAAAGGAAAGGGATACCAAGCCCGGTGAAAATGAACTATCTTGAGTGATTATCAGAGAAAAAGTTTTTCGCCGCCACTTTTTCTTCCTCGGACAGCATCATAGGTCGGGTGTGTCGACTGCAGATAGCGGTTCTGGTGGAATATATTTATAGCCATTAAGATGTGTTATAAAATACAGTCCAGAGCTCCTGAATACAGCCAAATCCCAACATCGGGACCTCCAACATCCGACTTTTTTGCGCAAGAATGGGTGCTTGGTTTTCAGGAATTTGATTTTACTTCGTTTTTTTTAGTTAGTTAAAAACATTGATGTGGCCTGAGCTTTATGCATAATTTATACTTCGCGTATACCATGATCGCCTTCAGAGACTGACTTTTTGTCTATAGCCATTTTTCCTCGACGTTTATGGTTCTGGTGGGATTCCGAACTCGCCTATTCTAGTATCCGACCTATGTCCTAGATGTCGGATAATTAATACTTAGCTGTATATAAATGTGAATGTGGTGCTGGTAAGGTGCTGAAATATGTGAGTGAGAGTATGTTATCATATACGTAAACCCTCTCTAATTCGAACTAATTGGGGGGAACATATACACATAAGAACTCATAAACCATCAATTTCTTACTACTTAAAGATTATATTATACACCCACACACATTTTCGCATGGGTGGCTCAAATAGGGATTAATAATACTAATACTGAAAATACTAATACTGATCATTGTATTGAAGTAATGATTAATCTAGCAATGCCTATCATATTTTTATGTCTTGTAGTAAGTTTTGTCTGATTTGTGATTTTTAAGGAATATTTGGAAGTATCATGTCATTGTGAATTGGCTGAAATAGGGACTTCTAATCATTGTAACTGAAAACTGACTCCAGATTCGTGTTCAGCATGCCCGAAAACTACTAGAAACAAATTTTCTAGCAAATCTAGTTTTGAAAAAATATAACAAAATTTGCAAATATTTTTTTTGGAAAATAGATTTGCTTGAAAATTTGTTCCTAGCAGTTTTCGGGCATGCTGAACGTGCCCCTTGCAAAATGTGCAATATTTTTTGAGAGAGAAAAAAAAAAAAAAAATAATAATAATAATAATAAATAAAAAATAAAAAAAACAAGGGCTGAACAACTTACCATCTTGTGAGGTGCACAGGTTGAGGTAGTAAGCATCGTGGTGACCCCAGCACACGGCCACCCCCACCACCATCAGGTCACAGTCCTCCACCAACACCCCGGCCACCGGCTGCCCACCCCTCCACTGCTCACTTTGTCTTGAGGTGCGTCTTTTACTCATAATCTTCCAGCCTGACAAAGTTAGAGATATGTATTACTAAAACAATTTTACATTATAATACTACCAACTTTTTCCTCAAGTGTTATCTATACCCTTATTTACAACACTCGACCCTCGATTTAACGGGCTTCATCTGCTGCCTGACAAGCGCACCAAACTAGTCACGGACACTTCAATTACCCATTCAGTTCGTAAAATCGAGGGTCGTGTATTACTGTCATTTGTTTATTTTACTCGTCATTCTCAAAACATTTAAAATCAGGAGTAATGTCACTATCTCACCTATGCCTTGGTCCTGCTGTTGGTTCTGCTTCTGGGACGGGGCACATTCACACGCCAGAGCCAGCGACACCACGGGCTGTTGTTGTAGTTTCTCCACAAAGTTTGCAAACACCCGCTTGTCATGCACCACATCCACTATGCGGAGTGAAGGAGTACTTGTTACCGAGCTGCTGGCACTTGAGGAAGGCTGACTAGTCTCTGCTTTCTGTTGAGCATTCTGATGGCTGTGAGGTTCTTTGAGTTTTGGCAAGGATATTCGCTGGCCTGAACTATTTTGGGTCTTTCTCGCTTTAACGACAAACTTCCCTGAATCAGTTAAACTACTTCCCCCACATAGCTTGCCTTTTAGAATATTTGTACTTTCTTTCTTTTCTTTTCTTCCTTTATGTAGTACACATTTTGCAGCATCTTTTGGTCCTTCTGAAAAACTGTCATTGTTGCCTACAAACAATTCTTCTGCTTTGTCTCTATTCTCACTTTCCATTACCCCATTTCTTTGTCTTGCATGTCTCTCTGGAGAAGGGGAGGAAATAAGTCCCCAGATAGGCGCACTTCTCTACTATTGTTAAAAGATTTCCCTTCGAGCAAAGCTTCGGTTCTGGGCGTCATCTCCAACTGACTGAAGGTAAAATCATGATGACTTCTATTTGGTTGAAGAACTGACTCCATCCTTCCAGCCATTTCTTCTTTATTGCAATCTCTGGCGTCCTGGACCAGCCGGATGTGCGTTTCATTCATCTCTTTCATATTATTCTTAATTTGAGGTCTAGTATTTTTTGGACAGGGCTGCACTAAAGGATCCTCCCTCACAGAAGGTTGAGTAATCTGCCCTGAAGGAGATGTCAAGGTGCTGTAATGGGGTCCCAGGCCATCGTGAGGCAATGGATTGATAAAGTGCTGTGGTGGAAAAGATCTCTCAAAAGCTTCTTCAAACGAGTCCGATACACAGTCATTATGTGTACCAGAACCACCAGCATTAGGGTTAGATACTGCTTCCTTCATATTCTCAAGACTGTTCTTTCTGATGTGTATCTCCTCGGGTATCAAAAGGGAGTTATCACTTCTATGACTCATATCACTAAGATCCTGAAGAGCTTGGTTCAAAAGATCTTGACCGGAAGTATCTGTAAGCCGGTTTTCTTCATTGTCTTCCTCCTCCATATCTGTTTTGTCGTCAGTAAGATTGAAGTCATCTGAGATTAGTTTTTCATGACTAGACAAACTTTCATAATCCTCGTCAGTATCACTTGGGATTCTAACGGACTTGCTTGAGTAATCTGCTTTAGAAGTTACATGAGTGATGGACTCTCTCGTATTCTCCAAATTGTGATGTTTTTTCTCATGAGTAATATGCAATCTCTTGGAAGGCGTATGATCACCATCCAAATATAACTTCCTCTTCTTCCCTATCCTGGGAAACTCACCATCATCACACTCTTCCTTCAATCTATTCGCGTATTCAATATTCACTCCCGAGTCAATGTTGTCATTATTTCCTTTCTCTTCATTATCAAACTCCCTGGGACATTCAGGCGAGCTTTTATGACAATCTAAATCCTCCTCCTCATCCCCTTCCTGTCTGTTGTCAACCTTATTCTGACACACTAATGAGAGATCTGCAAAATTTGACTCCTGAGAATTCATCGTCATCAGCAAGCCATTCTTCTGGGAATCTGTGAGTGAATAATCCTCGGCATTTTCGTGAGGACTCTGAGTAACCTTCAAAGCGTTAGCCACAGGAGGCATACGTTTTGATGGGCAGAGGCTGTGAACTTTGCCTGGAGTGCAGTAGCTACTATTCATCTGGTCTGAAACAACACGGGGATTTACATTTTTTTCACGAGTAACCTCTATGTAACCGTGTCTTCTTCGAGCATCATGTATGTCCTTCAGCCCCTGATGCTCCGGCAAGAACGTTTTGTTCCTTGAATTCATGTCACTTAAATCACAGGTTTTATTTTCTGGCTCTTCAATGTTGGAATTCAATAAACTTTGCTTCTGACGAGATTCCTTGCTTTCTATTTTACAATTTCCTTTCTTTTGGTCCAAGGTGCTAATTTCAACTGGGTCAGTCTTAGTTTCCTTTGTTTGTATTCCCTCAGAATTTATTGACATTTCAAGATGGCTTGTTTTGTCCGCAAGAAAATCCTGGGCATCACTCTCATTGAACAAGTCACTGCTGTCATTAAACGCAGAGTTGACCATAAAGTTCAAAACAGAGGAAGTACCAAGTTCAGATCCTGTGGTAAGGTGGGGGGCTGGAGACTTGTTACACTTGGCTTCAGACAGTGTAATTGGTGTAGAGGAAGCAGTTACTTTAATCCTCCCACTTGTAAAGGGTGAGTGAGAAAGGGACATATTAGCATCCTCGGCAACATCCATGGCATCAGTAGTTGTATCACCAGCACATTCCAGCTCCTGAACTAAGGAACTTACTTTAATGTGTTCTTTCATCACTTTTAGGTCACCCTTTTTCGGCCCTTCCACATATGTGCTTGTTTTTCCTTTAATGCTTTTGCTTATGTTTCTACGGTCAGGATGAAAGGTAGACATGCTGGAAAGTTTATCTGTTTTGGTTTTGGAAATACAGAATATGTTGCTGCTGTTTCTCAGTTGCCTTTGTTTAGGAGAAAATACATTGTCTGATTTGTCTTCTTGTGACTCAGGGATGAAAGTACTCAAGCTTTTGTCACTTTGTGCTTCGACCTTTTTTGTTGCTTTTATATTGCTTAATAACATATGAGTAGTGTTTGCTGTAGCCTTTGTGCTATTCTTTATTGAAACGTTATTATCAGGAGAATTATTTTTCACATCTACAAGCTCTCCTGGAGTGTTTGACCCTTCGTTGGTTGTGACACTTGGTTGACGACATAGAGCTTTTGGTTTTGACGGTTTTGTTTTCGAAGGTTTTGACGGCATAATACTATTTTTTCCATCCATTGTTCCATAATCACATGATATATTACCAGTATTGCTAATCATATCTTTTCTAATCTTTATTGGAGTATTATGATGTTTGTCAGACTTTTCGGAATAAATATCCATAGTAGTATTCCCTTCCTCCTGTGCAGTGGTTTCAGAACACTCTATTGATGGCGCCACAGACTTCCCACCCACACGTTCTGGTTGTGAAGCTTCCAGTCTGTTCCCATCCTCCTGTGCAGTGGTTTCAGGACACTCTACTGATGGCGCCACAGACTTCACACCCACACGTTCTGGTTGTGAAGCTTCCAGTCTGTTCCCATCCTCCTGTGCAGTGGTTTCAGGACGCTCTACTGATGGCGCCACAGACTTTCCACCCACAGGTTCTGGTTGTGAAGCTTCCAGTCTGACAGGGGAGTGTGCATTCTCTTTACTGCTGGTCTGTTGGCTGCACTGATCCTCCTTCATTGCTTTACTGCCCACATTGTTTACGGAGCTCTTCCTCTTCTTGCCACTATGTTTTCTGAGTAGCTTCATGTCACCAATTAACCTTGATGACTTGGCTGACTTTCTCTCAATGCCGAAGAGTGAAGAACCCTCGCCCCTCAGTAAGGTTTGTGCAGGACGAGGGGTTTCATTTCCCATCAGAGGAGTGACTAGTTTTTTCCTCATCCTCTGTTGAGTTCCAGGAGTGTGATGAGTCTTGTCTGGGTTTGTAGGCACCCGCATCCTTTGGTTCCAGTCAATGGCAGAAATACCCAGCTCTTTCTGAGGAAGAACCACATAACAATACAAATAAGAATGATGGATTTAAGAAGAGACATCTCACAAGTTACGTACAAATTATTCTGAAATATTTAGAAATCAATGGAAACGTAGGATTCATTTAACGCATTTTTCGCTTAACAAAAAATCCTGAAAAATTGCTTAAACGAGGTGAAAAATCCTGACCCCTTGCTGCTTATTGACTGATATTTGATGCCAGGAGAAGGGAATAGTACGGTTCTTCTTAATTTCAGCTGTATTTTATCATAGTTAACTATATTATCAGGTAAACATAATTTTAGCATGTGCTCTTAACTCCTTCACGCCCAAATCTTTCCTTTGCTATATGAAATTGTCTGTTGTCAGCCATAAAACTACGAAAAAGTAACTAAATAAACCAAATTAGCTAACGGACAAGGATATTAAACAGACCATATCTATATAATACTGCTTATGTTCATTAAAATCGTCGAATGGTGGTTATATTACAATGAAAATTACGTTCTGGGCCTCAAGGGGTTAAGACAGAACGGAATTTTCACCTCGTTAAAAAATATAGACTACAGTTGTTCCCTTGGCTCACCTGCACCAACTGGCGAGCCTCGGTTATAATGAGACCAGCTGCTTCCGCCTCTGTAACACACCAGCTCGAGGACAACCAAATTGTACCCTGGGTAGGTCTCTCGGCAAGCTTGGTACTGATGAAGAAAGATAACTTGTTTTCTACCGTAGATAACACTATAATCGCCAGTCACTTGCCACTGCACTAATGTCGCCAAGCACAATATATTACGAATTTTAGCATCACTACAGACTTTTATGTGCCACTGAAGAGGAATGCACAGTAGTTTATATTATGTACATCACACTACATGTCTTCAGTGGCACATAAAAAGTCTGTAGTGATGCTAAAATTCGTAATATATTGTGCCTGGCGACATAAGTGCAGTGGCGAGTGACTGGCGACTATAGTGTTATCTACGGTAACAGTGCAATACAGTCTTAACAATTTCTCCTTATCTATCCATATTTATCTATTAGCCTTATTTATCTATCCATATTATATCTATACATATTTTATCTAGCCATATTTAAGTAAAGGAAGAATTTATCTATGTATGCTTTCGACAATGGCAATAAATCAATAAATCAATCCTGTTGTAATTTTCAATATTCTGTGACATAAATAACCCAGCTTCTCTTACTACTTGGCATCTCATATTAATCAATGCATACCCGAACATAGGATTTTAAAGTGATTTAGACTTCATGAAAAACCATAATGGGTGTTAGTTTTGTGTTGGAATGGAAGTTAGTTTATCGATAATGGAAGTTAGTTTTGTGTTGGAATAGAAGTTAGTTTATCGATAATGGAAGTTAGTTTTGTGTTGGAATGGAAGTTAGTTTATCGATAATGGAAGTTAGTTTATGTTGGAATGGAAGTTAGTTTATTGATAATGGAAGTTAGTTTATCGATAATGGAAGTTAGTTTTATGTTGGAATGGAAGTTAGTTTATCGATAATGGAAGCTAGTTTATCGATAATGGAAGTTAGTTTTATGTTGGAATGGAAGTTAGTTTATCGATAATGGAAGCTAGTTTATCGATAATGGAAGTTAGTTTTATGTTGGAATGGAAGTTAGTTTATCGATAATGGAAGCTAGTTTATCGATAATGGAAGTTAGTTTTATGTTGGAATGGAAGTTAGTTAAAGAATAATGGAAGTTAGTTTTATGTTGGAATGGAAGTTAGTTAAAGAATAATGGAAGTTAGTTTTGTGTTGGAATGGAAGTTAGTTTATCGATAATGGAAGTTAGTTTTATGTTGGAATAGAAGTTAGTTTTATGTTGGAATAGAAGTTAGTTTTATGTTGGAATAGAAGTTAGTTTTATGTTGGAATAGAAGTTAGTTTTATGTTGGAATAGAAGTTAGTTTTATGTTGGAATGGAAGTTAGTTTTATGTTGGAATGGAAGTTAGTTTTATGTTGGAATGGAAGTTAGTTTTATGTTGGAATGGAAGTTAGTTTTGTGTTGGAATGGAAGTTAGTTTTATGTTGGAATGGAAGTTAGTTTTATGTTGGAATGGAAGTTAGTTTTATGTTGGAATAGAAGTTAGTTTTGTGTTGGAATGGAAGTTAGTTTTATGTTAGAATGGAAGTTAGTTTTATGTTGGAATGGAAGTTAGTTTTATGTTGGAATGGAAGTTAGTTTTATGTTGGAATGGAAGTTAGTTTTATGTTGGAATAGAAGTTAGTTTTATGTTGGAATGGAAGTTAGTTTTATGTTGGAATGGAAGTTAGTTTTGTTGTGTTGTTGAATTGGAGAGTTAGTTTTGTGTTGGATAGAAGTTAGTTTTAGTGTTGGAATGGAAGTTAGTTTTATGTTGGAATGGAATGTTATGTTGAATCGAAGTTATTATGTGAAGTTAGTTTTATGTTGGAATGGAAGTTAGTTTTATGTTGGAATAGAAGTTAGTTTTATGTTGGAATAGAAGTTAGTTTTATGTTGGAATAGAAGTTAGTTTTATGTTGGAATGGAAGTTAGTTTTATGTTGGAATAGAAGTTAGTTTTATGTTGGAATGGAAGTTAGTTTTATGTTGGAATGGAAGTTAGTTTTATGTTGGAATAGAAGTTAGTTTTATGTTGGAATGGAAGTTAGTTTTATGTTGGAATGGAAGTTAGTTTTATGTTGGAATGGAAGTTAGTTTTATGTTGGAATAGAAGTTAGTTTTATGTTGGAATGGAAGTTAGTTTTATGTTGGAATGGAAGTTAGTTTTATGTTGGAATGGAAGTTAGTTTTATGTTGGAATGGAAGTTAGTTTTATGTTGGAATGGAAGTTAGTTTTATGTTGGAATGAAGTTAGTTTTTGTTGGAATGGAAGTTAGTTTTATGTTGAATGGAAGTTAGTTTTATGTTGGAATGGAAGTTAGTTTTAGTTGGAATGGAAGTTAGTTTTATGTTGGAATGGAAGTTAGTTTTATGTTGGAATAGAAGTTAGTTTTATGTTGGAATGGAAGTTAGTTTTATGTTGGAATGGAAGTTAGTTTTGTGTTGGAATAGAAGTTAGTTTTATGTTGGAATGGAAGTTAGTTTATCGATAATGGAAGTTAGTTTTATGTTGGAATGGAAGTTAGTTTTGATGTTGATGGAAATAGAAGTTAGTTTTATGTTGGAATGGAAGTTAGTTTTATCGTAATGGAAGTTAGTTTATGGATAAGGAAGTTAGTTTTTATGTTGGAATGAAGTTAGTTTTATGTTTGGAATAGAAGTTAGTTTTATGTTGGAATGGAAGTTAGTTTTATGTTGGAATAGAAGTTAGTTTTATGTTGAATGGAAGTTAGTTTTATGTTGGAATAAGAGGTTAGTGTTTTATGTTGGAATGAAGTTAGTTTTTATGTTGGAATGGAAGTTAGTTTTATGTTGGAATGAAGTTAGTTTTGTGTTGGAATAGAAGTTAGTTTTTGTTGGAATGGAAGTTAGTTTTATGTTGGAATGGAAGTTAGTTTTATGTTGGAATAGAAGTTAGTTTTGTGTTGGAATGGAAGTTAGTTTTATGTTGGAATGGAAGTTAGTTTTATGTTGGAATGGAAGTTAGTTTTATGTTGGAATAGAAGTTAGTTTTGTGTTGGAATGGAAGTTAGTTTTATGTTGGAATGGAAGTTAGTTTTATGTTGGAATGGAAGTTAGTTTTATGTTGGAATGGAAGTTAGTTTTATGTTGGAATAGAAGTTAGTTTTATGTTGGAATGGAAGTTAGTTTTATGTTGGAATGGAAGTTAGTTTTATGTTGGAATGGAAGTTAGTTTATGTTGGAATGGAAGTTAGTTTTATGTTGGAATGGAAGTTAGTTTTATGTTGAATGGAAGTTAGTTTTATGTTGGAATGGAAGTTAGTTTTATGTTGGAATGGAAGTTAGTTTTATGTTGGAATGGAAGTTAGTTTTATGTTGGAATGGAAGTTAGTTTTATGTTGGAATGGAAGTTAGTTTTATGTTGGAATGGAAGTTAGTTTTATGTTGGAATGGAAGTTAGTTTTATGTTGGAATGGAAGTTAGTTTTATGTTGGAATGGAAGTTAGTTTTGTGTTGGAATGGAAGTTAGTTTTATGTTGGAATGGAAGTTAGTTTTGTGTTGGAATGGAAGTTAGTTTTATGTTGGAATGGAAGTTAGTTTTATGTTGGAATGGAAGTTAGTTTTATGTTGGAATGGAAGTTAGTTTTATGTTGGAATGGAAGTTAGTTTTATGTTGGAATGGAAGTTAGTTTTATGTTGGAATGGAAGTTAGTTTTATGTTGGAATGGAAGTTAGTTTTTGTTGGAATGGAAGTTAGTTTTATGTGGAATGGAAGTTAGTTTTATGTTGGAATGGAAGTTAGTTTTATGTTGGAATGGAAGTAGTTTTATTGATGAAGTTAGTTTATGTTGGAATGGAAGTTAGTTTTATGTTGGAATAGAAGTTAGTTTTATGTTGGAATGGAAGTTAGTTTTATGTTGGAATGGAAGTTAGTTTTATGTTGGAATGGAAGTTAGTTTTATGTTGGAATGGAAGTTAGTTTTATGTTGGAATGGAAGTTAGTTTTGTGTTGGAATGGAAGTTAGTTTATCGATAATGGAAGTTAGTTTTATGTTGGAATGGAAGTTAGTTTTATGTTGGAATGGAAGTTAGTTTTATGTTGGAATGGAAGTTAGTTTTATGTTGGAATGGATGTTAGTTTTATGTTGGAATGGAAGTTAGTTTTATGTTGGAATGGAAGTTAGTTTTATGTTGGAATGGAAGTTAGTTTTATGTTGGATAGAAGTTAGTTTTATGTTGGAATGGAAGTTAGTTTATGTTGGAATGGAAGTTAGTTTTATGTTGGAATGGAAGTTAGTTTTATGTTGGAATGGAAGTTAGTTTTATGTTGGAATGGAAGTTAGTTTTATGTTGGAATGGAAGTTAGTTTTATGTTGGAATGGAAGTTAGTTTTATGTTGGAATGGAAGTTAGTTTTATGTTGGAATAGAAGTTAGTTTTATGTTGGAATGGAAGTTAGTTTTATGTTGGAATGGAAGTAGTTTTATGTTGGAATGAAGTTAGTTTTATGTTGGAATAGAAGTTAGTTTTATGTTGGAATGGAAGTTAGTTTTATGTTGGAATGGAAGTTAGTTTTATGTTGGAATGGAAGTTAGTTTTATGTTGGAATAGAAGTTAGTTTTATGTTGGAATGGAAGTTAGTTTTATGTTAGAATGGAAGTTAGTTTTATGTTGTAATGGAAGTTAGTTTTATGTTGGAATGGAAGTTGTTATTGAGGAAGTTAGTTTTATGTTGGAATGGAAGTTAGTTTTATGTTGGAATGGAAGTTAGTTTTATGTTGGAATGGAAGTTAGTTTTATGTTGGAATGGAAGTTAGTTTTATGTTGGAATGGAAGTTAGTTTTATGTTGGAATGGAAGTTAGTTTTATGTTGGAATGGAAGTTAGTTTTATGTTGGAATGGAAGTTAGTTTTATGTTGGAATGGAAGTTAGTTTTATGTTGGAATGGAAGTTAGTTTTATGTTGGAATGGAAGTTAGTTTTATGTTGGAATGGAAGTTAGTTTTATGTTGGAATGGAAGTTAGTTTTATGTTGGAATGGAAGTTAGTTTTTATGTTGGAATGGAAGTTAGTTTTATGTTGGAATGGAAGTTAGTTTTATGTTGGAATGGAGTTTTTTGTGGAATGGAGTTAGTTTTCAGTTGGAATGAAGTTAGTTTTGTTGGAATGGAAGTTAGTTTTTATGTTGGAATGGAAGTTAGTTTATTGGAATGAGTTAGTTGGAATGGAAGAGTTAGTTTGTTTTGTTGGAATGGAAGTTAGTTTTATGTTGGAATAGAAGTTAGTTTTACGTTGGAATGGAAGTTAGTTTTATGTTGGAATAGAAGTTAGTTTTATGTTGGAATGGAAGTTAGTTTTATGTTAGAATGGAAGTTAGTTTTATGTTGGAATGGAAGTCAGTTTTGTGTTGGAATGGAAGTTAGTTTTATGTTGGAATGGAAGTCAGTTTTGTGTTGGAATGGAAGTTAGTTTTATGTTGGAATAGAAGTTAGTTTTATGTTGGAATAGAAGTTAGTTTTATGTTGGAATGTAAGTTAGTTTTATGTTGGAATGGAAGTTAGTTTATGTTGGAATGGAAGTTAGTTTTATGTTGGAATGGAAGTTAGTTTTATGTTGGAATGAAGTTAGTTTTATGTTGGAATGGAAGTTAGTTTTATGTTGGAATGGAAGTTAGTTTTATGTTGGAATGGAAGTTAGTTTTATGTTGGAATGGAAGTTAGTTTTATGTTGGAATGGAAGTTAGTTTTATGTTGGAATAGAAGTTAGTTTTATGTTGGAATGGAAGTTAGTTTTATGTTGGAATAGAAGTTAGTTTTATGTTGGAATAGAAGTTAGTTTTATGTTGGAATGGAAGTTAGTTTTATGTTGGAATGGAAGTTAGTTTTATGTTGGAATAGAAGTTAGTTTTATGTTGGAATAGAAGTTAGTTTTATGTTGGAATGGAAGTTAGTTTTATGTTGGAATAGAAGTTAGTTTTATGTTGGAATGGAAGTTAGTTTTATGTTGGAATGGAAGTTAGTTTATGTGGAATGGAAGTTAGTTTTATGTTGGAATGAAGTTAGTTTTATGTTGGAATAGAAGTTAGTTTTATGTTGGAATGGAAGTTAGTTTTATGTTGGAATGGAAGTTAGTTTTATGTTGGAATGGAAGTTAGTTTTATGTTGGAATGGAAGTTAGTTTTATGTTGGAATGGAAGTTAGTTTTATGTTGGAATGGAAGTTAGTTTTATGTTAGAATGGAAGGTAGTTTATCGATAATGGAAGTTAGTTTTATGTTGGAATAGAAGTTAGTTTTATGTTAGAATGGAAGGTAGTTTATCGATAATGGAAGTTAGTTTTATGTTGGAATAGAAGTTAGTTTTATGTTAGAATGGAAGGTAGTTTATCGAGAATGGAAGTTAGTTTTATGTTGGAATAGAAGTTAGTTTTATGTTGGAATGGAAGTTAGTTTTATGTTAGAATGGAAGTTAGTTTTATGTTAGAATGGAAGGTAGTTAAACCATAATATTCATAAAAGCATAAAACATAAAACACAATAAGCATAAAACCATAATGGAAGTTAGGTAAACCATAATGGGAGTTAGTTAAACCATAATGGAAGTTAGTTAAACCATAATGGAAGTTAGTTAAACCATTATGGAAGTTAGTTAAACCATAATGGAAGTTAGTTAAACCATAATGGAAGTTAGTTAAACCATAATGGAAGTTAGTTAAACCATAATGGAAGTTAGTCATCCTGGTAGTTTAGTGTTCCCCTCTTTACCTTTGGAAGGGTGTGGCAGCAAGCAGAATCTCTTCCACCGCACCAGGTGTGGCGCCGGCAACCATGGCCACCGTCTCCAGGCCGGCAGAGTGCAGGTGGCGGGCTCGCTGGGCATTGAGGAGCGGGTGCAGGCGAATCAGGTCACAAAGGTCGCGCTGGACACCAAAATGCAGCCGCTCACGGAATTGTGCCACAAGCAGCTCAAGGTTGTTCCAGCCCAGGCGATTACAAAATACAGTTACCATACCTGGAAACATTAACACCATGAGGCCCAGAACGTAATTTCCATTGTATTTTGGCGACCATTAGACGATTTCAATGAATATAAGTAATATTTTATACATATGACCTGTTTAATATCCTTGTCCATTAGCTAATTTGGTTTATTTAGTTACTTTTTCGTAGTTTTATGGCTAATAGCAGACGATTTCATATAGCAAAGGAAAGATCTGGGCGTGAAGGGGTTAATGAAAAGTTGAATGTAATATAAAGACATGTTCGAAATACAAAATATGGTTTCAGAATTAACCATTTCATTTCCTTTCCCATTCTAGAAATAATAATTCCTTCCTTAAGACTCTGAGTACAGACAGGCATATCCCTATTTACATACATTCCAGTTATATACTTTCAGATTTATAGACAAACCTGCCTGTAAATACAAAATATAGTTTTTACAGATATTAAATCACCCCAACATCTCAGACGCATAAGAGTGAAGCCAGTGGTGTTGATGATAGCAAGAAGCATTGAACTTTTATCATTGAAGGCTGCTAAAATGTACAGTTGAGTATCATTGGGGTATACGTGAGGCGTGGCGGTAGCAGAGTGGTTAGCGTCTCCGAGTGGCGTTCTTGGTGACCCGAGTTCGATCCCCGATGAGAACCAAAATCCACTTAAAATTTGTCTGCACCTTCGAGTGGCCTAAGAACACCCACATGCTGCCCATTAACTCTACCTTCAATTGCGAGTGCATCGGAGGGTGAAAAAAAGAAATAATAAAATGCAATAGTCAAAAGAACACCCACATGCTGCCCATAACTCTACCTTTGATTGTGAGTGCATCGGAGGGTGAAAAAAATAAATTATAAAATGCAATAGTCAACTCCTTACCAGCAAATGTAGCGGCAGATTGCTGAAGTGCCTGCAACACACCCCGCGATGCACCAAACTTGCCGGCCACCTCATCCAGGGGTACCTCCTGCACCAAGTCCTGCAGGGCCAGGGAGGCGTAGAATCTCTGGTGTACGGCAAGCTGCACCGCCTGCCTCCGCACCTGTTGTGTGGGCGTCATGGCATGAAGGATAATGCCGCAAATTTATATGATGAACGCAGACAATAGAATCAGAAGCGTATCATCGACCATCTAACCTAGCTACCATATTGACATTAATCCCTTCACGCCCAGATCTTTCCCTTGCTATAAAAAATTGTATGTTGTCGAGCCATAAAATTACGAAAAGTAACTAAATATACCAAATTAGTTAGTCGACATGGATACTAAACAGGTCATATCTATAAAATATTGCTTATATTCACTAAAAATTGTCTAATGGTAGTCAAATTACAATGGAAATTACGTTCTGGGCCTCAAGGGGTTAATGATGTATACAAGAACAATAAAGACACTGCTTACCCTCTTATTGATGACGCCCTTGAAGGCCCGCACAATGAAGCACTCCTCCACCCCCACCAGCTGCCCCACACGCCTCTGGTCCTCACTCAGCGCCTCCCACACCCGCAGGAAGGTCATCCAGTCCAGCTCCGGCCAGGCGGCGCTCACATATACGGGCGTCACCTGATTAATAGATTGAAAAATAATATAGAACAAAAAAATAATAATAATATATAGACAATAGACATGGAGGCAGTGTTGAAGAGGATCTGGCAGCATTGGGCATTGAAGAAGTTGAGGCAATGGATAGATAGTTGGAAGCGTATCATCGGCTGTCTAACCTCATAAAAATTATATGAAAAAAGTGATGTGAAAAGTGATGTGAAAAATGTGATGTGATAGTGATGGTGATGTGAAAAAAGTGATGTGAAAAATGTGATGTGATAGTGATGTGATGTGATAGTGATGTGAAAAAAGTGATGTGAAAAAGTGCTGTGAAAAATGTGATGTGAAAAATGTGATGTGATAGTGATGTGAAAAATGTCCTGTGAAAAATGTGATGTGATAGTGATGTGAAAAATGTGCTGCGAAAAATGTGATGTGATGGTGATGTGAAAAATGTGCTGCGAAAAATGTAATGTGATGGTGATGTGAAAAATGTGATGTGAAAAATGTGATGTGATGGTGATGTGAAAAATGTGATGTGATAGTGATGGGATAAAGTGATGTGAAAAATGTGATGTGATAGTGATGGGATAAAGTGATGTGAAAAATGTGATGTGATAGTGATGGGATAAAGTGATGTGAAAAAGTGATGTGAAAAAGTGATGTGAAAAAGTGATGTGAAAAAGTGATGTCAAAAAGCGATGTCAAAAAGCGATGTGAAAAAGCGATGTGAAAAATGTGGTGAAAAAGTGATGTGAAAAAGTGATGTGAAAAAGTGATGTGAAAAATGTGATGTGAAAAATGTGATGTGAAAAATGTGATGTGAAAAAGTGATGTGAAAAAGTGATGTGAAAAAGTGATGTGAAAAAGTGATGTGAAAAAGTGATGTGAAAAATATGGTGAAAAAGTGATGTGAAAAAGTGATGTGAAAAAGTGATGTGAAAAAGTGATGTGAAAAAGTGATGTGTGAAAAAGTGATGTCAAAAAGTGATGTGAAAAAGTGGTCAAAAAGTGATGTGAAAAAGTGATGTCAAAAAGTGATGTGAAGAGCTGCCATTACATACACAAAATAACTAGAGCTCCTCTGTGTGGTAACTTGCAAATCACTTGCATAGTACAATGATTTCAACCCCTTGAGACCCAGAGCGTAATATCCATTGTAATTTGGGTACCATTAGACGATTTTTAGTGACTATAAGCAATATTTTTTAGATATGAACTGTTTAGTATCCTTGTCCACTAACTAATTTGGTATATTCAGTTACTTTTCGTAATTTTATGGCTAACAACAGACGATTTTTTATAGCAAAGGAAAGATCTGGATGTGAAGGGGTTAAGAGTTCCATGTCACTCAAGATCTGTGATTCACTAGTCTAGAATAACATACCTGATAAATGACGTGGAGTTCATTCTCTAGAACAAAACACTTCCTGGCACGATGTAACTCAGAGAACACGTGGAGACCTTCATCGGGGGAGAGACCTGAAGCCAGCACTGCCAGGCCGAGCTGAGTCCCCACGTACTGGATGTTCTGTTTCTCTGTCTCTCCGTCTCCTTCCTGCAGCCTGTAGAGAGTCTGGTTGTAACACTGCATTCTTGGGCCTCAGTTAATTATGCAAAATAGTTATCACTGAGCATTCTTGGGCCTCAGTTAATTATGCAAAATATTTAACACTTGAGCATTCTTGGGCCTCAGTTAATTATGCAAAATAGTTATCACTGAGCATTCTTGGGCCTCGGTTAATTATGCAAAATAGTTATCACTGAGCATTCTTGGGGCTCAGTTAGGTAATTATGCAAAATAGTTATCACTGAGCATTCTTGGGGCTCAGTTAGGTAATTATGCAAAATAGTTATCACTGAGCATTCTTGAGTCTCAGTTAATTATGCAAAATAGTTATCACTGAGCATTCTTGGGCCTCAGTTAATTATGCAAAATAGTTACACTTGAGCATTCTTGGGCCTCGGTTAATTATGCAAAATAGTTATCACTGAGCATTTTTGGGCCTCAGTTAATTATGCAAAATAGTTATCACTGAGCATTCTTGGGCCTCAGTTAATTATGCAAAATAGTTATCACTGAGCATTCTTGGGCCTCAGTTAATTATGCAAAATAGTTATCACTGAGCATTCTTGGGCCTCAGTTAATTATGCAAAATAGTTAACACTGAGCATTCTTGGGCCTCAGTTAATTATGCAAAAAAGTTATGACTAACCCCTTGAGGCCCAGAACATAATTTCCATTGTAATTTGGGTACCATTAGACAATTTTTGGTGACTATAAGCAATATTTTATAGATATGACCTGTTTAGTATCCTTACCCACTAGTTAATTTGGTATATTCAGTCACTTTTCGTAATTTTAAGGTTAACACGAGACTATTTTATATAGCAATGGAAAGATCTGGGGGTTAACCTTATTACCTTCTTGTCTATTCAATATAAAGCCTGTCCTTTATTGTATGTCTGTATGTTTGTTTGTATGTCTGTGTTCATACCTAATAAATTCATTCTCATTGAGGAAAGTGACGCAAGATGTGAGTGAGCTGGTTGCCTTTCTGGAGGTGGCGCCCGGCTTCCCCTCCTGCTGCTTGGCTCGCATGGAGGCGGCCAGGAGGGTGTGGTTACAGTAGTCCTCCACCTCCTGAGCAGTCTTGGCCACCCCACTCACGATCACCTGCGGAAAGAAAGATAGCGTGGAGAGTCCTGGCTACTGACATCACCTACGATAAAGAAAGATAGCGTGGAGAGTCCTGGCTACTGACATCACCTACGATAAAGAAAGATAGCGTGGAGAGTCCTGGCTACTGACATCACCTACGATAAAGAAAGATAGCGTGGAGAGTCCTGGCTACTGACATCACCTACGATAAAGAAAGATAGCGTAGAGCTCTGGCCATCCTACTGACCTTCTAGTCCGTTGATTCAAAAGAGTCATAAAAGAAGAAAATTTGCATTATTTTGCTTTCTTAATATAAGTTAACTACGTATATGAATTGGCTGTCGAGCATTGCCATTAGTGGGGAAAAAATTCACAGTATAAGATACAAATTTAACTTGTAGTATAGTTAAGTAAGTAGTCGTTTAAGGCAATATCCGGTTATCTGGCCGGATAGCCGGATATTTCAAGTAAGGCCGGATACCTGATAGCCGGATGCCGGATAGTAAAAAACAGGCCGAATAGCAACTGAATTTACAGTACATCCCTACTCAGAATATAGTATACATTACCTCTAAGATGGCGCGCTTCATGCTGGATGTGAGAGAAGCGTCTTTCTGGAGGCATGACGTGATGGGCGGCAGGCTGGATGTCATCAATTTCTCAGCCTTTTCCTTTTCTCCATCACGACAGATCAGAATACTTTCCCCTGTAATGTAAATTCTATCATTAGGCTATCATTACATTACCAATAAATAGTCTCCAATACAGAGCAGTGCAGGTGGTAGTAGGGATTGACAGACAGGAGTTGATCACTTCTAGAAAGGAGGAAAGGTTGTAGTGAGGGTTCATGTGAAATATACACTTATGCTCGTAACAAATGATATGATATTACACATAGAAAATAATTACTCGTGTCGTACCGAATCGAACGAGAGCCTTTCTAAGAATCTGTATCTGAGCAGACTTTTTGTTTTTGTTTACATTACTTCCCAAAGGACTGGCCAAGGGAAAACAACGGGTCAAAAATAAAAGAAGAGGTAACAAAAAGGCCGCTTAGTTTTCAGTCCCATAAAGAAGACAATAAGTGATTAATTAAAGGCCTTATGCTCGTATTCGTAGTCACATACCATGATTGATCGTGGTAATTGCTATGATTTTGTTCCATTTCTACTCAGTCAAAATTATTCACTTGATCTTGTAGCTGCCATGGAAAGTACTAGAGCAATCATACAGTACTCCTATTGCAATCACAACAGAGCTGGCATGACATATTGATTTAATTAGAACAAGACAAAAAGTGAACAGTTACCACGAGCAATCATGGTATGTGACTACGAATACGAGCATAAATCCCTTGAGGCCCAGAACGTAATTTCTAGTGTAATTTGGGTACTATTAGATGCTTTTTTAATGAATATAAGCAATGTTTTTATAGATATGACCTGTTTAGTATCCTTTTCCCTAACTAATTTGGTATATTTAGGTACTTTTCGTAATCTTATGGCTAACAACATACGATATATTTTATAGCAAAGGAAAGATCTGGGCGTGAAGGGGTTAAATAACAACTTAGCATGATATGCGAACAGAAGAAGTGAACTATAAAGTGATATATAAGGTAATACTGTAATACTAATATATAGAGAGTTATTGTAAGCCTGAATCAGTGGTTTAATACGGAGAAACTGGTTCACAAATAGGGTGGTAAATGATGGGAATGGACTCAGTCGTCAGGTAGTTAGTGCAGAGTCAATAGAGAGTTTTAAAAGGAGGCTAGACAATTTCATGGATGGGGATGAAAGGTGGATGTAGGCAGTGTTAAGTAACAGGAACTACCTCGTGTAGGTTTCACGGCCTCTTGTAGCTTCCTTATTTTCTTATGTTCTTATGTTCTTATATGGCAACAAAAAATTAAGACCAGGATATCATAAGCTTCACTTTAGATCATTCCCTACCGTCAACAACACTATAGTCGCCACTGCACTAATATCGCCGGGCGCAATATATTACGAATTTTAGCATCACTACAGATTTGTATGTGTCACTAAAGAGGCATGAATAGTAGTTTATATTATGTACATGTCTTCAGTGGCACATACAAGTAGGTAGTGATGCTAAAATTCGTAATATTCGCCTATAAAATTTGCCTGGCGACATTAGTGCAGTGGTTATTATAGTGTTATTGACGGTAACCCACCTTCTACGTCAACACCCTTCCTTCCCGCACGGCCAACCATCTGCTTGTATGTCAGGGCGTCAAGGATGGAACCCCCAAACATGGGTGACCTAATGATGACCCTTCTAGCTGGCAGATTGACCCCGGAGGAGAGCGTGGAGGTGGCCAGGAGAACACGCAGAGAGCCCGAGCGGAAGCCTCCCTCGATGATGTCTCGCTCGTCAAAGGTGAGGCCTGGGAAGGGAAAATATAATCAGGAGGGGTATAAAAGGCCTAAGAAGGGAAGGAAAGAGTTGGGAGGGAAAAAAAAAGGCCTAAGGAAAGGAAAAAAAAAGGCTTAAGAAAGGAAGGAAAAATATAGAAGGGGAAAAAAGGCATATGAAGGGAAGGAAAAAAATTGGAGGGGAAAAAAAGACCTAAGAGAAGGAAAAAATCAAATCAGGAGGGAAAAAAAAGGCCTAAGAAGGGAAGGAAAAAATTTGGAAGGGAAAAAAAGGCCTAAGAAGGGAAATAATAATCAGGAGGGTATAAAAGGCCTAAGAAGGGAAATAATAATCAGGAGGGTATAAAAGGCCTAAGAAGGGAAGGAAAAAATCGGGAGGGGAAAAATAGGCCTAAGAAGGGAAGGAAAAATTCAGGAGGGGGAAAAAAAGGCCTACGAAGGGAAGGAAAAATTCAGGAAAGGAAAAAAAGGCCTAAGAAGGGAAGGAAAAATTTAGAGGGGAAAAAAAGGCCTAAGGGAAATAATAATTAGGAGGATATAAAAGGCCTAAGAAGTTAAGGAAAAATCAGAAGGGGAAAAAAAGGCCAAGAAGGGAAATAATAATCAGGAGGGTATAAAAGGCCTAAGAAGGGAAGGTAAAAATCAGGAGGGGAAAAAAAGCCTAAGGGAAGGAAAAAATAGACCTAAGAAGGGAAGGAAAACAATAACCAGGAGTGGAAAATACGGCCTAACAAGGAAAGCAAAAATTAAGACTGGGAAAAAAAGGGTATTATTACAGGAATCAAAGACAGCAAACAACCTTAACGGAACTAGACAGCTTGTGAAATTAGGAATATAGAGTGATAAGGAAATATTCTAACAATGAGAATATTGACAACTACATAGAGGAAATCACTGACCATAATGCATAAATGTCATTGCACCAGCCTTGTTACATCAATATATTAATGAGAAAACTTTTTATTGATATTAGCCTTTGTACAATGATTCATCAATGGCACTCACTTCACCCCTTCACGCCCAGATATTTCCTTTGCTATATAAAATCATCTGTTCTCGAGCCATAAAATTACGAAAAGTAACTGAATATATCAAATTCGATAGTCGACAAGGATACTAAACACGTCATATCTTTAAAACATAGTTAATAGTTACTAAATATTGTCTAATGGTAGCCAAATTACAATGGAAATTACGTTCTGGGCCTCAAAGGGTTAACACTACATATTCCCTTACCTGCATGATGGTAGGCCGTCCCGAAGGCCACAGAACGGGCCAGGATCTTGTCCAGCCCCACGGGACACTTGCGCAGCGCCTCCAGCACACTCCTGATGCCGGCAGAATCAAGAGTGCTGCGTAGCTTATGGCCCAGCTCAGGAGGATAGGAGCCATTAGTCTTACCTAATGGCAAAGGAAAATATGAAGGTAATTCAAAACGAATGACATAAGCTATAATTTTCACATAAAACAAGGTAGTAAAATGACATAGGAAGAACATAATGATGGATTTATGTATCACTAAATGTATTATGTAAGAGTAGAATAGTTGTTGAAGGTGTAAGAGGATGACTACCTATGGAAATTGGAAAGGGAAGATAGTGTTGGAGTGTGTGAAAAAATTCTCTTGAAAAAGTTTAAGGCGTAGGAGGAAGAATAGGTGAAAGAATAAAAACAGGAAGAGTTTCAGAGTTGAACGCTCTCGATGACTCTCCTGCCATGCACCGCCTTTCATAATATTGTTTACAGATACGCTACCCAACATCCTCCAACATGCCTCCTACCTATGCTGTAGAATTCCTTAGCAGATACCCAACATGCCTCCTACGGTCCTATCTATGTTGTAGAATTCCTTGGCAGATACCCAACATGCCTCCTACCTATGTAGTAGAATTCCTTAACAGATACCCAACATGCCTCCTATGTTGTAGAATTCCTCAGCAGATACCCCACATGCCTCCTACCTATGTTGTAGAATTCCTTAGCCAGGTGGAGGTGTAAGAGGATGACTTCTTATTGAAAGGGAAGATAGTGTTGGAGTGTGTGAGAGAGAGAGGGTGTAGGAGTGAATGGATTACCTATGTTGTAGAAATCCTTGGCCACAGCTTCAGCCTGAGACTAACACTCACACAAGACAGTAAAGGCCCCCATCCACGGTGCGATCTGGTCGTACGACCATCGGACAGATCTGGTTGGATCCAACCAGATTGGATCGTGAGTGGGGTGATTTTGGTCTGTCCGACCGACTGACAGCTGGTCAGATGCGACCAAGCAGTGTTTGGTTTTTAGATCCGACAGATCATCCGGTTCAGACCAGATCGCATCGTGCGTGTGCTGATCGTGAGGCCAACCGTCTGTTTCGCCACTGACAGCGTCGCGAGAGGGTTACCAAAATTAATTGTTTCTTTGAAAACAAGCACTTTTGGACATAATTCATCCAATTATATAGAAACTATGAATGTTTGTGGGAAATAAAAAGCAAAGAATAAATAGATAAATATAATATAAATGCAACTTATGAAGTATTGGTAGATAAACTCAGTAAGCGTGACAGTGAGCGACAGTGAGGCTAATGTTGAAACAGTAAAAAATAAATAATATGAGAATTATAATTTAAGTGTGTTCCGGAAAGAAATTAAAAAAATAACTCTGTCTATGATATCTGGTGCGAGTGCGGGTGATGTTTACGCTCCTTAGCTGTGGTATCAGCACCCATCAAAAGTAATTTCTCGTTGCAGAGAGCCATCATGAGAACCGCCCTCCGCCGTTTCTTATCACCAACTAAACTAGTCTTGAGGTGCAGTCGGATCGTTAGTGGGTGGTAGGAAATCCATCGGATCAGGTCTGTCGGATCAGATCGTACGACCAATCGTACCGTGGATGGGGGCCTTAAGAGATTGTAGAAAGAGGCGTGGGACAATTTATTTCTGGAGATGTCTTGACACTCCTC
Source organism: Chionoecetes opilio (assembly GCA_016584305.1). Lineage (NCBI taxonomy): Eukaryota > Metazoa > Arthropoda > Malacostraca > Decapoda > Majidae > Chionoecetes > Chionoecetes opilio. The sequence continues at coordinate 90,870 of JACEEZ010020358.1, read as the reverse complement.
TCTTGAAAAAATTTAAGGCGTAGGAAGGTGGAAGACTAAAAACAGGGAGAGAGTTTCAGAGTTCTGTCAATGACTCTCCTATCATGCACCGCCTTTCATAATATTGTTTGCAGATACCCTACCCAACATCCTCCAACATCCAATATCCAAACAACATCCAACATCCTCCAACATCCAACATCCAACAACATCCAACATCCTCCAACAACCAACAACATCCAACATCCTCCAACATCCAACATCCTCCATCCTCCAACATCCTCCAACATCCAACATCCTCCAACATCCAACATCCTCCAACATCCAACATCCTCCAACATCCTCCAACATCCAACATCCTCCAACATCCAACAACATCCAACATCATCCAACATCCAACATCCTCCAACATCCAACATCCTCCAACATCCAACATCCAACATCCTCCAACATCCAACATCCTCCAACATCCTCCAACATCCAACATCCTCCAACATCCAACATCCTCCAACATCCAACATCCTCCAACATCCAACATCCTCCAACATCCAACATCCAACATCCTCCAACATCCAACATCCAAACAACATGCCTCCTACCTATGTTGTAGAATTCCTTGGCCACAGCTTCAGCCTGGCTCTCACACCACGCCTTGCTGGGGCAGAACACCAGCACAGAGAACCCCTCCAGCACAGTCTCCAGGCACAGCTGCATCAGGTGGTCACGGTCATCCTGGAACAAAAAATTAAATACATGGGTAATATTTCATAAGATCAAAAGAACATAGTGGTCGCAGTCGTCCTGGAACAAAAAATGAAATATATGGGTAATATTTCATAAGATCAAAAGAACATAAGGAAGCTACAAGAGGCCGCGAGACCAACACGTGGTAGTTACTGAAATAAGAACATAAGAACATAAGAAAATAAGGAAGCTACAAGAGGCCGTGAGACCTACACGAGGTAGTTCCTGTTACTTAACACTTCCTACATCCACCTTTCATCCCCATCCATGAATTTATCTAGCCTATCTTTAAAGCTCTCTAATGACTCCGCACTAACTACCTGTCTACTGAGTCCATTCCAATCATTTACCAACCTATTTGTGAACCAGTTTTTCCCTATTTTTTTTTAATCTACGCTTTTCCAGCTTGATTTTTCCATTCCAATCATTTAAATATAAAAAAAAGAACCCCCAAAAAAACGCATGCGGTGCAATTTACCTTTAAGTTCATTTTGGGGTTCAATTCTCTGAGCTTCTTGAAAGAGGAGTCATATACAGCGGTGCCCAGCTTGACGTGCTCCTGTAGAGGCACGGGCCGGAAGTCTGTTGTGTACATCGCAGCGTCCAGCCAGCCCGCCAGGAGCTCCAGGTTGGGGAGAGTGGCGGACATACCAATGATCTGGACATTATTTCTCACCTCCTGAAACAAAGAAATACAAAAGAATCTTACTATCTAGGATCCTAAAACTAAATATATGTCTCAAACAGCCTTACACACTGTTGTTATAATCTCAAACAGCCTTACACCCTGTTGTTATAATCTCAAACAGCCTTACACACTGTTGTTATAATCCCAAACAGCCTTACACACTGTTGTTATAATCCCAAACAGCCTTACACACTGTTTTCATAATCTCAAACAGCCTTACACACTGTTGTTATAATCTCAAACAGCCTTACACACTGTTGTTATAATCTCAAACAGCCTTACACACTGTTGTTATAATCTCAAACAGCCTTACACCCTGTTGTTATAATCTCAAACAGCCTTACACCCTGTTGTTATAATCTCAAACAGCTTTACACACTGTTGTTATGATCTCAAACAGCCTTACACACTGTTGTTATAATCCCAAACAGCCTTACACACTGTTGTTATAATCCCAAACAGCCTTACACACTGTTGTTATAGTCCCAAACAGCCTTACACACTGTTGTTATAATCTCAAACAGCCTTACACACTGTTCTTATTATCTCAAACAGCCTTACACACTGTTGTTATAATCTCAAACAGCCTTACACCCTGTTGTTATAATCTCAAACAGCCTTACACCCTGTTGTTATAATCTCAAACAGCCTTACACACTGTTCTTATAATCTCAAACAGCCTTACACCCTGTTGTTATAATCTCAAATGAGTCTTAATATATCTCAAACAGCCTTACACGCTGTTCTTATAATCTCAAACAGCCTTACACACTGTTGTTATAATCTCAAACAGCCTTACACCCTGTTGTTATAATCTCAAACAGCCTTACACACTGTTCTTATAATCCCAAACAGCCTTACACACTGTTGTTATAATCTCAAACAGCCTTACACACTGTTCTTATAATCTCAAACAGCCTTACACACTGTTGTTATAATCTCAAACAGCCTTACACACTGTTCTTATAATCCCAAACAGCTTTACACACTGTTGTTATAATCCCAAACAGCCTTACACACTGTTCTTATAATCTCAAACAGCCTTACACACTGTTGTTATAATCTCAAACAGCCTTACACACTGTTCTTATAATCTCAAACAGCCTCACACACTGTTCTTATAATCTCAAACAGCCTTACACACTGTTGTTATAATCTCAAACAGCCTTACACACTGTTGTTATAATCTCAAACAGCCTTACACACTGTTGTTATAATCTCAAACAGCCTTACACACTGTTGTTATAATCTCAAACAGCCTTACACACTGTTGTTATAATCTCAAACAGCCTTACACACTGTTGTTATAATCCCAAACAGCCTTACACACTGTTGTTATAATCTCAAACAGCCTTACACACTGTTCTTATAATCTCAAACAGCCTCACACACTGTTCTTATAATCTCAAACAGCCTTACACACTGTTGTTATAATCTCAAACAGCCTTACACCCTGTTGTTATAATCCCAAACAGCCTTACACACTGTTGTTATAATCTCAAACAGCTTTACACACTGTTGTTATAATCTCAAATGAGTCTTAATATATCTCAAACAGCCTTACACACTGTTCTTATAATCTCAAACAGCCTTACACACTGTTGTTATAATCTCAAACAGCCTTACACCCTGTTGTTATAATCCCAAACAGCCTTACACACTGTTGTTATAATCTCAAACAGCCTTACACACTGTTGTTATAATCTCAAATGAGTCTTAATATATCTCAAACAGCCTTACACACTGTTCTTATAATCTCAAATGAGTCTTAATATATCTCAAACAGCCTTACACACTGTTCTTATAATCTCAAATGAGTCTTAATATATCTCAAATAGCCTTACACACTGTTGTTATAATCTCAAATGAGTCTTACATATGAAGGTTATCACATAAACAAGTAAAGGTTTCTCTTGAGGCGTTTGTCTCCTCAAGCTATGCGCAAGAAACTGTTGATGTATAGCCCCATCATGCCTACATAACTGATATGGCCTGTTTTCAGTTTGTACAGGCACGTGAAACAGATGTGTAGAGGCAAAGACTAGTATTATAGTACAGGTTGAAGTTCCCAAACTCGGCATCCCAAGACTCAGCAACACCCAAAACTCGGCTATGGTTCCGGATTTTCTAAAACACGGCAGAACACCCAAAACCCGGCGCGTAGTTGCCGGGTCGGCCGCTAGGTGCCACCAAACTAGGCCGCTTGGTTTCTCCCGCCGATTTGTTTGTTGTTATTGTTCAGTGGTGTTGTGACTGTAGAGTTGTGTACACTGTTATTTTGTGTACTTCTACAGGTCTGTTATTGGTATTATGGCTCCCAAACGTCCAGGAACACCTACTGGTGCAAGTGAAAAGAAAAGGAAGAACAATGTGTTAACTATTTCTGAGAAAATTGACCTTTTGAAGAAGTTGGATGGCTTTTTTTCCCCTTAATATATCTACGTTCTAAAAGTCGGAAAATTCCATTACTCGGCTCAGCGCTGGTCCCGAGGTTGCCGAGTTTGGGAACTTCAACCTGTATATAGTAGTCTTTGGTAGAGGGCATATTCAATTTTTTGTGTGTGTGGAAAGATTTGTGTCAGTGGAAACAATAACGTTTGAAAAGTTCCTACAGATCACAAAAGTATAATTGCTTACCTTGTCTTTGGATGACTGAGAAGACACGGCTGATGTCATGGAGGAAGTAACATAGGTGAGCTTGGTAAGGAGGAGCTCCAGTAAATAGCCGCGATGGGAGTCACCTAACATGTGAAGCTCGTCCACCACTACCATGCCAAGCTCACTCACACGGTTGTCTTCCAGTAGCCTGTGTGTGTGTAGAGATCAAAGCTTACTGATATAATAGTGTAGAGATCAAAGCTTACTGATATAATAGTGTAGAGATCAAAGCTTACTGATATAATAGTGTAGAGATCAAAGCTTACTGATATAATAGTGTAGATCAAAGCTTACTGATATAATAGTGTAGAGATCAAAGCTTACTGATATAGTAGTGTAGAGATCAAAGCTTACTGATATAATAGTGTGTAGAGATCAAAGCTTACTGATATAATAGTGTGTAGATCAAAGCTTACTGATATAATAGTGTACAGATCAAAGCTTACTGATATAATAGTGTGTAGAGATAAAAGCTTACTGATATAATAGTGTAGAGATCAAAGCTTACTGATATAATAGTGTAGAGATCAAAGCTTACTGATATAATAGTGTAGAGATCAAAGCTTACTGATATAATAGTGTGTAGAGATCAAAGCTTACTGATATAATAGTGTAGAGATCAAAGCTTACTGATATAATAGTGTGTAGAGATCAAAGCTTACTGATATAATAGTGTACAGATCAAAGCTTACTGATATAATAGTGTACAGATCAAAGCTTACTGATATAATAGTGTAGAGATCAAAGCTTACTGATATAATAGTGTAGAGATCAAAGCTTACTGATATAATAGTGTAGAGATCAAAGCTTACTGATATAATAGTGTAGAGATCAAAGCTTACTGATATAATAGTGTAGAGATCAAAGCTTACTGATATAATAGTGTAGAGATCAAAGCTTACTGATATAATAGTGTAGAGATCAAAGCTTACTGATATAATAGTGTGTAGAGATCAAAGCTTACTGATATAAGAGTGTACAGATCAAAGCTTACTGATATAATAGTGTACAGATCAAAGCTTACTGATATAATAGTGTAGAGATCAAAGCTTACTGATATAATAGTGTGTAGAGATCAAAGCTTACTGATATAATAGTGTAGAGATCAAAGCTTACTGATATAATAGTGTAGAGATCAAAGCTTACTGATATAATAGTGTGTAGAGATCAAAGCTTACTGACATAATAGTGTGCAGATCAAAGCTTACTGATATAATAGTGTAGAGATCAAAGCTTACTGATATAATAGTGTGTAGAGATCAAAGCTTACTGATATAATAGTGTGCAGATCAAAGCTCACTGATATAATAGTTTCATTATGCCAAAACTATGACGACATATTATTGTACTGCATTGTAGAAGGAGACCATTAACCCCTTGAGGCCCAGTGCGTCATTGTCATTGTAATATAACCACCATTAGACGATTTCAATGAACATACGAAACATTTGATAGATATGACTTGATTAGTATCCTTGTCCACTAGCGAATTTGGTATATTAAGTTAGTTTTTGTAATTTCATGGTTAACAGACAATTTTATATGGTATAGGAAAGATCTGGGCGTGCAGGGGTTAAGTGTCAATTGGCCGATTTTCTAAACATGGACTTGGACCTAAGACCTAAGACTAACCATGGCTTTAGACCAGACATTTAAGCTTTATAACCATTTTTCCAGGGTGTTTAGTCTCAGATTGGAATTGCTAGACACTCACTAACCTCTCCAACATCCAAGTCTAATGATATTATACCCCGGACAAATGTTTAAAGCACTGAAATGTCTGTCTAAAGCCATGGTTAGTCTTAGGTTAGCCCAAGTCCGTGTTTAAAAAATCGGCCAATTGAAGAGAAGGGGAAAGTTGTCTGGAAGGTTACGTGGAGTAGATCTAACCTGTTGATGAGGTTGTTGGCTTTCTCTATGGTGCAAACAGCAATGTCCGTTGTCTTGAGTCCTCCCGGCGGTCCCTGGGAGCCCATAAAGCCTTCCACACGCACTCCTACACTCCCAAACATTTTCTGAAGAAAGAAAATAAGGGAATTTCAGTCAAACAAGTCAAATGGAAAAAAAAAAAGCAATGCACACATACTTCACTGGAAACATTTTGTAATGACAATGAAAATGAGTAGTTCTGAAATTAAATATCATGAAAAAGTAAATCAGAAAATCCAATAAATAAATTTTTAAATATTCTGACAATAAATATCAACAAAATTCTGGTAGGTTTAACAAAATGTCATTGAACTAAATCTACTGCCAGTTCACTAAATGTATCCTCAAATATTAGGTACTTGCTATATTCACATAGTCAATGGGTAGGATGTCAGGCCAGCCCCTCCACCACACTTTAAATGATGTACCTGGGTAGGATGTCAGGTCAGCCCCTACACCACACTTTAAATGATGTACCTGGGTAGGATGTCAGGCCAGCCCCTACACCACACTTTAAATGATGTACCTGGGTAGGATGTCAGGCCAGCCCCTACACCACACTTTAAATGATGTACCTGGGTAGGATGTCAGGCCAGCCCCTCCACCACACTTTAAATGATGTACCTGGGTAGGATGTCAGGCCAGCCCCTCCACCACACTTTAAATGATGTACCTGGGTAGGATGTCAGGCCAGCCCCTACACCACACTTTAAATGATGTACCTGGGTAGGAGGTCAGGCCAGCCCCTCCACCACACTTTAAATGATGTACCTGGGTAGGATGTCAGGCCAGCCCCTACACCACACTTTAAATGATGTACATGGGTAGGATGTCAGGCCAGCCCCTCCACCACACTTTAAATGACGTACCTGCAGGTAGAACATCTTCTCACGAGCCACCGAGACAAAGGGCAAAATAAAGATGCCTTTCCGGCCGCCCTCCAGCACTCTCTTGAGCAGCAACAGCTCGGCCACAAGCGTCTTACCTGACATCAATATAGAACAATAAACTTAGCCCCTTGAGACCTAGAACATAATTTCCATTGTAATTCGGGTAGCATTAGACAATTTTTAATGACTATAAGCAATATTTTATAGATATGACCAGTTTAGTATCCTCATCCACTAACTCATTTGGTATATTCAGTTACTTTTCGTAATTTCATGGCTAACAACAGACCATTTTTATAGCAAAGGAAAGATCTGGGCGTGAAGGGGTTAATCAAATACTAGAATATTGCTCTTATAACCACTACCCATTTTTCAACCCCACCCACTTTCAACACCTACCCCTTTCAAGAACATAAGAACATAAGAACATAAGAAAATATGGAAGCTACAAGAGGCCGTGAGACCTACACGAGGTAGTTCCTGTTACTTAACTCTACCTATATCCACCTCTCTTCCCCATCCATGAATTTATCCAGACTCCTTTTAAAGACCCCTATAGACTCCGCATTGACCACCTGACGACTTAGTCCATTCCAATCATTCAACACCCTATTTGTGAACCAGTTTCTCCCTATTTCCTTTTCAACCCTTTCCCACACTTATTCCCTCCCAAAAATAACTTTTCCTTTCTTAACTTTTTCACATGCTTCTTTTTATATGGGGACAATACAATGGCAGCATATTCCATTTTTGGTCGGATCATTGTAGTAATTATCTTTCTCATCATATTTGTGTCCATGTAATGATACAGATGTTTCTATCTAATCTTTAAGCACTTTCCTTCCCTTCCAAGGTATGTAAACCTATGGTAGGACTATGCATGCAATCATTTAAAGCTTCTTTGTATGACAGTGCGACAGCTTTATCCCAACTGTAGTCTGATTTTTTTAAAGAGGTGAAAAATCCTGACTCCTTGCTGCTTACTGACTGATATTTGATGTCAGGAGAAGGGAATAGTACAGTTCTTCTAAATTTCAGCTGCATTTTATCATGGTTAACCATATTATCAGGCAGAATTTTAAGCATGAGACCTTAACCCCTTGAGGCCCAGAACGTAATTTCCATTGTAATTTGGGTACCATTATAACGATCTTTAGTAACTATAAGCAATATTTAATAGACATGACCTATTTAGTGTCCTTGTCCACTAACTAACTTGGTATATTCAGTTACTTTTCATAGTTTTATGGCTCGACAACATACAATTTTTTATAGCAAAGGAAAGATCTGGGCGTGAAGGGGTTAAGATAGAATGGAATATTTGCTTAGTTACAAAAAATAGACTATGTATCCAATGCTTTCCTACATTCAAGATTCCTATGTCTAGATTCACCAACAACCCACCTGCTGAGGTTGGTGCTGAATAGACGAGGTTTCTTCCTTCTAGCACACCTGGAAGGCTTAGACACTTAGCCTGCCACGGAAACATTCTCTTCACCCCGTTCTCGAGATAGCACTGGGAGGGAGAAGTGAGGCAGAATTACATGGAGATTAGTACACTTCCGTAACGTTCAAAATTATGTTTTATTAAGCGGGAGTAAGCGTAGAAAATTACAGTAAAACCCCTCGTATTCGGACTTTGACATTATTCGGACTTTTTTTTTTTTTGTCAAAATTTCCTAGCTATATATACAGTTATTTTTTTTTTTTTTTTTTTTTTTTTTTTAAGGGGTCGAAATTTCCTAGCTATATATGCACCTAGATTTTTTTTTTTTTTTTTTTTCAATTTAGGGGTCAAAATTTCCTAGCTATATATAGGGCTACACTTAGATTATTTTTTTTTTTTTTTTTTTTTTTTTTTTATTACATATCCCCCCATTATTCGGATCCTTGCATTACTCGGACCACTCCTTACCCCAATTAGTCCGAATATGAGAGGTTTTACTGTATGTCCCTTATTACAAAAAAAAGAGCAAAAGAGTGAAAAAATTAGACAACAATGTGAAAAAGCTAAGGAAAATATCAAGCGCCTAGAATTGAAACGGCACAAGCGCCACTTAAAAAAAAACCACCGCCACCTTTCTAATAAAACAAACCCCATTACAATATCTTCATTTGTTGCTGATTTACTTTGAAAACACTTGAGGTGCATTTTTTTCATTGATAAAAAGTGGCGCTTGAGCCGTTTCATATCTTGATTTTCTTAGATTAAACTTTAAGCGCGTTTTTCTCAGTTTTTTAAAAGTGGCGCTTGTGCCGTTTCAATTCTAGGCGCCTGATATATCTACTGTGGAATAGGTACATACAGAATTACAGATAGTACGATAGTGAGGAAGCATACAAGTTATAAGAAGGCAAGAATTTAATATATAGCACAAAAGTAAGGAAGGATAAGGACGACATTGGATAGACTATATACTGTAGCTAGGGAAATTTAACGCCTTGAGACCCAGAACGTAATTTCCATTGTAATTTGGGTACCATTAGACGATTTTTTGTGAATATAAGCATAATTTTATAGATATGACCTATTTAGTATCATTGTCCACTATGTAGCTAATTTGACATATTCAGTTATTTTCGCAATTTTATGGCTAACAACAGACAATTTTTTATAGCAAAGGAAAGATCTGGGCGTGAAGGGGTTAATCAAATAGATAAATACAGATCTATATGTACATTACCTTCAAAACAGCTTCCGGCAGACCCCAGGCACTAAGCTCCATCTTTTCCTGACTTGATAAGAAACTGTTTGACTCATCATGACAGAGAGGAGACTTGAGAACCGTCATCTCTCTCTTGTTGACTGAAGTGTCCTGAGGTGTCTTACTACCATTGTCAAGATTGTACATAGGATCACTTAAGGCATCATTGATTTTTTTCTATTCTTTCTTCCACTAAGAGCTTATATTCTGATTTTGATGGCGTTTTCTGTTTTGAGATCAAGCTTCTTCATCTATTTTAGGAATATTTTCACAATGCTTACTATTAAGATTGTACATAGGATCACTTAAGGCATCTTTATTTTGTTCTATTCTTTCTTCCACTAAGAGTTTATATTCTGATTTTGATGGGGTGTTCTGTTTCGAGATAGTTTTTTCATCTATTTTAGGAATATTTTCACAATGCTTACTATTATTTTGAGGCAAGCGTTTTCGGACACACAAGGTAGGAGATGCGAGGTCTGAAAATGTTGTTTTCTTAGAGCAGCTCCCGGGTGAAGCAGGCCTATCTTGATGTACACGTGTTACAGCATGTTGATCAGAAACAGTGGGTTGCTTGTGCAGTAATGGGGAGGATAAGCCACTCTGCAGTCTGTTTTGTAATGTCTCAGAGCTCTCCGCACCTTTAGAACTATTATACAACCTATTTTCTGATTTTTGAGTCTTTTTATGAATATTATCCATACCTTGCATATTTTCTTTGTTTTGTCTAATCTTGGTTGTTTTTCTAAGTCCTTTTATGCACTGCTCCTCATAACTTTTTGTTTCTTCAGTCTTGCTGTTTCTTGCCATTGGTTTTTTCTTCCTGTTTGTCATTTTGATTTATTGGTGATTTCATGCAGTGTGTTGTGACATCCTTCAGTATTTTGCTAGTGCATTTCATTTCTCTATAGTTTTCTCCTTGGACTGACGATCTCTTCTTCCCATGCACACCACTATCTAGTTCTGGTACAGGAGTGTCTAATGAATCATACTTTAGTGTACCAGTTAAGGATATTTCTGGAATGAGTGAGTTCCTCGGCGCACTCATCCTCGCTGGTCTTTGATTTCTGACGCTGTGACCTGCGCAGAATTTGAGAACTTAGCTGATGATTTGCCTCAGTTTTATGTGTTGTCGTCCTTAGGTTACCACACTCTTCCATTCTCAATTGGGACATTGATACCTTCTCAAATATGCTGTCATTAAGATCCATAGTATCGTTGCCTTGAAGAGTATCATCAAACCCTATTGATTTGAGCACATCACTATTTTGTTCTCTTTCCATACCTTCCTTAAAGCCCTGTGCTGTATGGTCTGATCCCACATCATGTTTATGCGGGTTTAGCTGTAGTATTTGTATTCTAGGGGAGCGCCGGAGACCTGCGGGATTAGGAGCAGATGACTGGTGTCCCGGGTTTGCTGCAGGATGTCCATGGGAGGTTGTGGCGCTGCAGGGTTGTGGTGTCGGGGGTGCCGAGGTGTGTGTCTCCCATGCTTCTATCTCTTGCAGATTGTACAGAACGCCAGAAGTGATAAGTGAGTCTCCAATGTTAAACTTGTCCTGCATGAAGAAATGTGTGTCAGCGAAAGTTTGACACAAGAGTAACAACAGGAAAAATACAGATATGTGTGTAAATTTATAATAAATAAATGAGTAAATACTGATCAATTTGTGATAATTTATCAGTTGTCAAAATGCTGTTTTGTGTTTAGGATGTAAAGGGACATTGATACCTTCTCAAATATGCTATTATTAAAAAATTGTTTTGCAGCATTATTTGAGCTTTTTTGTGACCTGCTCTGATTCCATGTCAATAAGCCCAATACCCGTCACCAGTGTCTTCAAAACAAGGCGGCGGACGGGGCAATTACCGGTCTACTCACAAACTTGCGCCGCCTACTTTCCAAAAAAAAAAAAAAAGTTGCCACTATATACCATAAATATTGTATGAAAGGAGTGAATTTGACCCTGAAAAACAGCCACAATGCATATTGAACACCTTCAAAGGCGTGGGCTTCCGGGGGTCTAGGCGGCCCCCGGACCCCCGGCCTATCAAGCAGCGCGGCTTTCAATCAATCTCCACCTCCTACTTTCTTCATTCCAACTCCTACTCTAAAAGAAAATTAAAACACTGCGTCACACTCACCTCAGTCGTCTAAAAGAAAATGAAAACACTGCGTCACACTCACCTCAGTCTAAAAGAAAATGAAAACACTGCATCACACTCACCTCAGTCGTCTAAAAGAAAATGAAAACACTGCGTCACACTCACCTCAGTCGTCTAAAAGAAAATGAAAACACTGCGTCACACTCACCTCAGTCTAAAAGAAAATGAAAACACTGCGTCACACTCACCTCAGTCGTCTAAAAGAAAATGAAAACCCTGCGTCACACTCACCTCAGTCGTCTAAAAGAAAATGAAAACCCTGCGTCACACTCACCTCAGTCGTCTAAAAGAAAATGAAAACACTGCGTCACACTCACCTCAGTCGTCTAAAAGAAAATGAAAACACTGCGTCACACTCACCTCAGTCTAAAAGAAAATGAAAACCCTGCGTCACACTCACCTCAGTCTAAAAGAAAATGAAAACACTGCGTCACACTCACCTCAGTCTAAAAGAAAATGAAAACCCTGCGTCACACTCACCTCAGTCGTCTAAAAGAAAATGAAAACACTGCGTCACACTCACCTCAGTCGTCTAAAAGAAAATGAAAACACTGCGTCACACTCACCTCAGTCTAAAAGAAAATTAAAACCCTGCGTCACACTCACCTCAGTCGTCTAAAAGAAAATGAAAACCCTGCGCCACACTCACCTCAGTCGTATGCTGTTCTTGCAGCTCATGTGTACAAGTGTGGCAAGGCCTCTGAAGCCTCTTGGAAACATTTTGCTGTTGATCCAGAACTTTTTTGTATTTTCCATTTTCTGAAATATAAAATTTTAAACACGTTACAAGAATTCCTACTGATTCACTTCACAGTACTATTGTTGGAGCACCACAGCAGACTTCGTGCAGACTATCAAAGTAAATTCAGCTTTCCTTGTCTTTAGAATGAGCTAGCTTTAAAATGACACTCATTCATTACAATCTTATTTCAATATTGTAAAACTCCTTTGAACAAACTCAACTGGATAAAATCAGTCAACTTTTTATTTTATCCATTCAATCCAGATTTAAACAGATTCCAAAGGACCCACACGTACATTTCAGTTCAGTACATGGTTGGTAAGGCCAATCCATTGTCCTTGCAGTATTATTGTATATTTGTCTTTAGCATGACACATTTTGTTCATAGTTGCTATGGCACTGCACTGCTCTGCCTGAGGCAAATATCGGTAAATTTCCAGATGAACACCGAACTTCCTTTGGTGGACGAAACTTTTTTTTTCTGGTGAGTTTTGATGTGTTTTTAATTAATCTGCTAACCGTTTCTGTTGCAAATCAATTATTATATATTCATTTTTTTGCTAAATTTACAAAAAAAATAAACAAATTGAACCTAACCTAACCTATACCTTACCTAACATTTACGTAACCTAAGCTATACCTAACCTAACCTAACCTTTACCTAACTATAAAAAAAAATATAAAAAAATAAAAAACTAACCTTCATCTAACAGAAAAAAAATAATAATAATTGCGACAGAAACGGTTAGATTAATTCAACACACATCAAAAATCACCAGAAAAACCTTTTTTTTTTTTTTTTTTTTTTTTTAAGGTAGATAAAGGTTAGTTTTTTTGTGTGTGTTTAGTTAGGTAAAGGTTAGGTTAGGTTAGGTTAGGTTAGGTTAGGTTAGGTTAGGTTAGGTTAGGTTAGGTTAGGTTAGGTTAGGTATGGATTAGGTTAGGTATAGGTAAAGATTAGATTAGGTTTAGGTTGTTGGGGGTTTTTCTTTCATTTTTGCAACAAAAAAAAAAAAAAAAAAAAAAAAAAAAAAAAAAAAAAAAAAAAAAAAAAAAAAAAAAAAAAAATGCGACAGAAACGGTTAGCAGATTCATTCAAAACACATAAAAATACACCAGAAAAACATAAGGCGCATCAGAAAATCGTTGGTTGGGTGAAACTATAAATTGACCGAACAAATACCTACCATTCTTTAAAAGGGTCTCCATCAACTGACTTGGTTGTTCTTTTATGCACCATTCTTCATTGTTGTATTTACTTGTAGTTTCTGTTACTTGTAGTTTCTGTTACTTGTAGTTTCTGTTACTTGTAGTTTCTGTTACTTGTAGTTTCTGTTACTTGTAGTTTCTGTTACTTGTAGTTTCTGTTACTTGTAGTTTCTGTCACCTGTCGAATACAATGAACACATTAACAAAGATCTACACAAATCAACAATGACATTCATCCTACAGCAAGTTTGGTCAGGAGTAGATAACACTAAAGTCGCCAGTCACGTGCCACTGCACTAATGTCGCCAGGCACAATATATTACGAATTTTAGCATCACTACAGACTTTTATGTGCCAGTGAAGACATGTAGTGTGATGTACATAATATAAACTACTGTGCATTCCTCTTCAGTGGCACATAGAAGTCTGTAGCAGGGATGTCAACAAGAAAAGAAAAAAAACCTCTGAAATAAAATAATAGGGCGACCAACTCATCCGAGCGCAGCGAGGCTGACCCAGCGTAACGAGGGAACCTCCCAGCTGGGGGTTTGGCCCCTGAAGATTTTTTGTAAATTTCATGCTCTGAGAGAGCTTCTGAGAGGTCCTTGGTTATATCTATAATAATTATAATTTATGGTCTCAATTTTGTCTGTTTTTGTGTCCACAATTTGTGTATATGTATATATATATGGCATATCATGCAACTTAAATTGTGAAATGTATATGAACTATTAACCATTTTGACATGATAAATGAAATATTAACACTATTTCCGTTGGAAAAGTAATAACACAACAACAAAATATTTGTCATTTATATTAGTCAACTTTATCAATTATTAATCTATTATATCGCTATCAAATACAGCTCAAATATGATTTGATGACCAACTTCGAATTATTGAATAATCCAATATCAAATAAGTTTCACTATAACTATAATCATGATAATAACATGCACACACAATGAATAGTAAACTTGTATTCATATTGCCAAATAACATGTACATACAATATATATCTCACAACATATCATATGTAAAGACCCCCTATGTACACCCCAACACCCCCCCCCTAAATTTTTAACCCGAATCTACACGATTTACAGAAATGACCCAGCTGGCAATAAAATACTCTGAAATCCGCGAATCCGCGGAAAATTGACATCCCTGCTGTAGTGATGCTAAAATTCGTAATATATTTGTGCCTGGCGACATTAGTGCAGTGGCAAGTGACTGGCGACTATAATGTTATCTACGGTAGTAAGAGGTCCCCACTTAGGTCTGGAGAGTATTGGTCGAAACAACACATTTACCAGTGTATGTTGTGTTGCAGGAGTGTGTGATTGTGTGCAGTACAGTTTCCCATAAAATGCTTAGGTAAATAAATGCTTAAAATGCTTGATGGTGAGGGTCCTGTGGGATGCTGTAGGAGAGGCGATATTATTCCAGATGAACACAGAATCACTTTGGTGGACGAAACAATTTTTTTTCTGGTGAGTTTTTATGTGTTTTGAATTAGTCTGCTAACCGTTTCTGTCGCTTTTTTTTTTTTTTTTTTTTTTTTTTTTTTTTTTTTTAAAGTTAGATAAAGGTTAGTTTTTTTGTTTTTTTGTTTTTTTAATTAGGTAAAGGTTAGGTATAGGTTAGGTTAGGTTAGGTTAGGTTAGGTTAGGTTAGGTTAGGTAAAGGTTAGGTTAGGTTAGGTTAGGTAGATTACAGGAAGTTTCGACGGAATGCACTTTCGACGGTAAAAAATGGAAGTTTCGACGGTACCGTCGAACTCCGTCGAAACTTCCAATATGTCTATACGTATGTCTATCCTAGAGTATCCCACCCTAACGTGGTAACACCACGTTATAAGGGTGTTATACCTTATTCACGTGGTAACACCATGAATATATTATATTCACGTGGTAACACCACGTTATAAGGGGGGGGTTATCGCCCCCCCTTCTCTCTCCCTCTCTCTCTGTATTTTATTTCCTCTTCATCTTCCTCCACTTCTCTTTTTTCCTATCGCAGTAACATGACCTTATCTCCCGCCGACCCCCCTCCCCCCTCTCTCTCCTGCCCTCGCCCTCCATTAATTCCTCTCTCTCTCTCTCTCTCGTCCGATTATCAGAGCTGTCCGATTATAATTTTATCAGAGCTGCGTTAATAACGATAAGTTAAATTGCGCATGATGAAAGGTCAAAAAATGATTATGAAAGGAATTTTAAATCAGACTGAACACCCTCGGTTATTATCCTTATGTTCCTATGTATATAATACGTATACATGTCCGTCAATTTCATTTGTAAGTGTCGTATATTATGAAGGGAATGAATGAGAGGGTTCGACGGCAATGACTTGGAAGGTTCGACGATGCACCATGTTGGAGGTTCCGACGGTGTCGTCGAAAACGCATTCCGTCGAACCTTCCTGTCACCGTTAGGTATAGGTTAAGTTAGGTTAGGTAAAGGTTAGGTTAGGTAAAGGTTAGGTTAGGTATAGTTTAGGTTATGTTCAAAAAAATAAATTCTGTCATATTTGCATAAAAAAAAAAAAAAAAAAAAAAATAATAATTGATTTGCGACAGAAATGGCGACAGATTCATTCAAAACGCATCAAAACTCGCCAGAAAAAAATAGTTTCGTCCACCAAAGGAAGTGTGGTGTTCATCTGGATATTTACCGCAGTTTCCCATAAAATGCTTAGGTAAATTAATGCTTAAAATGCTTGATGGTGAGGGTCCTGTGGGATGCTGTAGGAGGCATCAGCAATGGACCCATCTCACTACTCACTACTGATAGCCTAGAAGGTATGCTGGCGATATATATATAACTAACGAGTCGCTACACATAAGATTGCCTCATTACTCACTGTTTGTTGCTATTGAACCAACATATTCACTATTTAGAGGTTAAAAACGTGCCACGTCTCAACTCCAACAGTTTGAAAGGTGTAAACAAAAACAGCTGACTGACCAACAGCTGTGAACTTTTGTAGGCCACATTATCGTACCGAGCCACAAGAATTATCGTATTTTCAGATGGATTATATTTTATCGTACAACCATAGGTAAAAAAAATATAGTCAGTAAATGACTTTATACTTCATTGAATTCAGCATTCCACATATCAAAATATTTCCTCTTATCACCAAAATAAATCATTGCTTGACTAGATCCAATCATGACACAACTTTCCAAATGTTATTTTTGTTCTCAAAAATAAATAGAATCAAATAAAACAAAATAGATATAGTAACACATCATGACTCAAAAGTAGGTGAGCTCTACCGTAGATAACAGTATAGTCGCCAGCTGCAATAATGTCGCCAGCCGCCAAATATTACGAATTATAGCATCACTACTGCTGTCTGTGCCACTGAAGATCATGACATCATATACAATCTGCAGTTATAAGAGTATAAATCCGATAGATATTTGTGCATCATGTTACAGAATTAACCATAGTAAAACTGCATATTAATACAATACATGAACATTGGTTACGTTTGTGAGCTAAAATCGGTCCCCTTCGTAAATCGTCTCGCTGACGCTTATTTAACCTAAATAACTCTATACAACCTAACACAAACCTATCTTAAACCTAAGATAAGATTTTCATCCTATCTAGACACTTTGCAAGTACCAACTACAAGGTTATTGACTATACAAAGCGCCGCCACGTCAGCACGAACTAGGCGGACTCGAACCGCTGACCGAATGCACAGGGACGCTGCACATTGCGAACTCACGTCTCTACCAACCTTGCCACCCTGACTTATCTTAAACCTAACCTAACCTAAATCAGACCTATCATCATGGGTGAATAACAGCCCTCAAGTGAACCTCCAGGGCCTACCATCCGAGCCCTAGAGGTCACTGCCTACAGGCGATGAAGGCATGAGTATAAGAAAAGAAATAAAAATTAATAAATAAAATAAAAAAGTTACACCGTGCCAAGACAGATCCTGAAATGTTTGTGGGTCTAATGGTTCTGCTTATAATCATATCACTTTGTAACGATCACTTGAATAAACCCTCTCAACATTTGAACATGTCATCTTGGCATTGAAGTACAAGAACAGTGAAGAACGTGTTGAGAGATTTTGTTGAGTGTTGCATCACTGTGTTCCAATCCTATGACTAAATATGAACACTGTCAATAAAATAAGTACACTGTTGAGGGGTGTGTAGGGGCAGCAGGGATGTGTAGGGGGGTGTAGCAGCTGTAGTACACTGTGGAGGGGTGTGTAGAGGGCAGCAGGGATGTGTAGGGGGGGTGTAGCAGCTGTAGTACACTGTGGAGGGGTGTGTAGGGGGCAGCAGGGATGTGTAGGGGTGGTGTAGCAGCTGTAGTACACTGTGGAGGGGTGTGTAGGGGGGGTGTAGCAGCTGTAGTACACTGTGGAGGGGTGTGTAGAGGGCAGCAGGGATGTGTAGGGGGGGTGTAGCAGCTGTAGTACACTGTGGAGGGGTGTGTAGGGGCAGCAGGGATGTGTAGGGGAGGTGTAGCAGCTGTAGTACACTGTGGAGGGGTGTGTAGAGGGCAGCAGGGATGTGTAGGGGGGGTGTAGCAGCTGTAGTACACTGTGGAAGGGTGTGTAGAGGGCAGCAGGGATGTGTAGGGGGGGTGTAGCAGCTGTAGTACACTGTGGAAGGGTGTGTAGAGAGCAGCAGGAATGTGTAGGGGGTGTAGCAGCTGTAGTACACTGTGGAGGGGTGTGTAGGGGGCAGCAGGGATGTGTAGGGGGGTGTAGCAGCTGTAGTACACTGTGGAGGGGTGTGTAGGGGGCAGCAGGGATGTGTAGGGGGGTGTAGCAGCTGTAGTACACTGTGGAGGGGTGTGTAGGGGGCAGCAGGGATGTGTAGGGGGGGTGTAGCAGCTGTAGTACACTGTGGAGGGGTGTGTAGAGGGCAGCAGGGATGTGTAGGGGGGTGTAGCAGCTGTAGTACACTGTGGAGGGGTGTGTAGAGGGCAGCAGGGATGTGTAGGGGGGTGTAGCAGCTGTAGTACACTGGATGGATCTCAGTTAATGTTTACAGGAACTACCTCGTGTAGGTCTCACGGCCTCTTGTAGCTTTCTTATTTTCTTATGTTTCTTCTTATGTTTCTTATGACTATGAGCAGGACTTACCCGCAGGACTTACTTATGACGTGGTATTGGCGCTTGTGGTTTGGGTCACACATTAAATCACACAGTGAACCAAGTCTAGTAAGTCCCCATCATAGCAGTGAGTCACTACATCATTGCACAAAGCTTTAAAGGAATCATTGATAGTCTAAAAGAAGCTATAGTTAAAATACTAATACTGTTCTTAAGTAACACTAACCTTCGTGCATTGGTTGTGGTCCTTGA
The DNA here is from genome assembly GCA_016584305.1 of Chionoecetes opilio. Lineage (NCBI taxonomy): Eukaryota > Metazoa > Arthropoda > Malacostraca > Decapoda > Majidae > Chionoecetes > Chionoecetes opilio. The sequence continues at coordinate 71,813 of JACEEZ010020358.1, read as the reverse complement.
CAGTGTGACCACCAAACCCGTGGCTGGAGATGGGGAGAATGAGGCAGCCTTCAAGTGTGTTCTGGGTCTCCTTAACTGGCCAACCACTGCTTCACCTGAGGCAGTGTTGTAGGCCTCCCTGCAACCAAAGGTAGGTCCACTAATCACTAATCATGGCTTCCACCAACACATCATATGAAAAATATCATATTTACATCACATGCACTATTGTTTGATTCTAAACACTGATCTTACTCACACTGTATCTTTGCTGGCAGGAGATAATTATGTGCAGTGAAGTCATGACTGGAGCCAAACATTTCTTGTCAGGAGGTAGTCTACTGGAGGAAGGAGGAGCTGCAAAAGACTTCAGCCCAGGGCATTAGTTCCCGGGTTCCTGAGTGGTAAGGGGGCGGACATCCTAACACCCTAACACCCTAACACAAGGAAAACACTGCTATGGGTACTTTACATGGTGCTTTCTTGTACGTTGCTGGAGCTCCTGCGATGTCTGGCTGTCCCGCGACGGCTTGCAAAACTTACCTGAAATGATTGTCATATTGTCATATTCTGGGTGTCCCATTTAATTACTACGCCACACAAGCTTCACACCCTGGCACCACACTCACTTTTAAAACATTCATATAACTTCAAACAAAACTTTATCAAAAACCCTTTCTCCATCTAACCTGAAAGGACGAAATGTAACTTTGAGTCCTGCAAATGTACAGTGAAGACATGATTCAAGCACTGCTGGCCTTAGAGACACAGAGATGTGTGACAACCTTCGCAGAATACATGCCTACACTTCCCACGTGGAGGACAATACTCACCACACTGAAGAGACGGCGAGGCAGGCGCTTCAGTGCGAGCTACGGATTGCCTCAAGCACGTTAGCTTGCTGTAAAGAAATATTTGTATGGCAGGAGTCCAGTGTCCCCGAGCAGAGTGGCGGCGGTGAGGAAAGTGGGGTTTCGGGCATTCTTGAGGAGAATAACCTTCCGTCCGACAGTCCCCCCAACACCCCTCTGCCGGAGCCACTGGACTCCCGCAGGTGGCCCGGGGGCGGCGCACCCCTGGCCCGGAGGAGTGAGGGCCAGTGGTGCCCCGCCCTGTGAAGACGACGTGCCCGCGCTAACACAACAGCTCGCAGCTCACTCAGCTTCGGCGGCTACACTCTGAAACAAAGACACACACTTCATGCAACATTCTAAACATTATACACATTCACCATCACAAAAAATCATCATTCCTCTACCTTAAAATGTTACACTTGCTGATGTTTGATCTTGTTAGTTTGCCCGCTGTGGCGCGAAATGTCAGCGTGAAATCCTGAAGATCCTCCATTCACCTCTCTTATTTCACTGGTTTCACAGCTTAACTGCTGCCCTGATACATGTCACAGGCAACATCGAGGCACTAGCTTTCCATGAGAACACTGACAAGTAATAATAGTGACTCAAAAGCTTAAAATATCCACGTCAAAAAGTGTTCTTAGCGGCGCGACCACCACCACCACCTCGCCGCCGCCCTACCCTGACCCCCGCCGGGCACGCCACCGCCACCTTAATCCCGCCACATCCCCGTCATCTGCCCTCCCTGGCGCGCGTCACCCACCCCGCCACGCCCCTGGACCCTCCCCGCACCCAGCAGGTCAAAGGGCGCCGCGAGGAGGCATTAATGAGGCTGGTAGTGTTGAATTATCGGGCGACCTACGCTGCCCTCGTCACCGATTTAGGCACATCATTAAATTCCTGTTTTAACGCCTCACTGCTGCACATTCCACGCCCCAGCTATAACATCACGCCCACCGGGTCATAGGCCTACTCTCAACCCTCACTAGGCCTATCCTACAGGGCTACAGCAATAGTTATCAGCCACTTTGTAGACACTCACCTGTGCGCGTCCTGCCGCCTGACCGCCGCTCACAGTCCCATCATGCAACACGGGACGTTTTTTTAGGATATCATTATTCATTAATTTGAAGAAAAAAAATACGAATTAACGTGATACTGTTAATTCTAAGTATATAATAATGAAACTTTATGCTTGAATATTGATGGATGGAATTAAGTAAACCTTTATAGTTTATTTCTCAGTAAGATAGGCTGGTAGAGTCACTATATGATTCTACCTACAAATAGATAGGTACCAGTAGAAAAAAGCAGTTTCACTCATTTATTAATACAGTTTACATGTTTTCCTGTATAATAATACATGCGGTCTAAAACTATAAATATACTATAAATATATATATATATATATATATATATATATATATTGGTTTTAGAAGGTAGTGTGAAGTAGGTATAGTGTTCTGTAGGCCAGGTAATGTTAAGTAACAGGAACTACCACGTTAAAGTAATCGTCCAGACCATTTCATCATTCCTGCTTTAATGCAGTCAAAATATAGCCATCGAGTATATCAATTCAACAATATGTTGTCACTTTTTGCATCCAGTCACCCGTTTTTAAATGATTCGCAATCAAAATTTGTAAATTCCCAGAGCTCTTAAAACATAACTGGCGACCAGCAGACGACGCACCACGGCTCGGCGACGTCACGGCAAGAAACCTCCCAGCCCTGCCTGATACAGATACACGGAGACTCGGAGAAAAATATAGTACTTGAAGAATTTTGGGTGTTTCTGATATTTTTTGTGTGCGATATGGCATATACTTGCATCCTGTATGGGTACAGCAAGAAAACTGTGCCTTTCCCGAGAGCTTAGCACCCATTTACAACATATACGGCGACGATATATGTGTGCAGACGTGTGGAGCGGCGGGTAGTAGCGAGGCCACCTAGATGAGAGGGCTCGCTACTATCCGCCGCTCCACACGTCTGCACACATATATCGTCGCCGTATATGTTGTAAATGGGTGCTAAGCTCTCGGGAAAGGCACAGTTTTCTTGCTGTACCCATACAGGATGCAAGTATATGCCATATCGCACAAAAAAAAATTTTTTTTATCAGAAACACCCAAAATTCTTCAAGTAGGCTACTACTATATTTTTCTCTGAGTCTCCGTGTATCTGTATCAGGCAGGGCTGGGAGGCTTCCTGCCGTGACGTCGCTAGCAAGTTTCGCGCCACGGCTGGAATGTGGCTGTTGTTTTTCTCGCGCTTTTTCCAAAAGTCATGTTTTTAGGGAAATAAGGCGAGGAAATTAATTATTTTTTGTGGATTAGGTATTTTGAATGAACATTCAACATAATTATGCAAAGAAAAAATAGGTCTGGACGATTACTTTAAGTTCATGCATATTTCTTGAGTCTCATAATGGCAGTTATTTAGTGTGTTTTACGGTTTTTTATTTGATAATATTATAGAACAAACATTTCGGAAGATGACAGTATACCTTTTATACTGATAAACATATATTTGGTAGGGGAAAATTACCATAAGCTGGCAAACATGGCGGCAAGTGGAGTTTGTTGGTCCTCCAGCTCGCTCCGACGGGCGGGATTTGGCTTGAAGCGGCGGCATTTGGCTTGAAGACGCTAGATCGTGACGTCAGTGCAAGGCACCTATAGCATGGTGGTGGTGGTGGTGGTGGCAGAAACACATTGTTGTAAGGTAAGAAGGAACGGTGTACCGTAGATAACACTTAAGTCGCCAGGACAACGTTGTTTTCGATGTACAGAAGTGTGGTGGCGTTAATACTTACATTTCTACATCCATGATTTCAGGAAAGTTAGAAGGGGCTATCTGGAGAGTCTGTGTCATTTTATGTCTTCATCTGTGTCATAGTAGGGCTATAAATGAACAAATTATAAAAATATCGTGCACTGCCATTGGCCAAAGGGGAACTTTCTTACCTATAACTTTTTTCAGGTTGATTTTAGAGCCATGGTTTTTTTGTTAAAAAAAAAAAATATCAGCATTAAATTTGTGTTGTAGTGATGTATAGGCAGACCTACACTAAGATCGCCACTGGGCAGCTGGGCACTAAATACATTGAATGTATTTAAATACTAAATACTAAATACGTGGGAGAAATGTACGTATTCAAATACCAAATACTAAATACATTTTACAAATGCATTTAAATACTAAATACTAAATACATTAATTGTATTGAAATACTTTTGTAAATACATTTTAAATGCACACAAATTTTAATTAATGCCATAAATTAAATCATCATGTTTCGAAAGTATTCACTTATTTATTTAATTCTAAAATCTCCAGGCACAAAATTATGAAATCTAATTTCCAAACCTTCTTATATTTGCAGTATAAGTATCATATGCATTCCTTTGTATAAGTATGCATTCCTTTGTATAAGTATGCATTCCTTTGAGAATTCTATAAACCATCTACGACATAATGGAATCCACTCCGTGACATAATGTTTGAGTTGCATTATGTAGTATCATCAAAGTTTGCACACACTTTCACACTATGAAATTCTTAGAGCTAATTACACTATAGAAATGGCTGGAGGAAGCACCGAATACTATTTTTTTTTATTTTTTTTATAGTGACTGACGAGAACAGAATCCCAGACACGCTAACGGTGTTTATCAGACAGCAGGACAGGAACTGAACTTGTCGTTAGAGCGCTACCCCCGTCCCGCGGCTCCATCCAGGCCGTCGCCACCCACCACCTCCCTCCTCCCCATTCCCCAATATCCATGCTGTGGTAGATGCTGTAGATGTGAATATGATAAGAAATTAGCACCGAGAATTTGTTCTTTGGTCATTTTGTCAAAGACAAATGAAGTGTATTTTATTATCAGCTCACCTGGCTATTTTACTTAATCTACATATCTCCAGAAATGTCTGGAAAAAATCTGGATTTCCTTAGGATTTCGCGTTTCCTTAGAAATTTCCTTCTCAGGCCTAAATTTCCTTAAAATCAGGACATTTCCTTGAAAGTGGAAACACTGGTTCACTGCAACATCAGGAATGCTTGATAGTTGGTCGGGTTTATGGCCAAATGAACTGCTAAAAAAGTAATTAAATTTGTATATTATATGTATTTAAATACATGAAAACCAATGTATTTATGAATACATTTTCAAATACACACATGTATTTAAATACAAATGTGTTTCAATACTGCCCAGCTCTGATCACAACACACACAAGTACTAAAGGATACAAAACAGTTGTATAGTGAAATAGTGTATTCCCCACATTTCTTCACAAAGTAACATTGAACATTGCAAGTCCCCTCACCCACCACCACAAGCACAACAACCCACACACAGCCACTCCCTCCTCACAGGTGTGTCTGGAAATGCCTGGTAACACTACTCTTGGTAGGAAAACACTTGCCGCAAATATCACACTTGTACTTCCTCTCACCAGTGTGGGTGAGCATGTGTGTGTTAAGATGGCCCTTGTGGGCAAATGTTTTCCTACACTCCTGACATTCAAAGTTTCTCTCACCAGTGTGGGTGAGCATGTGTGTGTTAAGATGGCTCTTGTGGATAAATGTTTTCCCACACTCCTGACACTCAAAGTTTCTCTCACCAGTGTGGGTGAGCATGTGTTTGTTAAGATTGCTCTTGTGGGTAAATGTTTTCCTACACTCCTGACATTCATAGTTTCTCTCACCAGTGTGGGTGAGGATGTGTGTGTTAAGACAGCTCTTGTTGGTAAATGTTTTACCACACTCCTGACACAAAAAGTTTCTCTCACCAGTGTGGGTGAGCATGTGTGCGTTAAGACTGCTCTTCTGGGTAAATGTGTTCCTACACTCCTGACACTCAAAGTTTCTCACACCAGTGTGGGTGAGCATGTGTTTGTTAAGATTGCTCTTCTGGGTAAATGTTTTCCTACACTCCTGACACTCAAAGTTTCTCTCACCAGTGTGGGTGAGCATGTGTGTGTTAAGATCGCTCTTGTGGGCAAATGTTTTCCTACACTCCTGACACTCAAAGTTTCTCTCACCAGTGTGGGTGAGCATGTGTGCGTTAAGACTGCTCTTCCGGGTAAATGTTTTCCTACACTCCTGACACTCAAAGTTTCTCACACCAGTGTGGGTGAGCATGTGTTTGTTAAGATTGCTCTTCTGGGTAAATGTTTTCCTACACTCCTGACACTCAAAGTTTCTCTCACCAGTGTGGGTGAGAATGTGTACGTTAAGACTGCTCTTGTGGGTAAATGTTTTCCTACACTCCTGACACTCAAAGTTTCTCACACCAGTGTGGTTGAGCATGTGTGCGTTAAGACTGCTCTTCTGGGTAAATGTTTTCCTACACTCCTGACACTCAAAGTTTCTCACACCAGTGTGGGTGAGCATGTGTTTGTTAAGATTGCACTTCTGGGCAAATGTTTTCCTACACTCCTGACACTCAAAGTTTCTCACACCAGTGTGGTTGAGCATGTGTGCGTTAAGACTGCTCTTCTGGGTAAATGTTTTCCTACACTCCTGACACTCAAAGTTTCTCACACCAGTGTGGGTGAGCATGTGTGTGTTAAGATTGCACTTCTGGGCAAATGTTTTCCTACACTCCTGACACTCAAAGTTTCTCACACCAGTGTGGGTGAGCATGTGTGCGTTAAGACTGCTCTTCTGGGTAAATGTTTTCCTACACTCCTGACACTCAAAGTTTCTCTCACCAGTGTGGGTGAGCATGTGGCTCCTAAGAGCATCCTTACGAGTGAACACTTTGCCACAGTGGTCACACCTCAGCCCTGTCTTGCGTATATGGGTGAGGATGTGTCTAGTATTGCCAGCCTTGCTGGAGCACACTTTGCCACAGTCATCACAAGTGTAGGTCCTCGCGCCCTCCATTGCAGCACTACTTCTGCCAGCAAACCTGTGGTGGGAGGCGTCAGCTGGCCCTGCAGGAACCCCGTCACCACCTGTAACATTGGTGGCCGTCACAAAAACATCACAGGTATGATCTACAAGACATACACTTTTACATCACAAAGAACTAGCCAAGGGCACAACAAAAATGGGTAACACAAAGCCCGCTTAGTTGCCAGTCCCTATAAAGAAGACAGTAAGAGAATAAAATAAAAACAGAGGGGTAGGCCAATTTAGTTCGGGAGGTGTCTTGTTACTCTTCTTTTGAAAAGATTTAAGTCATAGGAAAGTGGAAAAATAGAAACAGGAAGAGAGTTCCAGAGTTTACCAGTGAAAGGGATGAAAGAGTAAAGATACTGATTAACTCTTGCATTAGGAAGATGGACAGAATAGGGATGAGAATGAGTAGAAAGTCTTGTGCAGCAAGGCCGCGGGAGTGGAGGAGGCATGCAGTTAGCAAGTTCAGAAGAGCAGTGAGCATGAAAATAACGGTAGAAGAGAGCAAGAGAAGCAACATTGCGGCGGTGATTTAAAGATTGAAGACAGTCAGTCAGAGGAGAGGAGTTGATGAGACGAAAAGCTTTTGACTCAACCCTGTTTAGGAGAGCTGTATGAGTGGATCCTCCCCAAACATGTGAGACATACTCCATACATGGGCGGATAAGGCCCCTGTAGAGAGCAAGCAATTGGGAGGGAGAAAAAAAAGGATGCAGACGCCACAGGACACCTAACTTCTTAGAAGCTGTTTTAGCAAGAGATGAGATGCGAGATTTCCAGTTCAGATTTTTAGTAAAGGATAGTCCTAGAATGTTCATTGTAGAAGGTGACAGTCGAGTGTCGTTGAAGAAGAGGGGATAGTTATCTGGTAGGTTTTGTCGAGTAGATAGGTGAAGAAATTGGGTTTTTGAGGCATTGAACAAAACAAGGTTTGCTTTGCCCCAATCAGAAACTATAGAAAGATCAGAAGTTAGGCGCTCGGTGGCATCTCTCCGTGAATCGCTTAGTTCCTGTTGAGTTGGACGTCTAGTAAACGACGTTGAAAAATGCAGGGTAGAATCATCAGCGTAGGAGTGGATAGGGCTTTGAGTTAGACTTAGAAGATCATTAATGAATAATAGAAAGAGAGTGGGTGATAGGACAGAACCCTGGGGAACACCACTATTGATAGATTTAGGAGAAGAACAATGTCAGTCTACAGTAGCTGCAATAGAACGGTTTGAAAGGAAACTTAAAATGAAGTTACAGAGAGAAGGATAGAAACCGAATGAGGGTAGTTTGGAAATTAAAGATTAGTGCCAGACTCTATCAAAAGCTTTTGATATGTCAAGGGCAACAGCAAAAGTTTCACCGAAACCCCTAAAGGAGGATGACCAAGATTCAGTTAGGAAAGCTAGAAGATCGCCAGTAGATCGCCCTTTACGGAAACCGTACTGACGATCAGATAGAAGATTGTGAGCAGATAGATGCTTAAGAATCTTCTTATTAAGTATAGATTCAAAAACTTTAGAAAGGCAGGAAGTCAAAGCTATAGGACGGTAGTTTGAAGGATTAGAACGGTCACCCTTCTTAGGAACAGGTTGGATGTGAGCAAACTTCCAGCAAGAAGTAAAGGTGGAAGTAGATAGATAGACAAAGACGGAAAAGTTTGACCAGGCAAGGTGCAAGCACAGAAGCACAGTTTTTGAGAACAATAGGAGGGACTCCTTCAGGACCGTAAGCCTTCCGAGGATCTAGGCCAGAAAGGGCAAAGAAAACATCATTCCGAAGGATCTTAATGACAGGCATAATATAGTCAGAGGGTGGAGGAGAAGAGAAACATCAGCCAGAGTGGAAATTTTAGCAAATGTTTGAGCGAAGAGTTCAGCTTTAGAAGTAAATGAGACAGCTGTGGAGCCATCTGGCTGAAGCATAGGAGGGAAAGATGAAGAAGAAAAATTGTTAGAGATGTTATTAGCTAGATGCCAGAAGTCACGAGAGGAATTTGATTCAGAAAGATTTTGACATTTTCTATGAATGAAAGAGTTTTTGGTAAGTTGAAGTAAAGATTTGGCATGATTACGGGCAGAAATATAAAGGGCATGAGTTTCAGGAGATGGATGTTTACGGTACCATTTGTGAGCCACCTCTCTATCTCGTAATACACTACTGTATTACTCTAACAAACATGTCGGTGTGGTTCCTTTCGTACATTTACTGCCGCTACAAAGTTTGGGAAAACCTGGTTTAGGCCATGGCCTATCCTAGGAGCTGTCCAGGCAGCCTAAGGAACAACAACAACAACCTCTATCATATTAGCCTTCATTGCACAAGAATTCAATGATCTGAGTTTGTTGAATTAACACCCTAATTTGCTGTACAAGCAATGACGATTGGTGAGGCAATACCTGCCTGTATATTTTCCTATAGTTTGGAGATGAGCATTATCTTTGCACAGCAGTAGTGGCACGTCCCTGGGTGGATGGGTGGGGCAACATGTCCCTGGGATGCACAGTATGAGACAACGGGAACACTTTAAACAGTTATAACAGGTACTGGCCATGGCTGGGGCAAAGACTACTCTATAGATACTGGACTTGCTACTCGTGCCCCGCGTCAACCCGCCCATGACCAGTGGAGGCCAGTTTTGCGATTCCTGACATTTTCGAACATCACCCCCATTTCCCTTCCTGTGACTTATCAGTATAAATGATATACCAATATCTTCGCAAATGTTTGTTCTATAATATTATCAAATAAAAAACAGTAAAATACACTAAAGAAATGACATTATGAGAGTGAAGAAATATGCATGAACTTAATATTCACAAACTCTTCGCCATTTAATATTTTTACGTGCAGACTTTTTACATGCAACATATCAATAGAAGCGGAATTTTATTAGCTTTCCATTGATATATTTCGTATTCTGATAAATGAATTAGAACCATGCATAAATTAGCATTAACTAAATAAAAAATATCATCAATTGGGTAATTTTCCCGCTTGATGAGGTTATTTATTTAGTTAACGCTAATTTATGTATGTTTCTAATTCATTTATCAAACAACGAAATATATCAATGGAAAGCTAATAAAAATCCGCTTCTATTGATATGTTTCATGTAAAATGTTTTCTCGCAAAATATTAAATGGCGATGAGTTCAAGTGAATATTAAGTTCATGCATATTTCTTAACTCTCTCATAATGGCATTTCTTTATTGCATTTTACTGTTTTTTATTTGATAATATTATAGAACAAACATTTACGAAGATAACGGTATATCATATATACTGATAAACCATAGGAAGGGAAAAGGGAGTGATGTTCGAAAATGGCAGGAATCGCAAAACTGGCCTCCACTGGAAATAGCCCAAAATGAGTAGCAAGTCCAGTATAGAGTAGTCTTTGCTCACCCCCTTGAAGGACTTCCCAGGAAGGAACAGGCTTCAGAGTCAGTAAGGTTAGATTAGCAATTATTTTGGTAAATATTCCGCAGGAGTTGGCGGTAACTACAGCACAATATATTGAGCAGAAATGAACAGAGAAAACGTTGAGCAGAAATGAAGAGAGAAAACGTTGAGCAGAAATGAAGAGAGAAAACGTTGAGCAGAAATGAAGAGAAAACGTTGAGCAGAAATGAAGAGAGAAAACGTTGAGCAGAAATGGAGAGAAAACGTTGAGCAGAAATGAAGAGAGAAAACGTTGAGCAGAAATGAAGAGAGAAAACGTTGAGCAGAAATGAAGAGAGAAAACGTTGAGCAGAAATGAAGAGAGAAAACGTTGAGCAGAAATGAAGAGAGAAAACGTTGAGCAGAAATGAACAGAGAAAACGTTGAGCAGAAATGAACAGAGAAAACGTTGAGCAGAAATGAACAGAGAAAACGTTGAGCAGAAATGAACAGAGAAAACGTTGAGCAGAAATGAACAGAGAAAACGTTGAGCAGAAATGAACAGAGAAAACGTTGAGTAGAAATGAACAGAGAAAACGTTGAGCAGAAATGAACAGAGAAAACGTAAGCTGTAAGGCCTGTGGAGCCCGCCAACTCCTGCGGAATATTAACCATTATTTTAAGAGGGTGACAATATTGCAAACAAAGAAGACAACCGGAAACATGTACAAACCTTGAATTTGTATCAATCCAGAAGTTGAGTCTTGTTTAGGCAGTATGTAATGTGTAGTGAAGCAGAGAGTGGCTAGCTCTGATGAGATGTGTTGAGTGTCGCAAATCGAGCATACGTAACCTGAAAATCAACAGAATATAAATTTACATGTTTTATTTGTGTTCGTGTGTGTGCGTGTGTGTGTATTAAGGGCCTTATCCCCCCCACCCATTTTTTTTCTATATTATTTGTTCACCTAATAATAAGAAACCTTCCATGCAATCAGCAGGATGACTTACAACAACAAAATAGCGAAAAACTAGGCAAGTGCCTCTTCTATTCTTTTATTTGTATTTAGATAAATAAAAAATATAAGCCACCCACCCTTGTTGGATGTGGATGCCACAATTCCTCTACATCTACTTTCTGTAGTTGTCTACCTACTTTCTGCAAGGTGAATAGGGTCTTAAGCATACAGAGACTAGCATCTGGACTGAGATTGGAACCCTGGTCAAAGCCTTCTCTATGTAAAAGCCTGAGTCTGGGAGAGCGGGATGGACGTGACGTCACGAGCTGAGTCTGCTCCGCGAGTCAGTAGGAGCCGAGCTTTCAGCATGTGAGGATGTACGGGCGGTATAAGATATACTGTTATCTTTGGAAATGTTTGTTCTATAATATTATCAAATAAAAAACCGTAAAACACACTAAAGAAATGCCATTATGAGACTCTCAAGAAATATGCATGAACTTAAACTCTTCGCCATTTAATATTTTACTCGCAAACATTTTACATGGTGAATACCAATAGAAGCGGAATTTAATTAGCTTTCCATTGTTATATTTTGTTTTCTGATAAATGAATTAGAACCATACATACATTAGCGTTAACTAAATAAATAACATCATCAAACGGGAAAAATTACCCGATTTCATGACCTTTTTTGTTAGTTAACGCTAATTTATGTATGGTTCTAATTCATTTATCAAAAAACGAAATATAGCAATGGAAAGCTAATTAAATTCCGCTTCTATTGATATTCTCCATGTAAAATGTTTTTGAGCAAAATATTAAATGGCGAAGAGTTAAAGTTCATACATATTTCTTGTGAGTCTCATAATGGCCTTTCTTTAGTCTGTTTTACGGTTTTTTATTTGATAATATTATAGAACAAACATTTCCGAAGATAACAATATATCTTTTATACTGATAAACATATATTAGGTACGAAATTACCCGATTTCATGATGTTATGTATTTAGTTAACGCTAATTTATGCATGCTGCTAATTCATTTATCAGAAAACAAAATATAGCAATGGAAAGCGAATTAAATTCCGCTTCTATTGATATTCTCCATGTAAAATGTTTTCGAGAAAAATATTAAATGGCGAAGAGTTTAAGTTCATGCATATTTCTTGAGTCTCATAATGGCATTTCTTTAATGTGTTTTACGGGTTTTTATTTGATAATATTATAGAACAAACATTTCCGAAGATAACAATATATCTTTTATACTGATAAACATATAATTAGGTAGGTAAACTTGTCATCTCGGTGGCCTCGTACAGACGCCGTCCGTGACGTCATCAATCTCAGGCGCAGGCCTTTATAGATTGAGACGGCCTTGCCCTGGTCCTCTTGGTCATGAAGCAATTAAGTTTCTTTAACTGTCATGTTGAATACAAGAAGCTCATGGCCAGAATTTACCAATACATATATAATGCTTTTTTAACACTACTTTTTGTACATTAACTCTATAATCATACATTTTCCAACTTCCATTGAAGTTGAAGGGCCAGGAACTGCCGGTAGGTACTCCTGCTGTTCTTCCCCACTACAGCAGTCCGTGGCCCCTCCAGAGGTGGGATGGCCCCCACCGCAAGTGGTGCATTCATATCTGAAACAAGGATGTAATACGTTACAAAAAGAAATTTACATTAAAGAAAAGAAATACAAGTAATATTTGTTTAGCTGTCATTCTTCATTCTTTGAAAATATCTCTTGCTGCTCTATTCAATGGCCAGTATGATTTTATGGAGAAAAAGGTCTTAAAGTCTGGTTATGTTATGTAAAGTGTGAAAGGAAGAAGGCATTAATGTCAAAAAACCTTGGTATATATAAACATTTTAGAGATGGAATATGAACAAGTTCAAACCATCTTGGAACATTTGATGTGGCTTCTACCCCTGGTACCCATAGTTATACACACTAGAATTAATTATGGGTGAACATTTACCTTAAGTGTGCACTACATTCTCTTAATATCTCTTAGCAGTATCTCTTAATACAAAATATACCAAAATACACCCAAAACCATGCAAAAATATACCAAAATACACCCAAAACCATGCAAAAATATACCAAAATACACCCAAAACCATGCAAAAATATACCAAAATACACCCAAAACCATGCAAAAATATATCAAAATATACAGCAATACCTTTTATTTTATATATGTATTATGCCTCAATACCAAATTACACAAAAATATGGTTTCACGAGAGATGATATATATATTTAAAAAAATTAATTGGGTGTTTATCGATATTAAGATTAATTCTTAATACCGATATACAACATCACACATAACAAAATACACTAAATATACCGAAATAGTTTTTTTAAAACCTATTTATATATATTTTAATACTATATTTTATACCAATATATTTAGGCCTTGAGCCTTGGGTATATTTCTATACCAATATAAGTCAATATTGCGCAGGAGTTGGCGGCGCCAACCAGCCGCGGCAGCCGGGCATTCTCGCACCATCAGATTCGCTTATTTAACCAAAATAACTCTACAAAACCTAACCCAAACCTATCCTAAACCTAAAGTACACCTAAGTCTACACAACCAAATTCTAACCTAACCAAACCTAAACTTAACCTAACCTAGCTATTATAATTATATAGAAATGTTATATTTTTGGTTTCCGGAAGTGAATAAGTATGTACTGCACATTATACTGAGCCGAAAATAACAGACAAAAATTAAGTTGTAAGGCCTGTGGAGCCCGCCAACTCCTGCTGAATATTAACACCAATATACTTATATATGATATTACTTTACATAAGACATGGATTTCAAAACTGTATTTCTGTATATTTTGATGTGTTTAGGTGTATTTCGGTATGTGTTTAGGTGTATTTCGGAATATTTCGGTATGTGTTTAGGTGTATTTGGGAATATTTCGGTATGTGTTTAGGTGTATTTGGGAATATTTCGGTATGTGTTTAGGTGTATTTCGGAATATTTCGGTATGTGTTTAGGTGTATTTCGGAATATTTCGGTATGTGTTTAGGTGTATTTCGGAATATTATTAATTGGCACCCCACCACTAGAAAGTTAAACTCACATACTACAACTCTAATAACCGTTATATATTTTTGTCCATAGTTATTACATTAATTACTGCTGTTATTACAATGGCCAGTCTTCACACTTCCAATTATTTAAATACTAACTGCACCTATCCCTATAATTATATCCTAACCTTCTTCACTTATCCTTACCTTGTTAACCCTCATCTTGGCACTGGGCACTCCACTATATAATCTATTTATTATGAGTAAACAGCTGTGTGTGACACTGGGTGGGGTGCAGTCAGTTCGTACAAAAGTTGTTTCGTACACCAGTAGATTCATACACCAGCAAGTTGTTTCGTATACGAAACCATAGTCGTTTCGGTCAATTTATAGTTTCACCCAAACAACGATTTTCTGATTCGCCTCATGTTTTTCTGGTGTGTTTTTATGGGTTTGGAATGAATTTGCTAACCGTTTCTGTCGCAAGTTTTTTTTTTGCAAAGATTAAACAAAACAATGAACCTAAACCTAACCATAATATTTATATAATAAAAAAAAAAAAAAAAAAAAAAAAAAAAAAAAAAAAAAAAAAAAAAAAAAAAAAAAAAAAAAAAAAAAAAAAAAAAAAAAAAAAAAAAAAAATGGCGACAAACGGTTAGCAGATTCATTCAAAACACATCAAAACACACCAGAGAAAAACTAAAGGCGCATCAGAAAATCGTTGGTTGGGTGAAACTATAAATTATCCGTCGTTTCGTACAATCAGCTCAGAGCTGAAAGTTGTTTCGTACTTGACAAACTTTTCTTCGTTGTCGTTTTCCTACCCATTACCATTGTAATAGTTTCAGTATTTTTCGACGCCTAAAGTCAATACCATATTAATATGATATGCTTTATACATTGATACAAAAGAAGCTCTCATAAGACTGCCATGCTTTTGAATTTAGAGTCAAAACTTGACTTAGTTGGTTTACTTGACTACTACCGGTAATTACGAAACTACACCAGGTATATACAAAACAATATACAACCTAATAAAACCTGGGTACGAAACTCCCTGTAACCCACTGGGTAGTAGCGAATATAATTACCTGCACCCTATACTGGCATCCACTACCGGTACATACTGAGGATTTCCGTGTTAAGCAGGCCTAGCAATGGATAAATTAGCCCTATTATCATGCAAGTTGTCTTGTGCAATTAATGTGGTCTCAATAATGCGTGTTACTACCGACAGGTACTGTACTATGGCAATTTTTTGTGAAATTACCTTAAGAATTCAAGCTTGCAGTCGTCCATCTTCCTTAACATTTGATCAGTGCCACGAGAAGCTCCCTTCCCTTGTTGTCTTCCCGGCTGCCTGTAGTGCGCATGCGCCACCCGAGTGTGGTCCAAGGCAATTTCCTTGGGATTTTCTGGGTCCAAGGTGGTCCCAGGGCCCGAATCCTCACTTACTATAATATTTACTCTTAAGTGTTAAAAGGCGTTACTCTCTTAAGTGTAAAAGTTGGTATTGCGGAAATGCATATGCTATCCTCATCCACTTTGAGTGTAATTAATAGGCTGATTCACACTGGCGTTTTTTCGGCATTTTTATAGGACGAGAAGGTTTCAAGAGACCGACTTCTCGTCCTATAAAATAAATGCCGAAAAACGCCAGTGTGAATCAGCCTTAACGATTAGCAGATCCTGGCTACTTTGAGTGTAAACCCGTTGCTAAGGACGCTTGTTTACAAAACCAAAGTACCGAAATGAGAAGACAATAAATAATCCTTTGGATATACTATCCTTGGTGTTGATAGTGTAAACAAGACACTCTGCAACATGTGACGGAAGGCGCAACAGAATAAAAACACAAGTATATCCAGTCTATTCTGCCCGCCGTGGCCAATACCCTCTGCTTTACAGGTAAGTACAGCCAGTAATAGGTGATGGGCCGCGCTGTAGCCCATAGACAAGGCGGAAATAAAGACTTATATGCGTGAGTCAGGGGAGGTGTGTGGCTCCGATACAATCCTTCAGCAGGCCATCTCGATTACAATTTTTAGGAAAGAAATACTATAGACGGTGTGTGTGTGTGTGTGTAACTCCATGTGACGGAAATCAACGTTGCAGTGGTACAGGTGGAAACAGAAACCAGAGGGGGTGACCTGGCATGTAGGAGACTGCCAGACTGGGGTAGTAAGTTACTCTATAAAGCAAGAACAGGCACCTTGGAAGTCAACGGAAGGAACAGGGGTAATTATGGAGGAGAGTTTCACGTTCGTTTTCAGAGACACCAACTACTTTTTCTTGGCCTACAATAGGTGCTTGTTCTAATGGTGCTAGTTTTATTTTGCCCAAACCAAAAAAAAAAAAAAAAAAAAAAATGAAACCTAACCTACCTAACCTTATGTTTTGATGAAACCTAACCTAACCTAACCTTACAGGTTTTAAAGAAACCTAACCTAACCTTAACCACAAAATATACATTTTTTTTTTTTTTTTTTTTTTTGGTTTGCGCAAAATAAAACTAGCACCATTAGAACAAGCACCTATTGTAGGCCAAGAAAAAGTAGTTGGTGTCTCTGAAAACGAACGTGAAACTCTCCTCCATATTAACCGGAACAGGGAACTGGAGAACCAGAATTGTAGCTGCAGGGTAGGCGAGAAAGAAACTGTAGAATATGTCATTGTGGAATGCAACAAGTATAGGAGTCAGAGGGAAAAGCTTATAGCGTCAATAGTAATAGTCCTAGGCAGAGAGGAGTGGGACAGGAGACTAGAGCAGAAAGATGGGGCCCTGTGTACGGTGTTAGGGCTGTATGGGGACAGAAAGGAAACTGAAAGCGTTCCTAACGCAGTGTTGGGAGATCAGAACACAAAATAGACAATGAATTAGGATGATAATCAAAGGATTGAAAACTGATCAAAATGTCTTTCCCAGGTGAAATAAACAGGGAAGAGTTAACAAGTTTTGTTAACGAAGGAGACGAAGTGGAAGAGGACCTATGAAGCGATACTAAGCGACTAAGGTCACAAGAAGAAGAAGAAGATGTGATAAAGCACCAAATTTTGGCTAGAATTTATTTTTATTTTTAGGAAAGAAATACTATAGACGGTGTGTGTGTGTGTGTGTGTGTGTTGCGTATGCGTGCAGGTGTATACAAAGAGACAGACACCGTAGTGACAGGTGTGGTGTATGTGGTAAAGCAAGAGAGGCTAAGAGTGAGGTGTTAGCCCCCCAGTGTGTGTGTCTGACCTAAAGAGCGAACGCGCAGTTCTCGTCCACTATAACGGCGTCAGCCCCGTACCGCCGCGGCCACGGGTACGGCGCGGGCCACAGTGGTCCATAGAAGCTAATCTCGGGCACGCAGGACTCGAACCTAGAATCAGTGCATTAAGGTATACCCTGGGTACGTCTCAGTAGTATTCAGCGGCCTATATTTATCACTAACAATACTCTTAGCATCACTAATATGCCATAAATAAGGTATTTAAGGGTAAACCTCACCTCATTTCCCATTAAATATGTCTATATATCTTGGGTAAACAACAAACATGGCGGCCCAGTTGTTCCTGAACGCTGATTGGCTGTCAATGTAGCGAGGCCTCTGATTGGCTCTTGGAAATTCTGGGCTCGCCGCCAAGTTACGAGGTGCCAATTACGCATTTTGAAACTAATAATAACTTTTTTATTCTTGCACTAATATAGGATTGCATAGCCTTATTGAAAACCCCAGTTCTTTTTATGACTTTCCATAAAAAGTCTGAGTTTAAGGCCTTCGTAAAAGAAATATGACTCAATCAGTTAGTAACACCGTACAAATTATCGATATTTTGTTGATAATTCTTTTTTTACACTAATCATAGGGGGATTTTTGTGTGTTTTAATATAATTCAATATTTCCGCATCGTTTTGTGTATTCATCACGCGCCTGGTGACTATATTTTGTTTCTTTGCCTTAGGGGGTTTTTGTTTACACCTTAACGTCTACCTTATTCTAACCTCTAAATGAGCGGTAAGGTTATTTGTGTGTGATTAGCTGTGCCTACAGGCGCAGTGTGTTTGTGTGTGTTTATGGGACGTGTTTTTCACTGTTTACTAAAGAAATACATCTGACTCAGATGTTTAGGGGGTCAAATTATCGAAAAAGCAAAACATGTATTGCTTCTTGGTTTTAACACGAAACGAGGATCTGTTACTGTTTATAAGATACACACATCATATATATAACTATTAGCTCATATTTTTTCACGAATTATACGGGCTTCGTCAAAAAGTCGATTTTTGTTGTGGTGAATTTGAGGCTTTTTAGGCCATCTTTTAAAACACGATATTGAATTAATTCTTCGTTATTTCATTGTTTTTTATGCATATTGTGTCCTATTTATCATTATTTTACTTTATCCGTGTTGATTTATTTATTATTTGATGTATTTGATTATGAAGGGAAAAGTTGTAGCTTCGAGTTGGATGTCAAGATCAAGATCAAGAGATCGTGTCATACAAGTCCTCTTGATGACGTCATACGGCAGTCATATTGGCTATTTATCCTTATTCTTATATTTATACCTCAATTTACGCCTCCCCGTTCAATATTCAAGGCTATTTAAGGGGTAAGAAAGGGTGTGGGGCTGTATTGCATGATATTACCCATTGACAAAGACAATATATGCACGATAAGTAGGTACAAACTGGGTATTTCTGGCTTCACTTATCTTACTTCTCTAATTTTCTTAAGCTTTTTACTTCAATTTACGGGTTCCCGTGCAATATTCAAGGCTATGTAAGGGGTAAGAAAGGGTGTGGGGCTGTATTGCATGATATAACACCCTAGCAGAGGCAATATGTGCATGGTAAATGGGTAAAATTGGGGTATTTCTGGGTTCAAAACTTTCCGCTATTATAAAAACATGCCTTTTATTTATATTCTAATAGAGTTTGATGTGTTTGTGTCCTCACTAATAACTTTTTGGTCTAAATCACCGTTTTTCATAAGGGGGCGAGGTGTAGTGGAAAAAACAAGGGGGGGGAAGTGGGGCTAAGAGAGTATGGAAGTATTATTAATATTGTACCATATAAACTATGGTAGAATGAAGTAGTAGACTACGTACCGTAGATAACACTTTAGTCGCCACCTGCCCTAATGTCGCAAGACACCATATATTACATATTAAATTTTTGGAAAAATCTCATGTAGACAGTGACTTGAAATGACTCGTGTTGACATGTTTCCAGCGGGCTGCACCATGAGGGGCCTCGGTGTGTCCAGAGTGGCACCTCTCGCCCTCCACTCCTGGTCTCCACTTCATGAGTTACAGGTGAGTCAAGTCATGTTCAGTACTTCTAGGAATCTAGAAGCACAGTTAGGACCCCTCTAACTCGGACCCCGCATTCCCCGGACATATAATATGGGCGGACAAATTCCATTGATTTGTATGAAACATCGGGTGTGCCACCCGGACTGCCACAGTATTACCAACTAGCATTTTACAATGCCAAATCTACCTAATTCTGGCAGTAAAATACCTGTTTGGTAGTGAAAAACATTATTTTAGATATAAATGTTATATTGCTTGGAGTGACCATCAGGTATTTCAGCTTCAAACTGCAAGAAATAGCGTCAACTTATCTTGGACTCATTGAAATTGAATCTGAACTCTTAGAGTGAAAAACACATTTTCCGAGGCAACTAAGATTTATTTCCTATAACTTGATCACGATCAACCTGATCACTCGGACAGGATAACAACCCCCACATAGTCCGAGTTAGACGGTTCTCGTGTAGATCCTGACCCTTGACAGTGTGAGGGACCCTTGGGGATGCTCCGTATTCTATTAATTTCCATTCAAACTAGATAAAGGAAGTGCACACCTATTTTCTGTTTAAATATTATAAGACCAAGACTACTGGGATGTAATGAAAACAAAAATGGATATATTCGAGATATCTGCCTTTGAAATTTTTGAGGCACTAGCACAGGACTTTTTGAATCTTTCACAGTGTTGGTGAGTGAGATTCAGTCAGAAAATGTGTCTGATTGCCATCATTAAACTATTCATCTATGCCGTCAGCCCAGCCGTTGGATGTAGGGGCATCACATTTCGGGTAGATTGCAAACCACAGAAAAGCACAGTAACAGATTCAAGATTGGAGTTGATTAACCTTTGGACTGTTTTGCTTATTATTTTCACACAAAGAATACGTATTTACAATGTTCTCTTATGACATATTTGGGCCAGTATTTTGACAGTATGTAATTCCTATTGATGTCTTTCAGATCAGATGTGTATCTCAGAGCCAGTTTTCTGTGATCCACATCCCTGTCGCAGTACAAAAGAGGCAGAAAAGAGAGAAACTGAAGGAGAGGAGGAAAGAAAAAGCACAACTAACACAAAACTCAAGAATGGGCAATCAAAATGTGTGTATTTTATTGAAGCTGGACTTGTCTACGCAACATAATTCTGATTGTTTTCAGTAACATGTTATTATCAGGCATATTTCACACTTTGGGATTATCATGCTTATCATTTCAGGTTCCTCTGATAACGTGTCTGGCCTGGGATTATCATGCTTATCATTTCAGGTTCCTCTGATAACGTGTCTGGCCTGGGATTATCATGCTTATCATTTCAGGTTCCTCTGATAACGTGTCTGGCCTGGGATTATCATGCTTATCATTTCAGGTTCCTCTGATAACGTGTCGCAGGCCAGAGCTCAATCATTACCGCGGGCAGTCGTACAGAAGGTTTGCCGAGGTGCCCCTGGCCTCCAAGGGCTGGTTCCACAGGAAGGCGGCTGGGGACTGCTTCACTATTAACAGCCATGGTGTGGTGAGTTATAGCTCTATTGGCTGCATTACTTTTACCCCATCATGGTGCATACATTAGGTTACACTTCCATTGTGAAGGTACACCCAGTGCCTGCATGGACAGAAGTGTTGCCTTGGTAAGACTATGTTACCATGCACGGCTTCACTTGTTATATCACCAGAAGAACCACCAGTGCTATATAGTGTTTGACTCAATGCTCTATATAGTGTTTGACTCAAGGCTCTATATAGTGTTTGACTCAATGCTCTATATAGTGTTTGACTCAAGGCTCTATATAGTGTTTGACTCAAGGCTCTATATAGTGTTTGACTCAAGGCTCTATATAGTGTTTGACTCAAGGCTCTATATAGTGTTTGACTCAAGGCTCTATATAGTGTTTGACTCAAGGCTCCTTTTTTTATCAGAATCCAGCTTTTGACCATTGTGAAAGTGATGCTGCGGAAGACTTCGCCTCCCTCGGGCTGGACGACGACATTGTTGCTCAGCTGTACAAGATGGGTATTGAAAGACCAACAAATATACAAGTAAGATCATTATTGACAGCTGTACCAAGCAGTTTCCATGTACAGTAAAACCTCTCGTATTTGGACCCTCATTATTCGGACTTTGACATTATTCGGACCTTCTCTTTTTTGAAATTTCCTAGCTATGTTTATACCTAGATATTTTATTTTTATTTATTTTTTTTTTATTTTTTTTTTTTTTTAGGGGTTGACATTTCCGAGCTATATATACACCTAGATTTTTTTTTTTTTTTTTTTTTACATATCCCCCCATATATAATCCCCCCCTTATTCGGATCCTTGCATTACTCGGACCACTCCTTGGCCCAATTAGTCCGAATATGAGAGTTTTACTGTACTGTATTGATCATCATCCCGATGTATCATGTACACATCATGATCATTCCCGAGTTATATTTTGAGATGTAGAAATCTCTTGACATTGAATAATAATCTATTGGAATAAGTTCTGCAATGTTGAAATAGCTTGAATAGGTTAACAGACTTGATAGAAATATATTATTATGCTTTTCAGTCCATAGCAATTCCTCATGTCCTGGATAAGAAGAACACACTGATCACTGCTGAAACAGGCAACGGCAAAACACTGGCATTTATTGCGCCAATGCTTCAACAAATCAAGGCAAGAAAAGCGGTGGTGTCAGACCTGCCGTACAATTCCCCGCTGGGCCTGGTCATTGTGCCGGGGAAAGAGCTGGCAACACAGATCCATGTAGATTTCGTGTATTTTACCCTCAAACCAGATCTTCCTTGCTATAAAAAATGTCTGTGTGAGCCATAAAATTCGAAATATACTGAATATACTCAAATAGTTGTGGATAAGGATTACCTAATACAGGTCATATCTATAAAACATTGCTTGTATTAATCAAAAATCGTCTACTGGTAGCCAAATTACAATGGAAATTACGTTCTGGGCCTCAAGGGGTTAAGAGACATAAATAAAATGCCACTTAACAGATCTCTTCTATTTCTTAGGTAATTTTCACACCTAATTACCGGCCGTTGCATCACAGCTAGGAAATAGTCTTGGGATTAAAGTGGGTAATTTTCACACCTAATTACGGCCGTTGCATCACAGCTAGGAAATAGTCTTGGGATTAAAGTGGGTAATTTGCACACCTAATTACAGGGCGTTGCATCACAGCTAGGAAATAGTTTTGGGATTAAAGTGCAGCTGCTCACTGGAGGGGGAACCAAGAAGAGGATGCTCAGCCCACAGATGTCCCGGCCTGAGCTGCTGGTGGCAAGCTTCGGGGTGCTGTCAAAGCTCACCACAGTGGGTAAGACTACTGCATGTAGAAAAAAACTGCTTCACAAATAGGGTGGTAAATGATTGGAATGGACTCAGTCGTCAGGTGGTCAGTGCGGAGTCATTAGGGAGGTTTAAAAAGAGGCCAGATAAATTCATGGATGGGGATGAAAGGTGGATGTAGGTATATTAAGTATCAGGAACTACCACGTGTAGGTCTCACGGCCTCTTGTAGCTTCCTTATTTTCTTATGTTCTAATGCCTTGTCTTCACTCTTCAAAGCTTCTTTTTCTTCTTTCTGTTTAAAGTCGGTTTTTCCCATAATATTTGATGAGGTTAGACGGCCGATGATACGCATCCAACTATCTCTACCCGTTGCCTCGACTTCTTCAATGCCCACTGCTGCCAGATCCTCTTCAACACACTGCCTGTATGTCTCCTTGGCCTGCCCGGTGGACGGCGACCTGGCACTTCCACTGCAACAGCTCTCCCCAATGCCTCACCACCTTCTCTCCTCTTCACGTGTCTAAACCACCTCCATCGCCTTACTCTCAGCACTGTACTCAGCTCCTTCAATCAACATTTTCTTGCCACCTCTCACTGGTCACTTCACTTCAAAGCTTCCATGAAAAAAAAGCATAATTGGTGAATCACATGCAAAAGGTTGATTTTAGACTGTTTTCGTTGAGGAATGTTTTAACACATAAATGTGACTATGTTTCGCGTGAACTGTGCAACTCATGATACTCCAAGTACTGCAGATCTCCATTCTAAGTAGTTACACCTATTCATGGTTGATGAAAAGTTCCAAAAAATTATTTGTTGTTTCATTACTAGTAAGTTTTGAAGTTTAGAGCTTTTGTGAGATTATGATTAAAGAGAAAACTCATCTTTTGAAAACCTTTAGACTTGTAGGGAGATTATGAAAGAAATTATTTTTGTGTGAAAAGGACCTATTTTTGTGTGAAAAGGACCTATTTTTGTGTGAAAAGGACCTATTTTTGTGTGAAAAGGACCTATTTTTGTGTGAAAAAGAACTATTTTTGTGTGAAAAGGACCTATTTTTGTGTTGTCTGTTTCAGGGTTGTACAACATGAACTACCTGACTCACATCACCCTGGACGAGGCCGACACTTTGCTGGACGACTCTTTCAACCAGCAGGTGACCCACTTCATCACCCAACAACCGGTAAGGGCCTCCTGACACCGTTGTTGTACCACCTTCTCTCCTGAGTACTCCTGAAGGTGTTGTAGAACTTTATTGACATAGAAAGAAGCTGAGATACCAACTTTTACTATTAAGACGTAGGCCACCACTGATTTGAGTAAGCCTAAATTGGCTGTACAAGGTAGGCTTCTGATCCGCCAACATCTTAGGATTGAAAAGTGTAATAAATCCTGTATGAGCATGAATCAACTTTTTTTTTCTACTCCTGCCACAGGTCACCCATCTAACTGCTTCTAAGTGCAATGCTTCACTGGCATCTCAGATTGGTCTGCCAGGAGACTGATCAATAACATTCATTCTGTGTTGGTGCTCAGTGCAATGTGGTTTTTGGTTGGCACCTTAACCTTGCTACACAGTCACATAACCATGCCCTAACATTACTCTTTTTTTCATTATTGTATGATGAAAGTCTGTTTATCACTTGGCTGCAGATCCAAGGTGCAGGAGGCGATGAGCAGCAGCCGGAAGCCTTGTCCGGGGTGCAGCTGACCCTCGTGGCCGCCACCATACCCAGGGACTCGGCCAAGATCCTGGAACCCATTGTGGATGTAAGTAGGAAGGGACGGGATTGGTGAGGAACTTTTGGGAGAGAGTTATTTAGGGGTAAATGCTTGTGTTGTAGGGTTGACACTTAAGGATTTAATTGGTCTTTGAATATCCCTTTCTCTCTTTTTTTTTTTCCCTGAAGCTTGACTCTGTGGTGAATGTCTCCACTCCTCACCTGAACCGTGTCATGACGCACGTGTCCCAGCGCTTCCTGAGGGTCAACAACAGGACCAAGGTGGAGACCCTGGTGGAGCTGGTCAAGAAGGATGCAAAGAAGGGAAGTCCGGTCATCATATTCAGGTAGGTGGAGACGCCTGCCAATCTCATGGTAGTTAGTGCGGAGTCATTTGAGAGCTTTAAAGGGAGGCTAGATAAATTCATGGATGGGGATGAAGGGTGGATGTAGGTAGTGTTAAGTAACAGGAACTACCTCGTGTAGGTCTCGCGGCCTCTTGTAGCTTCCTTATTTTCTTATGTTCTTATGTTTTTATGCGCAGTAATTGAGTTATGTATCCTTTTGTAGCTGTAGTATATTATAGATGCCTGCCGTGTGTTATCCCATGTGTTGTGGGCACTAATAGAGTAATGTATTCTTTTGTAGCTGTAGTATATTATAGACGTCTGCCGTGTGTTATCCCATGTGTTGTGGGCACTAATTGTGTAATGTATCCTTTTGTAGCTGTAGTATATTATAGACGTCTGCCGTGTGTTATCCCATGTGTTGTGGGCACTAATTGTGTAATGTATCCTTTTGTAGCTGTAGTATATTATAGACGTCTGCCGTGTGTTATCCCATGTGTTGTGTGCACTAATTGAGTAATGTATTCTATTGTAGCTGTAGTATATTATAGACATCTGCCGTGTGTTATCCCATGTGTTGTGCCCACTAATTGTGTAATGTATCCTTTTGTAGCTGTAGTATATTATAGATGTCTGCCGTGTGTTATCCCATGTGTTGTGGGCACTAATTGTGTAATGTATCCTTTTGTAGCTGTAGTATATTACACTGGGTAACAGCCAAAAAATCGTCAGGGGTTTCTCAGTTGATTTAGACTAATTTAGGTGTTCTGAGTCCGAATATCACATTGATTTTGCTCTATCAGGTCAACTTTTTGAGATACAGCCATAGGCCTACCTGACGAGCTATACATATGCTAATATCAGGGGTTTTGAGTTCAATCATATTTTTCTTGAAGAATATATCGAATTACAATGCACAGACACGAATAAAGGGAATTCCACAATTAGCCAATCAAATCAATACCTGTCTCACCATTACTCCATTCTAAATTTCTAAATTCTAAAATTCTAAATTTCATTGTCTGACACTCAGCTGCATCTTTCTTTTTTCTTTCAGTTTATTGTGATGGCTTCGGCGCGACGGTCATGCAGGAATAATCCTGACGTTTTCTGCTACATCTGCGGACAATACACGCTGTCAGGGGACAGGAAGAACATCACAGGATTTGTGAAGCGCGCCTACGGGGCTTACTTTAAAGTCAAGCTGGGTGACCAAGATAAGTCCTGGGCACCGCACACGGTGTGCAAGACGTGCGTGGAATACCTCCGGCGGTGGACGAAGGGCGCGAAAACTTCACTGAAGTTTGGGATTCCGATGGTTTGGAGGGAGCCGTTTGACCATGCATCGGATTGTACTTCTGCGCCATCAATACTAATGGCATCAACCGGAAGAATCGGCACAGCCTCCAGTACCCCGACCTTCCATCTGCCCGCCGTCCACTGGCTCACTGCGAAAGAAATTCCTGTACCAGCGTTCACAGAGCTTCCCGACAGCGACGACGAGGCCACCAGTACAGACGAGCGAGGATATACAGAAGAAGAGTATGAAGCACAAGATAGTCCGCAGCCCTTTTCACAATGTGAGCTTAATGATCTGGTTCGGGATCTCAGCTTGTCGAAGACTTCCTCCGAGCTGTTGGCCTCCAGACTCAAAGAGAAAAATCTACTTGGCAAGGACGCGCGTATCACTTTCTTTCGTAGAAGGCATGAGGCCTACATGGGCTACTTCTGCCAGGAGGAAGACCTCGTGTACTGCCGAGATGTCGCCGGTCTTCTTGTTAAACTCGGCGCTCCTCAATACGATCCGAGAGATTGGCGACTCTTCATTGACAGCTGTAAGCGCTCTTTGAAGTGTGTGCTCCTCCACAACGGGAACCAGTTCGCCTCAATCCCTCTTGCGCACTCCACAACTCTCAAAGAGAAATATGAAGCAGTGAAGTACGTGCTCGACAAAATCCAATATGAGCAGCACCAATGGATCATCTGCGTCGACTTGAAGATGGTGAACTTTCTACTTGGTCAGCAGTCCGGGTTCACGAAGTACCCATGCTTTTTATGCATGTGGGACAGTCGAGACAGAGCCCAGCACTATGTAAAGAAAGAGTGGCCGGCGCGAGAGCAGTTAGTACCTGGGGCGAGAAACATCATAAACGAACCTCTTGTTGACCGGGAGAAGATATTGATCCCACCGCTACACTTGAAGCTTGGGTTAATGAAACAGTTCACGCGCGCTCTGGACAAGGATGGGAGGTGCTTCAACTACCTGTGCCGAGCCTTTCCTGGACTGACCATTGAGAAGCTGAAGGCCGGCATTTTCGATGGCCCACAGATACGGCAGCTCATAAAGGACACAGAGTTCCAAAACTCCATGAACACGCTAGAGTGCGCCGCGTGGAAATCGTTTGTGCAGGTGGTGAACAACTTCCTGGGGAACACGAAGGCAGCAAACCACGCCAGACTCGTCAGCAGCATGATAGAGGCCTTCCAAAAACTCGGGTGTTTGATGAGTATTAAGATGCACTTCCTGTTCTCACACATGGAGAAGTTTCCTGAAAACCTTGGGGCGATGAGCGACGAGCAGGGAGAAAGGTTCCATCAGGACATGCGCCAAATGGAGGAGAGGTACCAGGGGAGGTGGGACGCAGTCATGATGGCGGACTACTGCTGGTCGCTGAAGAGAGACAACCCAGCAGCTGCTCACACACGGGAATCGAAGAAACGCCGATTTATGCCGTGAACTCTGAACTTTTGTGTCACGTAACGCTCATTCTTATACTAATATTATGATAATTATGCTTATCAAATTTGATGGACTAAATAAAAACTGAATGAATTTGGATACGCTGACTTTTATTTCTTGAGGAAAACGGAAAAAATCATCAGGGGTTTCTCAGCTGATGATCCGCAGAATTTTTTTTTTTACGAAAAATCGATTTTTTTTAAATTTCTGTAGCAAAAAAACCTGACCTGATTGAGCAAAACCAAGGTCATTTTCGGACTCAGAGCATCAAAATTAGTCTAATTCAGCTGGAAAACCCTGGACGATTTTCAAAACATATGTTTTTGTTACCCAGTGTTATAGACGTCTGCCGTGTGTTATCCCATGTGTTGTGGGCACTAATTGTGTAATGTATTCTTTTGTAGCTGTAGTATATTATAGACGTCTGCCGTGTGTTATCCCATGTGTTGTGGGCACTAATTGTGTAATGTATTCTTTTGTAGCTGTAGTATATTATAGACGTCTGCCGTGTGTTATCCCATGTGTTGTGTGCACTAATTGAGTAATGTATTCTTTTGTAGCTGTAGTATATTATAGACGTCTGCCGTGTGTTATCCATGTGTTGTGGGCACTAATTGAGTAATGTATCTTTTGTAGCTGTAGTATATTATAGACGTCTGCCGTGTGTTATCCCATGTGTTGTGGGCACTAATTGAGTAATGTATTCTTTTGTAGCTGTAGTATATTATAGACGTCTGCCGTGTGTTATCCCATGTGTTGTGGGCACTAATTGAGTAATGTATTCTTTTGTAGCTGTAGTATATTATAGACGTCTGCCGTGTGTTATCCCATGTGTTGTGGGCACTAATTGTGTAATGTATCCTTTTGTAGCTGTAGTATATTATAGATGTCTGCCGTGTGTTATCCCATGTGTTGTGGCACTAATTGTGTAATGTATCCTTTGTAGCTGTAGTATATTATAGACGTCAGCTTGTGTTATCCATGTGTTTTTGTGCATAATTGTGTAATGTATCCTTTTGTAGCTGTAGTATATTGCACAAGATTCGGGTACAAGCTTGTGTTATCCTGTATCTTTTACAGTTTTGTTCAATTTACTTTATTTGTGAATGATATTTGTGTATGTTATTGTCGAATTTATATTACAAATATCACTGCACCTCCTTGTCGCCTATATAGATAACAGGTATAAAAATCCAGTTCTATAGTACAGTATATGTCTTCTTTTGTTTTTGCCCTTGGCCAGTCCTTTGTGATGTAAAAAAAACACCATTAATGTACCTTTATCTCACAAACAATTTTTTTTTTTTTTTTTTTTTAGCCCCTGGCCAGTCCTTTGTGATGTTAAAAAAAAAAAAAAACACTCCATTAATGACCAATTATCTCCCAAACAACCAGCACTAACAGCCGGACGTGTGACTGGCTGTCCTTGTTCCTTAACGAGAACGACGTGTCCTGTGTCAACCTGAACGGCGCCATGTCCTCAGAGCGCCGGCAGGACCACTACCAGGCCTTCATGTCGGGTCAGGTCAAGGCCCTCTCATGCACCGACCTGGCTTCCCGGGGCCTGGATACACGGGAGGTAATAATAATAATAGTAATAATAATAATAATAATAATAATAATAATAATAATGATTTTATTATCGCCCGGAGGCATACAGGCAAAAAAAAGCAACAACAACAAGACAAAAAGTTGACGTAAGTACTAGAGCAAAATAAGGAGAATAAAAATAAGGAGCCTCACATTGGATGACAAGTGTAGTGATTAGCGTTAATGATATTTTCATTATACACGGGAGGTAATAAGCAGCCTCAGATTTGATTACAAGTGTTAATGTTATTTTCATTATCTGGGCCATTTTATATAGAACGATTTCCAGTTTTTATGATTTTTGTATGTATTTTTAATTATGTCGTTATCTCCCCCCCCCCCCCCCCAGGTGCCCCACGTGATCAACTATGAGTTCCCTAAGTTCGTGGCCGACTACATCCACCGGTGTGGCCGCACGGGCCGGGTGGGCGGCGCCTCGGCCCCCCACGTGGACAACCTCATCCACTGCCCCTGGGAGGTGGAGCTGGTGCAGAAGATAGAGGTAAGGCGGACGGTTACAGGGAGTTTCGTACACAAGTTGTTTCGTACAGTGATTTTGAGTTATTTCGAACATACCTGGTGTCGTTTCGTAACTAGTAATCAAGTTCATCTCTGAGCTGAGTGTACGAAACGACTATGGTTTCATATAGACTGCGAAACAACTTTTAGGTGTACGAATCTACTGGTGCACGAAACAACTTTGTGTACGAACTGACTGCACCCTAGGGGGACCAATGGGTGAAAGTGTCATGATTCTAACACAGCAACTGGTATAGCATGTTATTTTAACACCTTCACGCCCAGATATTTCCTTTGCTATACAAAACCGTCTGTTGTTAGCCATAAAATTACGAAAAAGTAACTAAATAAACCAAATTAGCTAGTGAACAAGGATACTAAACAGGTCAATCTATAAAATATTGCTTATATTCATTAAAAATTGTCTAATGGTACCCAAATTACAATGAAAATTACGTTCTGGGTCTCAAGGGGTTAATGTATAGTTACAGAGTGGATGAAAATTTGAATGATGAATGCCGACAATATAATTGGAAACTTATCATCGACTGTCTACTCTAATCTCATATGGCATTATGGGAAAATCTGACGTTCAACAAAATGATGATGATGATGATGAGTTTATAGTGTGGATGAAGCTTGAGTCTTCCTTAACCCCTTGAGGCCCAGAACGTAACTTCCATTGTAATTTGGGTACCATAAGACGATTTTTAGTTAATATATAAGCAATATTTTAATAGATATGACCTGTTTAGTATCCTTGTCCACTAGCTTATTTGGTATATTCAGTTACTTTTCGTAGTTTCATGGCTAACAACAGACGATTTTATATAGCAAAGGAAAGATCTGGGTGTGAAGGGGTCTTAATCACTGTGTTTTGATACTGAACAGATCTTTTTTCTCCTGCTTTCAGTATGCTGTGAGGAAGGGCGAAGAGTTCCACAACGTGAATGCCAATATTAAAAGAATAATGACATCCAAAACCCAAAACGAGGAGATCAAGAACATGGAAAGTGTAGAGGGGAGTAAATAGCACTAGAAATTCAGACTACTAGGACATCCAGCGAGGAGATAGAGGTACCTTTATATAGGCTACTTAACATACAGGTAAAGTTACTAGAGAAGTTTCTGTTAATAGCATTACATAGTTCTCTGTAGTACTTATGCTCGTATTCGTAGTCACATACCATGATTGCTCGTGGTAATTGCTATGATTTTGTTCCATTTCTACTCAGTCAAAATTATTCACTTGATCTTGTAGCTGCCATGGAAAGTACTAGAGCAATCCTACAGTACTCCTATTGCAATCACAACAGAGCTGGCATGACATTGGTTTAATTAGGACAAGACAAAAAGTGAACAATGACCACGTACAATGATGGTATGTGACTACGAATACGGGCAATAATCTCAGTGAACCTGATGTATATATACGTAAATAGTGTATATAGTAGCTATGAATTAATCTTTTGTAACTACAGTACCTTAAAAAAGAGGTTGACATATATGGTGCACTTTGATTTTTGACCATTCTAGACTTACATAGCTTTATTGGGTGTTAGTTGTAGGTTATTTAAAGGACATGCATACAGGAGAGTGTTAGAATATCATATAGGACTATTTGTAAGTCTTTCTTCCTCTAAAGCAGGCAGCAGTTACTAGGCATTGGATAAGAGAAGAGGTGTAGGTTAGTTAATTAGGTTTTTTGTAGGTTAGTTATAGTCATTTTTTTTTAACAAGGCAAAAAATCCTGCCCCTTTGCTGCTTACTGACTGATATTTGATGCCAGGAGAAGGGAATACTGCGCTTCTTCTAAATGGCAGCTGTATTTTATAATAGTTAGCCATAGTATCAGGTAAACAGAGGCATCATTTTAAGCATGAGATAACCATAGTATCAGGTAAACAGAGGCATCATTTTAAGCATGAGATAACCATAGTATCAGGTAAACAGAGGCATCATTTTAAGCACGAGACCTTAGGATAACATGAAATTTTGGCCTTGTTAAAAAAAATAGACTATAGTAGGTTCTTCATGACATGCATAGGTCCTTTTCCTCCACAACAATAGATATTAAACGTAATTTCCATTGTTATTCGGTCACCTTTAGACGATTTTTAGTGACTATAAGCAATATTTTATAGCTATGACCTATTTAGTATCCTTGTCGACTAACTAATTTGGTGTATTCAGTTACTTTTTGTAATTTTATGGCTCGACAACATACATTTTTATATAGCAAAGGAAAGATCTGGGCGTGAAGGGGTTAACTTATAGGCATTGGATAAGACATGAGGTGCAAGGTTAGGTTAGGTTAGGTTAGGTTAGGTTAGGTGCAAGGTTAGGTTAGATATACTGAGTGTAGCAGCTTCTTTAATCTACCATACCTTCTTTCTGATCACAACAGAGACAGGTAAAGTAATATATAAAGAGGCAGTTTTTTTGTATTTGTAGTTTTGTCGTTATCTCTACTGTCAATAACACTACGTATAGTCGCCACTGCACTAATGTCGCCATATATCAGACCAGGGAACCCTTTTGTTGCATGGTTGAGTACAAGGATGATATACAAGGGGGTGCAGTCAGTTCGTACACAAGTTGTTTCGTACACCAAAAAGTTGTTTCGTAGTCTATATGAAACCATAGTCGTTTCGTACACTCAGTTGAGAGTTGAACTTGACTACTAGACTTATGTAACAACACCAGGTATGTATTAAAAAACTCAAAATCAGTGTACGTGGCAACTAACAAAACCTGGGTACGAAACAACTTGTGTACGAAACTCCCTGTAACCTATACAAGACCTTTATATATTATCCTTGGTTGAGTAGAATGTGAGGGAGGGTGTGTGTGTGTCTGTGTGCGTGGCTTTGGTGTGTCATCTTCCCCCAGGTCCGGAGTTTAGCCGTGTCATGGAGTGGCCTTGGAGTGCAGGATGCTGGGAGAAGGATCATAAGGTGCGGTATTTTAACAAGTAAGAAGCTGCTTTATTTATCGTATATTGTGTGTGTGTATGAAGATGATATGATATTTTTAGATCGATACGTAGCTATAGTAGTGTTTTTATGTATGCGACGTGAGTGAGTTTTTTTTATGTTATTTCGGTATTCACCCGAGTAAGAAGCTGCTTTATTTATCGTATTATTGTGTGTCTGTGTGAAGATATGATATTTTTAGATTTTTATTGTGTGTGTGTATGAATATGATAGGATATTTTTAGATTTTTATTGTGTTTGTATGAATATGATATGATATTTTCAGATTTTTATTGTGTCTGAATGAAGATGATAGGATGTTTTTAGATAGGTAGGCTATGTGTAGTAGTGTTTTTGTGTGTGTGTGAGAGTGAGTGAGTTTTTTGTGTGTGTTCTGAAATACGGTAAGTCCAGATTTCAATATATTACACATATTGGTATTAGTTGATTTAGTTATAAGATTATATTCCTATATGCAATTATTTTAGCTTTTAATGTCTTTTTTTAAGCTTATTATTTAGCTTTAAGTTGAATATTCAGCTTTAGCATACTATTAGGTATATGATTTTTTTTCTCTATGATACAATACATATGATTTTATGCATATTTTGATGACACATTTATTGCTTTTGTGATATACAATTTCCATTTTTGTTGTTGTTTGTGTTTTGATTTTTCTTGCTTTCTTTATGTGTTGGGAGAAGATTCTATGACTTCAGACCAACTCATAAGAACTTGTCTACGTACAGTGCATTTTTCTTGCTTTCTTTATGTGTTGGGAGAAGATTCTATAATTTCAGACCAACTCATAGGAACTTGTCTACGTACAGTGCATTTTTCTTGCTTTCTTTATGTGTTGGGAGAAGATTCTATCACTTCAGACCAACTCATAGGAACTTGTCTACGTACAGTGCATTTTTCTTGCTTTCTTAATGTATTGGGAGAAGATTCTATGACTTCAGACCAACTCATAGGAACTTGTCTACGTACAGTGCATTTTTCTTGCTTTCTTAATGTATTGGGAGAAGATTCTATGACTTCAGACCAACTCATAGGAACTTGTCTACGTACAGTGCATTTTTCTTGCTTTCTTAATGTATTGGGAGAAGATTCTATTACTTCAGACCAACTCATAGGAACTTGTCTACGTACAGTGCATTTTTCTTGCTTTCTTTATGTATTGGGAGAAGATTCTATGACTTCAGACCAACTCATAAGAACTTGTCTACGTGCAGTGCATTTTTCTTGCTTTCTTAATGTATTG
Source organism: Chionoecetes opilio (assembly GCA_016584305.1). Taxonomy (NCBI): domain Eukaryota; kingdom Metazoa; phylum Arthropoda; class Malacostraca; order Decapoda; family Majidae; genus Chionoecetes; species Chionoecetes opilio. The sequence goes on along the minus strand of JACEEZ010020358.1, from coordinate 37,916 downwards.
GGAGAAGATTCTATGACTTCAGACCAACTCATAAGAACTTGTCTACGTATATGTCTCATAGTACAAGTGAACATCATGCACCATCATTATTAGTGGAAGAAGACATGATTACGTATTAGAAGATGTTATTTTCAGAACAATGACCAGGATTATTTGTCTTCCATTGACACTTGATATGAGGACTGATAGTAAAATCGTATATTATTTATGGGCCTTTTCCCAAAAAATACCGGGACTGGGACCATCCGGTTTTTTTTTTTTTTTTTTTTTTTTTTTTTTTTTTTTTTTTTTTTTTTTTTTTTTTTTTTCCCTCCCATCTTATCTACGCGCGCGGCATTTTTTTTTTTTTTTTTTTTTTTTTTTTTTTTTTTTTGTGTGTGTGTGTGTGTGTGCGTGTGTGTGTGTGGCCGAAACAGCCTTGTGACATCACCACCTCACCAGCCGTCTGCCATGCATACATCTGACTCAGCATTTGCTCATCAGCGTGTGTGTGTGTACAGTGCGTGCCGATGGATTTCGGCAGTACCAATAACAGTGTTTTGTGCAGTCATCCACCCACCCTCCCTCTCATGGGCGATTTCCGAGGGAATGTCCATACGTGGGATATAGGTATGAGAGTTTGCATGGCGTATATATGAACCCCTTGAGGCCCAGAACGTAATTTCCATTGTAATTTGGCTACCATTAGACTATTTTAATCTATAATAATATAAGCGAAAGTGTGTGTGTGTGTATGTGTGTCTGTGTGTGTGTGTGGTATAGGTTCCGCCCCCCGTGGCGGAATCCCATCATATACCACATTTTTGGAATCAGGTTGACCAGGGGAAGGTTTTAAGCCCACTTATGAGATGATCCGATCACTTTTTTTTTTTTTTTTTTTTTTAGCAGCCTATTAGCGATAATTGTGAAAAAAAGTGGGTTGCGAGAATTGAGGAAACCTTGATGTAGGGTGATGGGTAATGGGTGAGTGAATGGGTGGGGTGATGGGTAATGGGTGAGTGAATGGGTGTGTGGTGATGGGTAATGGGTGAGTTTAATGGGTGGGGGGTGATGGGTAATGGGTGAGTGAATGGGTGGGGGGTGATGGGTAATGGGTGAGTGAATGGGTGGGGGGTGATGGGTAATGGGTGAGTGAATGGGTGGGGGGTGATGGGTAATGGGTGAGTGAATGGGTGGGGGGTGATGGGTAATGGGTGAGTGAATGGGTTGGGGGTGATGTGAATGGGTTGGCGTTAATACATACATTTCTGCATCCATGATTTCAGGAAAGTTAGAAGGGGCTATCTGGAGAGTCTGTGTTTGGTGGACCTTTGGCCCACCAAACACAGGTGGTGGGAAGGTCCACCAATAGCCCTCCGCAGGAGCTAGCCAAAAAGTCCGCCCGGAGGGCGGCTCTGCGGCTAGTTAATATATATAAGCAATATTCTTTAGATATGACCAGTTTAATACCCTTGTCCACTAGTTAGTTTGGTATAATAAGCTTCTTTTCGTAATTTTAGGGCTAACAACATACGATTTTATACAGCAAAGGAAAGATCTGGGTATGAAGGGGTTAAGATCACAAGAGAAATAGCCAAGGAAAGAGTTGTCTAGATTGTTAACTAAGGAGACGAAGTTGAAGAGGAGCTATGAAGCGATACTAATCAAAGGACCGTCACACAAAGGACTCACAAACATTGGCGTAGTTAGTAGTAGTTACCGTAGATAACACTAGTCGCCAGTCACTTGTCACTGCACTAATGTCGCCAGGCACAATATATTACGAATTTAGCATCACTACAGACTTTTATGTGCTACTGAAGAGGCATGCACAGTAGTTTATATTATGTACATCACACTACCTGTCTTTTCAGTGGCACATAAAAGTCTGTAGTGATGCCAAAATTCGTAATATATTGTGCCTGGCGACATTAGTGCAGTGGCAAGTGACTGGCGACTATAGTGTTATCTACAGTAGTAGTTAGGGTGTGCGTGGGATATAGAAGAGGTTACATTGTGTATTGGGTACACTTTTAAGCGTCATTACGAACCGATTAATGTCTTGTCAGGGCGATTGTGTCTTAGTGGTTCGAGTTTCCATAAATGAACGATATTCTAAGGAGCAATGAGGAGGAATATGGTAGATAAAAAAATGTGGAGAAACTGGTTCACAAATAGGGTGGTAAATAATTAGAATGGACTCAGTCGTCAGGTAGGTAGTGCGGAGTCAATAGGGATCTTTAAAAGAAGGCTAGACAATTTCATGGATGGGGATGAAAGGTGAATGTAGGTAGTGGTAAGTAACAGGAACTACCACGTGTAGGTCTCCCAGCCTCTTGTAGCTTCCTTATTTTCTTATGTTCTGATTGAGGATCGCTGGGTTTATTTGAGTGGGCGTGAAGGTGTGGGTGGTGGGCGTGAAAGCGTGGGTGGGTATACTACTACTGCTGCTTCTATTGTTATCATTATTACTTCTATTGTTATTAAAGTTATTAGCACGTCTGAATAACAGAAAGTATCCAGGATTTAGAGACAGTCAGCGATTTTAGCGTACGTCATATAACCCCTTCACGCCCAGATCTTTCCTTTGCTATATGAAATCGTCTATTATAAGCCATAAGATTACAAAAAGTAACTGAATATACCAAATTATTAGTCGACAAGGATACTAAACAGGTCATATCTTATAAATATTGCTTATATGCACTAAAAATCGTCTAATGGTAGCTAAATTACAATGGAAATTACGTTGTGGGCCTCAAGGGCTTAGAAGTTAATCTTGTCATATGGGATTGCGTATAATTAATGTAATAAGCGTCTTGTCATAAGGAATTGAGACCCGGTGGTGGGCGTGAAGGCGTGGGTGGTGAGCGTGAAGGCTTTATACTATCCTTGGTGGTGAGCGTGAAGGCGTGGGTGGTGGGCGTGAAGGCGTGGGTGGTGAGCAAGGCTGTGAAGCTGGTGGTGGCGTGAAGGCGTGGGTGGTGGGCGTGAAGGCGTGGGTGGTGAGCAAGGCTGTATACTATCCTTGGTGGTGAGCGTGAAGGCATGGGTGGTGGGCGTGAAGGCGTGGGTGGTAAGCGTGAAGGCGTGGGTGGTGAGCGTGAAGGCGTGGGTGGTGAGCGTGAAGGTGTGGGTGGTGGGCGTGAAGGCGGGGGCGGCAGGAGGGGTGGGCGTGGCGTGGTTCCTGGCGGCGGTGGATTTTTAAAGGTGCAGCGTCAGAGGCGACACGGCCCACTTACGTGCCTTTATTTATTCAGTCATTTAGCCTCTGGTATTCATCCATGCACATACACACAGACACACACACACACACACATACACGATTGATTAGTACTGGCCAGAGAGAGGAGTGGGCTACCGTCAATGTCACTAAAGTCGTCAGGGCAATGTTTTTTTTTTCGGTTTATAGACGTGTGGTGGCGTTCAAACTTGCATTTCTTCGTCCATGATTTCAGGAAAGTTAACCCCTTGAGGCCCAGAACGTAATTTCTATTGTAATATGACTACTGTTAGACGATTTTTAGTGAATATAAGTAATATTTTATAGATATGACCTGTTTAGTATCCTTATCAACTAACTTATTTGGTATATTTGGTTACTTTTTCATAATTTTATGGTTAACAACATACGGTTTCATATAGCAAAGGAAAGATCTGGGCGTGAAGGGGTTAAAAGGGGCTATCTGGAGAGTCCGTGTTATTTTGTGTCTTCATCTGTGTCATATTATGGTTAAAATGCATAAATTAAACAAATATACCAAAACAATCAATCCTACGCAATACCAATCCCACCACTACATACACGAATTCATTGATTAGTCACAAACTGACAGAGATGAATGGTACCTACCTGTGGCACATAATCACTAAAGTCGCCATTCCTGACTATGTTACCGCCATGGCCCGCCATTTCAGTAAAATTTACCCTCAATGACAGAACTCGATTGCCATTGAAGAGCATCCCACCCCTGTATGTTAAGATATTATGTAACCCTCCGGAAATTTTGGCAACTAAAGTCTTTTTGTGGTAGTCTAGATTATATAGTATGTTTAAATCGAACCGAGACCGTATAGTCATACATATATATTTATTTATTCACTTATATCTTCGTTTTTACATCATTGGATAGAAAAAGAACAAATCCTGCGTTTGTATATAAGTTTTTTTTTATGGTTTTTACCTTTATTTCGTATTGTTTTATTAGCCGTGATCTGTTTATCATTTACCGTAGATAACAGTGAAGTCGCCACCTGCAGTGAAGTCGCCAGGCGCCAAATATTACGAATTTAGCATCACTACTGATTTTTATGTGCCACTGAAGATGATACACAGTAGTTTATATCATGACTGTATAATCTACCCTGTTTCAGCGTTGTTTTATGCCTTGTATCTGCAAATATAACTTGCGCATTTTGCTTCTCACGCTTTTCTTCGCGCGATGACAGACAATAAACAGTAGCTTTTCGGGCGACAGGACACAAGACTTGCCAGATCTTTCAAACTTGAATAGAATTTATTTGCACGTTGGCAGAGGAATTTTTATATATCCAAGCATCTTCCGCAGCTAATATATATAGAGACTTGTTTTACTTTACCTCTAATTTCCCTGAATTCCCCAGAGTGGCGACTCAACTGTTGGGTTAAAATACTAGCTGGCGACTTTATTGTAGTAGGTATAGTGAGGTCGCCACTTCGGTTTTATTTTTGTCATTTGTTCATTTATAGCCCTAATATGACACAGATGAAGACACAAAATGACACAGACTCTCCAGATAGCCCCTTCTAACTTTCCTGAAATCATGGATGTACAAATGTAAGTATTAACGCCACCACACGTCTGTAAATAACAAAGATACGTAGAACTGGCGACTTCACTGTTATCTACGGTAGATTATAATTATATTTTGTTACATATTTGTTTATTTTTTAATTAATATCTACCATTTATTTACATCATTGGATAGAAAAAGAAGAGACAAATCCTGCGTTTGTAAGATTTTTTTATGGTCTCTGCCTTTATTTCGTATAGTTTTATTAACCGCGATCTGTTTATTACAAGGATAAATTTAAGTATAGTATTCTTTTGTTTATTATTTCATATATTGGCATGCTTTAAATGGCTGTCTTCCTAATCTCGAGAAAAAAAATTCACATCCCAGCACATCATTTTCGAAACGCACGCGATATTATTTACACCTTTTACGCTTGGCTTATTAATACACTGGGTTATTATAAGATTTTCCCCGTACACAGCTATACTCTGGGATTTTTAACGAGGTGAAAAATTCTGACCCATTAATAGTAAGCTTTTTTAATATTGAGCTTTTTTAATATTGAGCTTTTTTAATATTGAGCTTTTTTAATATTGAGCTTTTTTAATATTGAGCTTTTTTAATATTGAGCTTTTTTAATATTGAGCTTTTTTAATATTGA
>JACEEZ010020358.1:27500-30000 GCA_016584305.1 Chionoecetes opilio | reverse complement strand
CTCTCTCTCTTCTCCTCTCTCTCTCTTCTCTCTCTCTCTCTCTCTCTCTCTCTCCTCCTCTCTCTCTCTCTCTCTCCTCCTCCTCTCTCTCTCTCCTCTCTCTCTCTCTGTGCCATATGATCTGATATCTGGCACATTCACCTTTTCTGGCATTAAATCTCTCTCTCTCTCTCTCTCTCTCTCTCTCTCTCTCTCTCTCTCTCTCTCTCTCTCTCTCTCTCTCTCTCTCTCTCTCTGTGTGTCTAGCGGTCTAGCCTGTGGTCTCTTCCTTCAGTCTTTCCTTCACCCTCCCATTTTCCCGCGTGATTCAGAGACCTTGCAGTGTTGCCATACGAGGCTGCCGTGACAGACCTTCAGCTTCTTCACGCTTGCTTGGGGAGAACATACGGTAGCGGAACAGAACCAAGGATAAATACATTCTTTACCTCTATATACTATCCTTGAAGAAGACTTTACCGCTATATACTCCCTCTATATACTAAACTCTATATTTAATCTCTATAAGTACTAGCATTGAAGAGAACAGAGAAAATATGTACGAGGCGTTAGCGGTAGATACGCATCCGTGTTTTTTTATTGTGATATTATTCTTCCCTGTTTTTTGGTTTTTATGTGTTTACTATTTTGTGTGTGTGTGTGTGGTGTTTATGAGTTTATGTTTGGTTTTTATGTGAAGGGGAAGGGAGGCAGTTGGTGTTTCATGGCTGGTACGGTCTTTTTTACAGTATGTTTTTTTATAGTCGGTGAATAAGCTGGTATAGGGGCGTTGTCATGAATAAGAATTTGTCGACCAGAACTACTATACTGGTTATAACGATAGGCAAGATATTTATTACTAGTGTTATTCATTATACTCTTCCCGCTCTTGCTGTTGTTAGTTAATAGTAGAAGTGGTAGTAGTGATATTATTACTATTACTACTATTATTTTCTGATTTCTTATTGTTTTATGAATATTTTTTTGTGATAGTCCCACCCACGAGTTTGGGAAATAACTTTTGTACGAAAAATACGACTACTACGTACTGCTACTATCATCATTATTACTACTATGATAGTACTATCATAAACGTCCATATGGGTGGATTTGTTTTCGAGATTTTTGCCCTAATCTACCTATAAAGAAACACACGCACGCACATAGATAATATAATAGATAAACATCCTTAAATTGAACTGAGAGAGAGAGAGAGAGAGAGAGAGAGAGAGAGAGAGAGAGAGAGAGAGAGAGAGAGAGAGAGAGAGAGAGAGAGAGAGAGAGAGAGAGAGAGAGAGAGAGAGAGAGAGAGAGAGATAACGTTATAAAGGCCAATGGGGAGTTTTCTAATAAGCTCACGCTCAAGCCTGTCTCAGGCTGTCACATCCTCAGCACTTTCAGCCTGAATGATTTATCATTTACCGTAAATTCCCTGTGCTTTTTCGGGACAGATCAGAATTACCCTTCAATACAACAACTGAAACAGTTCTTTATAAAACATGTAGTTTATCATTTTATTTGTCTGCACTTGGTGAAAATATTGGCAAAACAATTGAATACTTGAAAACTCATTCTTTAAAAATCGTCTTTTCATGGAAAAACGCAAGTTCAAGCAGAATGAGGCTTCAGGAAATATCTACTTGTATGTAAGCATTCACTGAGTACCTGTTTTGGGTGTGTCTGTCTGTCTTGCGACGAACATTTAACCAAGAAGTAATTTAAGTGCTTGGCACCTCAACGAACAGTCCGGGATGGAAGACAGTTGAAAGCGTTTGTTTACTATTTCCGTCTCGAAAGACGAAAGTCTCCTTTATGTGGGAAACGGTATGTGGGAGTGGATGCCACGAATATTCCAGTAGAGGATAGAGAGTGTGATGAGATAAGCGGGTGATAATAGTTAGGATGACAGTCTCTGGTATTGAGAAGTTAGGAGTATCAGAGATATGAGCCATGAGGTAAGAAGCGGGGGCGCTGAGCTGAGTTCCTACCCGTGTGGTGTCTACAGGAAAGTGGATGATAACAGATCCTGCCGGCGGGATGGTTTGTGGAGATGCTGAACGCCACACTCTGTTTTGGTTAAATGTTCGTCGTAAGAGAGACATATAGGGGCCTACACCCAAAACAGGTACTCAGTGAATGCTTACATACAAGTAAATATTTCCTGAAGCCTCATTCTGCTTGAACTTGCGTTTTTTTTATGGAAAGACGATTTTTAAAGATTGAGTTTTCAAGTATTCAATTGTTTTGCCAATATTTTCACCAAGTGTAGACAAATAAAATGATAAACTACATTTTTTATTAAGAACTGTTTCAGTTGTTGTATTGAAGGGTAATTCTGATATGTCCCAAAGAAGTACAGAGAATTTACGGTAAATGATAGATCATTCAGCCTCACAGAGCAGAGGATGTGAGATGCGCGAGGGACATCTGGCGGCTTAGCTTTGAAAACTCCCCATTGTATCTTTATCCCCTCTACAACACGAATATCTCTCTCTCTCTCTCTCTCTCTCTCTCTCTCTCTCTC
>JACEEZ010020358.1:7500-15000 GCA_016584305.1 Chionoecetes opilio | reverse complement strand
AAAAACAATGCAAAATAATAATAAAAGTCTTGGGAGGAAGGCTTGCGGAATACATATTATTTTCTTAAAACACACTCCAAATAATAATAATAATGATATAGAAAAATGCAAATGTTACCATCAACATTTCCAAGATTAAATTCATTACATTAGTATAGTTGTGTTCATGGAGGTAGTATGAGGTGGAGACGCCCTGAGCCGCGCTGCCTGTGTTGTCTGGTGAAGCCAGCGCTCTCCCCCGCCCGCCACACTGTTGTGGGCAATGTCACGCACTGGCTGACTGAGATACCCACTCGTTCTTTTCACTTTTTACACTGTTTGCACTTAATGATATCACGGTGTGTGAAATTATACTCTGTGTTACTGCTAACCATATATTACATATCATATTATTGCATATTATTGTATATAATTGCATATTATTGCATATTATTATATATTATTGCATGTTATTGCATATTGGGTCCATATAACATATTATATCATTACATATTATACATGACATCATGTCCTTAAAACTACATGTTATATATTGGTGCAGTAGTTACCACACTTTTCTAACAAGGTCATTGTCTTTGTCTATCAAATACATGCACGTTTGTTTGAAACATAATTTTAGAAAACAACAAATGAATAACTTACTGGTGAAAATGTAATGGATGGGTCAGATGTTTTGTTCGCTCTTTCATTGCACCCAAATGCAACACAGCTATTCACCCTAGCAGAACACACAAGGAGCGGCACTCCTGCCGTGGAAGTCAAAATAGCACTGTTGGCTTAGCGAAGCGCTGCTCGTCTATTTCCCTCCACATAAAAACTCAACCCTTAAAAGTGCACTTCATCACTGTCCCTCTATTCTAGGTGACGCCAGCCTGGTGTCCCTCCCATTAATTATTAAAGTGTTCACGTAGACAAAATTCCCTAGGGACGGCTGGTGGGCCGACCTGTCTTTCTTTTCCTTGTTCCCATCAAGACTCTACGAATTATAAACCGCGAGCTGACGAACACTCCTTCGGCAGCTGGTATTGCAGTACTCCCCTACTACCTACATGATGCATCCCAACGTAGCAAAACTTATACACACAAACCCGAGTGACATACATATATTGATATGACCATGTTATGAGATCAGTTTAATTCGCATAATGAAAATAATATCGGGAAAGAAACCCATATACTATGTGCACCTTAGAATGGACCGACGTTACTCCCAGGAATCTCAAAATACTTCCATGGGATGATTTATCTCTACTTGGCAGTAGAGTTATGGGCTGCCTTAGCCCACAACAAGATGGCTGACTGACAGTTCACTGACTTCAACCCGCGCGGCTCAGGGCGTCTCCACCCATACTACCTCCATGGTTGTGTTCCTTCCATTACGATAACAAGGTTTTTTTTCTCACGTTATATTCAATTTTTTTCTCATTTCCTGCACAAGGCTATTTATTTACATTTTTGTTGTTGCTTTATCCTGCCTTTTTTTTTTACAATTTTTATCTCACTTTATCAAAATTTCTTAATAGTCTGTCTGTAACTACAACATCTTATTATTATTATTATTCTAACTACAACATCTTATTATTATTATTATTCTAACTACAACATCTTATTATTATTATTATTCTAACTACAACATCTTATTATTATTATTATTATTCTAACTACATCTTATTATTATTATTATTCTAACTACAACATCTTATTGTTATTATTATTATTCTAACTACATCTTATTATTATTATTATTCTAACTACAACATCTTATTATTATTATTATTATTATTCTAACTACAACATCTTATTATTATTATTATTATTCTAACTACAACATCTTATTATTATTATTATTATTCTAACTACAACATCTTCTTCTTCTTCTTATTATTCTAACTACAACATCTTATTACTATTATTATTCTAACTACAACATCTTATTATTATTATTATTATTATTCTAACTACAACACATTATTATTATTATTATTCTAACTACAACATCTTATTATTATTATTATTATTCTAACTACAACACATTATTATTATTATTATTCTAACTACAACATCTTATTATTATTATTATTATTATTCTAACTACAACACATTATTACTATTATTATTCTAACTACAACATATTATTATTATTATTATTATTCTAACTACAACATCTTATTATTATTATTCTAACTACAACATTCTTCCAACATACAACATTAAATTATTCCAACATTCCATTTTTTTCTTCATTTCCTGCACTAAGATATATTTTTTTCGGTGCTCCATCCTCCACGTTCCCGCCATTACTCCCGCATGCATGGCTGTTTATTTATTCCTTTATCTATAACATTGCCTTTTGTTTCCGTCAAGGCCATTGCAATTACCGCGTCTATTGTTTGTAAAGCGGCGGCGGGAAAGGGCGGGAAGGCAGGCGCGCGGGTGAGGGATAAAAAGGAATGTATGAGGAACAGAAAGGGAATATATATCTGTTTACAATATGAAATAGTTAACGTTAGTGATAAAGAATTGTAAAATGTCTTCGTTTGGGGAATATATGAACTGCTTACACTTTACAATATGAAATAATTAACGTAAGTAATAAAGAATCATAAAATGTGTTCGTTGTAGGAAAATACGAGACAATATAATATCCGAATAATAAAGAAGCTAGAATTAGACAGTGATATACAGTGACAAGAAAGAACTGAGTGTAGAAAGCGTTCAGAACATGACATTTCTATAAGTGGGAAAGCAAATAAGAGACATTAGTTATTGATATCTATTGTATATATCTTTTGGCAAAGGATATTGAGAAGTATACCGTCTCTGAAATTGAAGAACTATCTCTGAGGCGTATATTTTTTCCCATCTGATGACATATTCTTGAATCATTGTAACCCGTTTCTTAAATCCAACAGTTTGAGATATGACCTCCTAAAAGTCGCATCTTTAAGAGCTCAAGGAATGCACAGAGAGTCACGAGTGTGCATTGGTGGTCTTACTGAACTGCCTCAACGGTCTCGCTGCTTTTGAGGTTCCTTAACATTAATGAAATAATTTCACATATAATTTAGTAGTGAAATCATCTCATCAAATTTTAAAGTTTTCCAATGATTCTGCTATACGACCGGTTTCAGGAAATAGCGAAGATTAACTGGCTATTAAAAGTCTATTGACCTAGGAAATAGTGTTGGATGAGGCACGCGGCCAAGATAGAGGAATCGCGCTGCCAGAATAGCTAATAGTGATCTGTGTGTCAGGAGTCAGGATCTGCTTCTGTCACGCAGGATGAGTCGTCTTGGAGAGGTAACAGGGAGATTAGTGTCCAGGAAAGTTTTTTTAGTTAAGTTTATTTACATCTCTTACAGAAAAAAAAACCACCTTATTGTAACCTTACATAATACCTTAAGTAAGTCCAGTAAAAGGAGACCATCGAGAGATTTACGTTAATTTTAAGTCGTTAATTTTAAGCCTAAGTTAATTTTAAGCCTAAGTTAATTCTAAGCCTAAGTAGATTCTAAGCCTAAGTAAGTTAGAAGCCTAAGTTAATTCTAAGTCGCTATGTCGTTAATTTTAAGCCTTCGACAGTCACACACAAAAAAAAAAAAAAAAAACCAACCTTCGAGCAAACGCCACTTGAATTAACTTTATAGATATTTTTTTTAACACCACAAAGGACTGACCAAGGACAAAATAAAGAAGTAACAAAAAGAACGTTTAAGTTTGTCAGGTGTTGATGTGCGCTTGTGCCATGGTGACTTGCTGGAGTGGCAAAGACTCTCTCTCTCTCTCTCTCTCTCTCTCTCTCTCTCTCTCTCTCTCTCTCTCTCTCTCTCTCTCTCTCTCTCTCTCTCTCTCTCTCTCTCTCTCTCTCTCTCTCTTATTTTCTATTTAAACAGTTAGTAATCATACAGATGACTTAAAAGGTAGATAAGTTAAGGCAGTAAATGTTCAAAATCAGCTGAAGATGTCCTCTGTCCCAAGAAACTCTCTCTCTCTCTCTCTCTCTCTCTCTCTCTCTCTCTCTCTCTCTCTCTCTCTCTCTCTCTCTCTCTCTCTCTCTCTCTCTCTCTCTCTCTCTCTCTCTCATTGTGGCGTTATGGCCCCCTGGCACGTCTCCTTATCAGCCACGACACGCTCCAAGTCGAGGCGCCGAAATAGGGCCAACAATGTTCGTGGCGGCAACAAGTTTGTCGTTATCGCGAAGACTTGTAAGGAACGTGTCTGGAGGGTCGCCCGTGATTGGTATGATTGGAGGTAGTGATTGGAATGATTGGAGGTAGTGATTGGAATGATTGGAGGTAGTGATTGGAATGATTGGAGGTAGTGATTGGAATGATTGGAGGTAGTGATTGGAATGATTGAAGGGAGTGATTGGAATGATTGGAGGTAGTGATTGGAATGATTGGAGGTAGTGATTGGAATGATTGGAGGTAGTGATTGGAATGATTGGAGATAGTGATTGGAATGATTGGAGGTAGTGATTGGAATGATTGGAGGTAGTGATTGGAATGATTGGAGGTAGTGATTGGAATGATTGGAGGTAGTGATTGGAATGATTGGAGGTAGTGATTGGTATGATTGGAGGTAGTGATTGGAATGATTGGAGGTAGTGATTGGAATGATTGGAGTAGTGATGGAATGATTGGAGGAGTGATGGAATGATTGGAGGTAGTGATTGGAATGATTGGAGGTAGTGATTGGAATGATTGGAGGTAGTGATTGGAATGATTGGAGGTAGTGATTGGTATGATTGGAGGTAGTGATTGGAATGATTGGGGTGACGCGCCCTTTAAACGTACTTCTTTAATTCTCTAACTTTTTTTTTTACTCATTAACCTCTCGTGTACTTTTTACTTTCTTTAACCTTTCTTGTACCGCTTGTTAATAATAAATAATGTGAATATAAAAGCAGTTTATTGTGGTATTGCAACTAATTCCTGTTTATCATTAACGTAAATATGATAATACTACTAAATAATCTATATATAAAGCAGTAATTGTGGTGGTATTCCAACTAATTCCTGTTTATCATTAACGTAAATATGATAATAATACTAAATAATCTATATATAAAGCAGTAATTGTGGTGGTATTGCAACTAATTCCTGTTTAACATTAACGTAAATATAATAATAATACTAAATACGGTGAATATAAAAGCAGTTATTGTGGTATTGCAACTAATTCCTGTTTATCATTTTAACGTAAATATGATAATAATACTAAATAATCTATATATAAAGCAGTAATTATTGTGGTATTGCAACTAATTCCTGTTTATCATTAACGTAAATATGATAATAATACTAAATAATCTATATATAAAGCAGTAATTATTGTGGTATTGCAACTAATTCCTGTTTATCATTAACGTAAATATGATAATAATGCTAAATTCTGTAAATATAAAGCAGTAATTGTGGTATTCCAACTAATTTCTGTTTAACATTAACGTAAATATAATACTACTACTAAATAATCTATATATAAAGCAGTAGTTATTGTGGTATTGCAACTAATTCCCGTTTAACATTAACGTAAATATGATAATAATACTAAATAATCTATATATAAAGCAGTAATTGTGGTGGTATTGCAACTAATTCCTGTTTAACATTAACGTAAATATAATAATAATACTAAATACGGTGAATATAAAGCAGTAATTGTGGTATTGCAACTAATTCCTGTTTATCATTTTAACGTAAATATGATAATAATACTAAATAATCTATATATAAAGCAGTAATTATTGTGGTATTGCAACTAATTCCTGTTTATCATTAACGTAAATATGATAATAATACTAAACATTGTAAATAAAAAACAGTATTTGCGGTATTGCAACTAATTTTTCATCATTAACGAATATATACAAGTACTCATGCTATCAACGTAGACATAATAACTGTAAGATAACGTAGAATAAATACTGTAAATATATAGCAGTTATTGTGGTATTGCAACTAATGCCTGTTTAACATTAACGAAAATATACGAATACTCTTCACGTAAAAATGGAAAGAAAGCTTCTGGGTAGAATCCGCTTACATTTTACGGGTCGTTGATGATGGATATATGAGAGGGGAATGTGTATGTATGTATGTATGTGTATGTATGTATGTATAGAGGTGTATGTATGTATGTATGTATGATATAGAGAGTGTAACACGTGTTTCTGCAAATATTAATACAGGAGAGAACGTGTAATTCTAAGTAGAAAATGCTCTATACACATGCTTTTTGAGACTTCTCTTAGACGTGAGATGAAGAAAGAAAAATCCCGGCGGCCGGTAATTTCATAGCGGCAGGCGAGGTATGGAGGTACTCGCCTGCCGCTATGAAATTACCGGCCGCCGGGATTTTTCTTTCTTCATCTCACGTCTAAGAGAAGTCTCAAAAAGCATGTGTATAGAGCATTTTCTACTTAGAATTACACGTTCTCTCCTGTATTAATATTTGCAGAAACACGTGTTACACCCTGTATGTGTATGTATGTATGTATGTATATATGTGCATGTATGTATATATGTGTATGTATGCATGTATGTATGTCGGATCTATGAAGCCAAATCCTCTCTTTAGTTTCTTTTTAAAAGATGAATATTTAGCGGACAGGGAAACTTTTTAGTCACGTTATATTTCTTTTCTCATTTCCTGCATTAAGCTTTTTTTTTTTTTTTTTTGGGGGGGGGGTTCTATATCCCCCGTGTTCCCGCTGATTACTGCCGGCCTGGGCGTTTATTTCTTCCTTTATTTATAACATCTCACAGGTCACGGCGTATAAAACATGTAATAAAGATGATATATATTATTTATTCGCCGGTTTACATACTCCCAGAAATGAGAAGGTATAGCCACGACCTCTCCTCCTCCTCCTCCTCCTCCTCCTCCTCCTCCTCCTCCTCCTCCTCCTCCCTCCTCCTCCTCCTCCTCCTCCAACTCCTCCTCCTCCTCCTCCTCCTCCTCTCCTCTCCTCCTCTATCCTCCTCTCCTCCTCCTCCTCCTCCTCCTCCTCCTCCTCCTCCTCCTCCTCCTCCTCACTCCTCCTCCTCCTCCCTCCTCCTCCTCCTCCTCTCCTCTCCTCCTCCTCCTCCTCCTCCTCCTCCTCCTCCTCCTCCTCCTCCATGACGTGTTGCAGGCCCTGACGAGACCCTGACATTGGATCCGGCTGACGATGTGTGTGTGTGTGTGTGTGTGTGTGTGTGTGTGTGTGTGTGTGTGTGTGTGTGTGTGTGTGTGTGTGTGTGTGTGTGTATGTGTGTGAATGTGTGTCGTGAGGTGGTCGTAATAAGGGTGATTCAGACACTGCACAATGCGGGTCGTATGCTGCCAGATGTTTTTAAAGGCTAACAAGATGACAGGTAACCATGGGGCGGGGTGGGGGGGGGGCGAATACCAAGGTGCTGTGTGTGTGTGTGTGCGTGTGTGTCAGAGTGTATAAGGGGGAAATCAAGATCGTATGTCAGTGTGAAGGACGGACGTAACGAGAAGAAACTGAGT
>JACEEZ010020357.1:5000-14314 GCA_016584305.1 Chionoecetes opilio | reverse complement strand
CTTATACTCCCCCAAGAAGACCTGTCCTTTCTCCTCACCCATTCCCCCCACTCCCTCCCTCTATGCATCCCCCAAGTAAGTGTCACAAGCTCTAGGCGGCTAGATACACTGCCTAAGGACACGCGCCTTGACAACTTTGTTCCTTCCACAGTCCCCAAGGGTCGTGGTAATGTATGTTGTGTGGATGAGGAGACTAACATACCCTTTACCCACTCTCTCTTTCTCTTTCTCTCTCCTCTCTCTCTCTCTCATCTCTCCTCCTCTCTCTCTCTCTCTCTCTCTCTCTCTCCTCTCTCTCTTCTCTCTCTCTCTTCTCTCTCTCTCTCTCTCTCTCTCTCTCTCTCTCTCTCTCTCTCTCTCTCTCTCTCAAGATCAAGCTTCTGAGTACCATATCAAGCTTCTGAGTACCATTGATAAGCAATGTACGGTTTTACCTTAAGTAAAACTGGCTGAAAAATAAGAAAAACTCAGGTAGTTTATTCAATAAGTTAGATAGAGAGATCAACTATCAATGGAAAACTTCAGTATAGTGGTCAAAAACAATACAATCTTCAATACATCACCTTTTCAGTTAGACGTATTTCAACCCCATCCAAGAAAAGGACCCCCTTCGACTACTTATGCAAACATACTTCGCAACCAAGCCTCCCTCATATCGCGTTGATACAAACACAACTCGTTGGCGTAACCATGCACGCAGTCACAAGAACCCGTTCACCACCCGTCTCACGAAGCAGTGCAGGGGGCTCCCCGCGGTACATGCCATCAAATGTACAGCTGGAGAACCTCACGTACTCTCCCACAGTACCAGCTCGGAGAGACATACCGCGTCCCACAGAAACCTTTCTTCAAAGAAAACCCTTCTACAGTTCACGAAGAGGACAGGAAACAATGTGGGATGGCAAGAAAAATCACGACTTTACCTCATCTCCGAACTCGTACTATGATGATGGATACAGGTACGAAGGTATGGCAGGACCCTAGACCCAGCCATGCCCCACCGATACAACGTTCATACTCATACACATCATCCAGTTCTAGTTCTCAACAGGGATGCTACAATTGTGGCGAGCACAACCATCATCAAGGAATTGTAGATTCGATCATCGTTGAGGTGTGCTTCGTGTCATGGGCTGGGACACAAGCAACGCTATTGTAATATAACAACCCATAGGAAGCAGGCGAAGAAGACAGTGCCGACGTAGTCACTAATGTGTGTAAAAGGTCCAGGGTTAAGATTGACCACATAATGCTCAAAGTTTTCTAGCACATAAGGATGAGATAAATTTATTAATTAATGAAAGAGATACAGACATATTATGTATTAGTGAAACTTGGCTACTTCTGAGATTTTGGACGAACATATTTCGATCCCTGAATATGTATTATATAGATGTGATGTAGGAAGAGGTGGTGGTGTTTGTGTCTATGTGAAAAATGTTTTACATTACTCGTTTAGAGGTCAATATTGAAAGGCCGGCAGGAGTTGAAGACATATGGCTAGGTGTACAGAGCAAAAAATTACCTACTGTTGTCATCGGTTGCCTGTACCGTCATCCTAAATCTCTCTCGACAACTTTCGATATATTGCTGCTGTTTTAGATTTTATGATTTTAGGAATAAGTCGTTTTATCTTTTAGGGGATTTTAATGATGATCTTTTATCAAGTAAGAGTAAGTTTAAGAAATAATTTATAATGCTAAACTCACATCTCTGGTCTCACAACCAACCAGAATCACATCACCTCAGCAACGCTGTTAGACACAATTGTTACCAACAAGCCAGAATCTGTGATACAATCTGATGTCATTCCTTGTCTTGTGGGGGACCATGAACTCATTACCTTAACCATCAACTTGAAGAAACCTAGAGTTTTGCCCACTGTTTAAAACCATTCGAGAATTGAGAAATTATTCCCAGATGTTCCTCTGTAATCTCTTATTACAAGACAGCTATAACCTAAATCAAATATACGTGACGGATAACATTGACGTACAAGTAAACATTTTTACGGAAAGTATTAACAAATGTCTAATGCATGTGCACCTTTGCTCACCAAGGAGGTCAAGAGACCCTCTGCACCTTGGATGAGTGAGGAGTTGAGAGAACTTATAAGGGAGAAAATAACGTCAGAGGAAACCTGAAAATGGATAGAAATAACACTCAGTTACAAAAAAATCATAAAATTTAAAGAAACAAGTAAAAGGTTACTCACATACAAAGACAAAGCACTACGATAAAGAATTTGAAGACAATAAAGGTAATAGTTCAGCTATTTGGAAACTATTGAGACAGTTAATCCCAAATTCTGAGAAAAGTCATGTGATTCAATAGCAAGGAGGGAGATGTTTAGGGAAGTCCCTTGCAGATAGTTTTAATAAATTTTTTGCCAACGTGGGGAAAGAAACATTCATAAAATCCCAGCAAAATGTATCAAAAGATCACCCCGTAAGTGCTGCAACAAACAAGATATCACTAACCTGCCAAGTAATACTTTTAGACCACACCCATTGACAATGACACAATTATACTAATAATTAAGTCTATGAAAAACAGCAACTCCTGTGGTTGTGATGGCATCCAATTACGGTTTTGAAAGACTCTCTCCCGGTGGTAATCTCTTACATAACATGCATACTAAATACATCCATAGTGACTGGAACTTTCCCTAAACAGTGGAAGGAAGCCATTGTTGTCCCAATTTTAAAGTCTGGCGATGCTAACCAACCACAAAATCATCGACCTATATCTCTGTTACCCATTCTTTCAAAAATACTAGAGAAGTTATAGCAAATCAGCTTACTAACTATCTAGAAAGAACCATCTGTTGAGTAATACCCAACATGGTTTCAGAGCTCGATTATCAACCGAAACGGCTCTTACAAAACTCTCTAATGTACTATACGATAACATTGATAATAGGAAAATTTCACTTATTATTCTTTGTGATTTGTCAAAGGCTTTCGATAGTGTTAATCATGTATCCCTAATGAGTAAGCTATCGAAGATGAATATTGACAACTTCTGGTTTGAAAGTTATCTGCATAACAGACACACACGTGTACGAATGGGAAAAGCACTATCGGAAATCTTTGAAATTCCATATGGTGTGCCACAAGGGTCAGTACTCGGACCAATTTTATTTCTAATATTTGTTAATGATTTTTCACACTATATCTCTGACTGTCATGTACTCCAATATGCTGACGACACCCAGCTCATACATACCGGTACCATTGACAAACTTGATGAGCTCATCCTCAGGGGCGAAAACACACTGGCCCTAACTAAAAACTACTTCCATTGCAAATGGTTTGATGTTGAACACTAAAAAGACCCAGTGCATGTTTTGTGGGAAGCAGAAAGTATATCTCCGAAATACCACCCAACACCTGCTTAAGAGTTGACGGATGCGTGATTGTTCCAAGTAAATCATTAAAAAATCTGGTATCCATTTCGATAATTATTTGAATTTTGATAGCCCATAAATGAAATTAGAAGGAAAACTCTTGGTACGTTGATTTATGTAAACCGAATCAAAGAAAGTTTGAACAAAAACGCATGACTAATATCCATTCACTCTCTTGTCTTGAGCATCATTAACTACGGCATCAAAATATGGGGTGCCACTTACACAACTCACTTATATCAAGTTCAAAAGCTGCAAAACTTTGCTGCTAAAGTAGCGTTGGGCGGCGGAGCAAAGCGTGACCACGCCACACCGTTTTTGAGGCAGCTCGGGTGGCTAAAAATATATAATAAGTACAAATATGAACTTGGTATAATGACCTACAACATCATCAACGGATATATCCCTGAACACCTAATGTCCTTGCCAACAGTAAGAGATATACGTTCTCTTCCTACCAGACAACAACAACAATTGTATGTCCTAAAACTAATACCAACATGGGAGAAAGGTCTGTGCTTGTGGCAGGACCAAAATTATGGAACACTCTCCCCAACAACGTTAGGAATGCTAACACCTTATCCTCATTTAAAAAACAGTTGTTTAATCATCTTTTAGTGAGCAATTTGACACATAGCACCTACTGAGTTGTGTTTTAACAAATATATTTTAATTTATTGTTTTTTATTATGGAATTCTTTTATTAGTTTTAAAATTTTATCTTTCCCTTATTTTTTAATGACGAATCCCCTATGGACGAATATCCTACATAGAGTTAAGCCTATATATATATTATATTCTTATGAATGTTGTTTTTATATGTTAACATGTAAAGAATAACCATTGTCAAATGGAGAATAAATATCTGAATCTGAATCTGAATCTCTCTCTCTCTCTTCTCTCTCTCGTCCTCTCTCTCTCTCTCTCTCATCTCTCTCTCTCTCTCTCTCTCTCTCTCTCTCTCTCTCTCTCCTTCTCTTCTCTCTCTCTCTCTCTCTCTCTCTCTCTCTCTCTCTCTCTCTCTCTCTCTCTCTCTCTCTCTCTCTCTCTCTCTCTTCTCTCTCTTCTCTCTCTCTCTCTCTCTCTCTCTCTCTCTCTCTCTCTCTCTCTCTCTCTCTCTCTTCTTCTCTCTCTCTCTCTCTCTCTCTCTCTCTGTATATGTTTACGTTTGTTTAATATCTATCTATCTATCTGTGGGTGTGTGTGTGTGTATTTTCCACCGCTGCATTCTAACCCTGCGCGCTTGCCTTTCAACAGTATCCCGCGCCCGAGCCCCATCTGGGAGCGGGGACGGTCAAAACAAGACAAAAGAGAACCCATTAGAAGCACCGAGGTTTCATTAAAAAAAATCATCCCTTTACCTCCCCCCCCTCTCCCACCCCTCCCTTCACTCAACAGCACCTCATCACGCTCCTTCCCTACATCACCCCCCTCTCATCCTACCTACGAACAAAGAAAAAAAGGGAAAGCTCAAGAGGCTCGGAGACCTACCCCGTGGTAATTCCTGTTAATTAAATACTCCTAATCCCCCTTTCACCCCCCCTCCAAACACTGTCTACCCTACTTTTAAAACTCTCTATTCCCTCCACACTAATACCTGACCCTGAGTCCATTCCAACTTTATCACCCTATTTTTTGAACCAGTTTTTTCCCTTTTTCCCTTTTTTAAATTATGTTTTTTTCCGTTTGAGTCCGTTCACAGCGCTGCCTTCCTGGGTCACAGCCTTCAACCCTTTTCCTCCCTTTAAACCCTTTCAAACTTAACCCCTTCAACACCCCTTAAACACCCTAAAAAGCCTTCAACACCCCTTAAAAAACCCTTTAAACACCCTTTAAAAAGCCTTTCACAGCCTTCAACACCCTTTTAAACCCTTCAAAACCCCTTAAAACAGCCTTCAACGCCTTAAAAACCCTTTCAACACTTCAACAGCCTTCAACAGCCTTCAACAGCCTTCAAAAGCCTTCAACAGCCTTCAACAGCCTTCAAAAGCCTTCAACAGCCTTCAACAGC
This sequence comes from Chionoecetes opilio, assembly GCA_016584305.1. Lineage (NCBI taxonomy): Eukaryota > Metazoa > Arthropoda > Malacostraca > Decapoda > Majidae > Chionoecetes > Chionoecetes opilio. Next base: position 8,894 of record JACEEZ010020357.1, on the reverse strand, counting down.
CTTCAACAGCCTTCAACAGCCTTCAACAGCCTTCAAAAGCCTTCAACAGCCTTCAACAGCCTTCAACAGCCTTTCAAAACCCTTTAAACAGCCTCAAAGCTTAAACAGCCTTCAACACCTTTCACCACCCTTTCAACTGCCTTAAAAAAGCCCACACCCTTTAAACAGCCTTCAACCCCTTTCAAAGCCTTCAACCCCTTTCACGCCTTCAACAGCCTTTAAAACACCCTTAAAAAAGCCTTTAAAAAAGTTCAACCCCTTTTCAAAAGCCTTAAAAAACCCTTTCCCAACGCCTTCAAACCCTTTCAACAGCCTTTAAACACCCCTTCCAAAGCCTTAAACACCTTCCCCTCACCCTTCAACAGCCTTAACAGCCTTCACAGCCTTCAACAGCCTTCAACACCCTTTCCTCACCTTAAACAACCTTAAACACCCTTCCACACCTTCCAAACACCTCCCAAAATCATTCCTCACCCTTCCCACACCCTTCCCAAATAGCCGGCCAAACCCTTATCGCCTTCAACAGCCTAAACAGCCCCCCAAAAATCTGCCAAATCCTTCCTCACCCTTCCCACCTTTTCAATACCCCTCCCCAAAAACCCTTTCTTCCCCTTCACAGCCTTCAACAGCCCTCCACAATTCCCAAAATCCTTCCTCACCTTCCCAGCCTTCAACCCCCCTTTCCAAAACGCCTCCCAAAAACCCTTTCCCTCAGCCTTCCCAGCTTCCCAAACCCTTTCCTCACTTCCACACCTTTCCCACAGCCCCCAAATTTCCCTTTTCCCCCAAGGGGCTAAAGGGGAAACAAAAAAGGCCAAAAGTTGGGACGGCGGGCCTGGCTCTATCGGGTAGTCAGGGCGCTTGATTGCTTTATCGGGCTAGACGCTGCCGCCTCGCTGTATAATTTACCCCCGTATTGAAAACGCATTAAAAGACGTTGGAGGGGGTAGTGGCTCTCTCCTCTCTCTCTCTCTTCCTTCTCTCTCTCCCTTTTGTCCTTTGTTCCCCTTCTTCTCCCCCTTTCTCTCTCCTCTCTCTCTCTCTCTCCCCCTCTCGTCTCGCTCCCCGTTTTCGCTCTCGGCTCCGCTCTCGCTCTCGCCCCTCGCCTCGCTCTCGCTCTCTCTCTCTCTCTCTCGAATGGTGGCAAAAATTTTTGGTTCGTGTCCCTTTTCTGACACGCCACGTCCCCCTTATCCCGAAAAAGGCTTTTCAGCGGCTCGGGAAACTGCGTCTGCCTACAAAAAAATGGCTTAATAATTTGATATTGACCAATCCTCCTCCCTTCCCCCCCCTCAAACCACCACACTCTTCCCTACTGCACACTACCCCCCCTCCCCTCCCTTCCTTCCCCCCCCTTTCCCTTCCCTTCCCTTCCCCCCCTCCCTCCCCTCCCTCCCCTCCCACCACCTTTTCCCCTTTACGCACACTCCCCTCCCTCCCCCCCCCTCCCTTCCCTTCCCCCTTCCCTTCCCCCCTCCCCTCCCCCCCTAAAACCACCACAATCTTCCCCTTTTGCTGCACACGTTCCTACCACCTGATCGCAAATTCCCACAAAAAAAATAAATATAAAGGGGGGGTGGTGATTTTTGAACAGTGAGGTTTAGTCTACATGATAGATTCAGCTTTTCATTAATTTTTCCTTGAAAAAGGATTGATGCAAAATTGAAAATGTATAATTGGTGAGTGTAGCCATCAAATTTTTTGTGAAGGGGAAAATATAAATGTTTTTCACAGTCAAATACTAAAATATGCGCGGATAAAATGGCCAATTACATGTCCGTGGTTAATAGGACGGAAATTTTGCTCCCCCTTTTCGAAGCTTAAAAGGCGGGGGGGATTGAGGATTTTTTTTTGTACGTGCGTATTTAATTCCATTGTTCTTAAAAACATTCCGGTTTTTATGTAAGATCAATTTTTTAACAGGGACCAACACAGGCGCAGGCGCAGGCGACGCACGCACGCAGCACGCAGCACGCCAGACGACAGACAGACAGAAGACAGACGACAGACAGACAGCAGACAGAAGACGACGACAAGACACGACACGACACAGACACAGACACACAGACAGACACAGACACGACACAGACCAGACCAGAACACCACACACACACACCCGGCGATGGTCAGTGACACGTGCCGGGCCCCCTTTCTGTGGGTGGGTGGTTCGAACCCTCGCGCTCCCGGGGATTTTTTACAGAAAAAATTCGGGGGGTTACGTCATACAAACTTGCTGACTTTTTTACTATGGAATTACAACTATTATTAAACAAGTGTCACACGTATTTAACTTCCAAAAGGAAAAATATCCTGTAGGGAAGTTATAATAGCGTGACACTTGTTTAAAAATATTGTAATTCCAAAATAGCGAAAGTTAAGTACATATGTTAGAAAAAATGACTGACATTGTGGGGCCGCTATAAAATTTTTCCCTCAAATTAAGCCTAAAATTTAGTAGGGAAGAGCTGCTAATTTACCCCACTAAATTTACTATCAAATTTTAGCTTTTTTAAAACCATTTTAAAAGTGGTAAATAACTGTATATAACCTAACTATAGGCTATATTTACAAACTATAACCCTAACTAAAGACTATAAAAATACATATAATAATACATCATAAATCAAATTTCCCCAAAGGGCTTAATTCCTATGCTAAAATGCGAAAATTTGAGCTAAATACACAAAAAAAAAAATTAAAGAAGAGTTCGGGGGGGACCAGAGAGGGAAGGTCGGGCCGTTTAAATTTCCAAGTTCATGAGGATATTTTACAAATGCTAATGTGGAAAAAATTTTTACACTGTTAAACATCAAGAACATACATGGGCGTAAAATTTAAAATTTAAATATATATATATATATATATGTATCATACTAGCGTGGGTATTCCACAATTTGAAAATATCACTGTTAAAATTGTCAGGAAAGGGTGTGCAAGTGTACGTGTACCGTAGACGGTAGCTAGCAAGCTAACGTCACGAAAGTAGCTGTAAAAATTACAGGGAAAAAAATGAGAATTAAAATTTCAGTGTAAAAATTTAAAAACTTAAATCGTCAAGAAATCGTAAAAAAAAAATGACTGCGTAAAGAAAAACGAAGGCTCGTCTAAATGTAAGCTGCTGCTTGTTTGCATTGTGTTTTGGGGGGCAAATCAATTTTGCCAAAAAATTTCATCCCTAAAGATAAAAAGTCGATGCTATTGTAGAACATTTTTTGACATTAGTGAGTGTAAAAATTGACTGGCAGAGAAATTAAAATAAGTTTACACATATGAATGAACTTAGAAACAGGTGTATATAACGGTAGAGTGATGAGCACTTTGTATTGAACTGAAGAATCATGGCTAAAAAAGCATGATTCCCATTAAAGTATGGATCCCCCCCCTGCCACCATTTATAATCGTATTTTTTTTTTGAGACTTTTTTTGGCTGAGTTAAAATATTACGCCCAGTTTTGTACACTTTTATTTAAGTCCAATAATAAATAAATATTTAAAACCCAAATTTATGTGTGACACCACCAGGGTGTCTCGGCGGAGCGCTGTGTGACTCCCCCAGGTAGTGGAAGATCCGAGATTTTCCCCTACCCCTCTCCTTCGTGTTCGGGCCCTTCTCCCCTGGTCCCGGGGTCGTTGAACCAAACTTAATGTTTAGAACTATCAACACTACAAAAACTGCTGAAAATTTCTATTTCATTTTTGGACTTTAAATAAATGTGTACAAAAATAACGTACATATTTAACTCAGCCCAAATAATCTTTACAAAAATACCTCTTAAATTTTTATGTCAGCCCTTTTTTTTTATTTCCACAATATGCTGAAACTTTTTATTTTCCTACACCCAAACTACTTATATAAAACTTTTTAAAATCGCCACTACTACTGCGATATACTAC
>JACEEZ010020357.1:0-2500 GCA_016584305.1 Chionoecetes opilio | reverse complement strand
TATACCCTGCAGCCCCTTACACCTTCCACCACTTATACCCTGCCAGCCCCCTTTCCCGCCCGCCCCCTTCACCTTGCCCCCCCCTAACCCCACCAACCCTCATATCCTGCACCACTACCCGCCGCCCCCCCTTATACCCCGCCAGCCACCTATACCCGCCAGCTCCTAAAAAAACTGCCAGCCCCTTTTACCCTGCCCCCCTTATACCCCCGCCAGCCTTATACCCCCCCAGCCCCTTTTACCCCGCCAGCCCCTTAACCCTGCCAGCCACTTTTACCCTGCCCTCAACTTATACCCTCCCCCCCTTTACCCTGCCAGCCCTTTACCCCATTACCCTGCCAGCCCTTAACCCTGCCAGGGCCCCCCCCCCTTATACCCTGCCACCCTTTTTACCTGCCCCCCCTTTTTACCCCCCCACCACTTATACCCCGCGCCATTATAATTATAACCCCGCCACCACTTATCCTGCCACCCTTTCCCCCGCAACCCCTTTTACCCCGCAGCCCCTTTTACCCCCCCCCCCCCTTTTACCCCCGCCGCCCCTTATCCCTCCCCATTACCCGCCAACCCTTTTTACCTGCCCAACCTTATCCTTTTTAGCCCCTATCCCTGCAACCCTTAACCCGCCACCCCCTTTTACCCCGCGCCCCCTATACCTGCCCCCTTATACCCGCCCCCCTTTAACCCCCGCCCCTTAACCCTGCCCCTCCTATACCCTGCCACCCTTATACCGCCCGCCCTTAACCCCGCCACCTTTTACCCTGCACCACCTATACCCTCAAGCCCCTTTTAAACCCGCCCCCCCCTTTACCCTGCCGCCACCATTCTGCCAGCCCCTTTTAAACCCCCACCCCTTATACCCTTTGGCACTTATACCCGCCACCCCTTTAAACCCCCTTTTCCTGCCCGGCCCCCATACCCTTCAGCCCCTTATACCCTGCCGCCCCTTTTTCCCCCCCAGCCCCTTTAACCCCCGCCCCGCCTTTTTCCTGCCAGCCCTTATACCCTGCCAGCCCTTTGTCCGCCCGCCCCTTATACCCTGCCAGCCCCCCTTTTAAACCCCCAACCCCCTTCATCCCGGCCAATTCCGGGGCCCTCCACCATCCAATCCTCCCTTCACACACACCCCTTTGCGACCCAAAAAAATTGTTTTCAAAAAAAGGTGAAAAATTTTTTTTAATTGTTTCCTTTTCATACACTTAATTATCCTTTTTTTTGAAAGGGTTTTTGGGGGGGGGGGGGGGGGGGGGGGGGGGGGGGGGGGGGGGGGGGGGGGGGGGGGGGGGGGGGGGGGGGGGGGGGGGGGGGGGGGGGGGGGGGGGGGGGGGGGGGGGGGGGGGGGGGGGGGGGGGGTTTCCCTAGAGTTTTTTGGTTTTGGGAATTAAACCCTAATTTTTTTTCCCCCCCCTTATAGAATTGTTTTAAGGGGCCCCCCCCAAAAAAAAAAGGGGCAAAATGATTAATTTTTTTTTTTGGGTTTTAAATTCTTTTTTCATTTTTCAATTTACTTTATTTAAATTTTAATTAATTTTTTATTATCGTTTCTATAATGTTTGTTAATGAGAGAGGAGAGAGAGAGAGAGAGAAAAGAGAGAGAGGGAAGAGAGAGAGGGAGAGAAGGAGAGGAGGGGAGAGAGAGAGAGAGAGAGGGAAGAGAGAGAGAGAGAGAGAGAGAGGGGGAGAGAGAGAGAGAGAGAGAGAGAGAGAAGAGAGAGAGAGAGAGAGAGAGAGAGAGAGAGAGAGAGAGAGAGAGAGAGGAGAGAGAGAGAGAGAGAGAGAGAGGGGAAGGAGATAGAGAGAGAGAGAGAGAGAGAGAGAGAGAAGGAGAGAGAGAGAAGAGAGAGAAAGAGGAAGAGAGAGAGAGAGAGAGAAGAGAGAGGAGAGGGAAAAGAGAGAGAGAGAGAGAGAGAGAGGAGAGAGAGAGAGAGGAGAGAGAGAGAGAGAGAGAGAGAGAGAAAGGGGAGAGAGGAGAGAAAAGAGAGAGAGAGAGAAAAGAGGAGAGAGAGAGAGAGAAGACCCATACACACAAGCTCAATGCCCCCGTACATCCCCTCCTGCCTGAAATTTAAATTTTCAAAATAATTTTTGCATAGGATTTAAGTTTTAAAGTGTCCCCAGTCCATAATTTTCGTCTTTTTCCTTTTATTTCTTCCTCCTTTTTTTGGCTGTATAGGTGAAAAAAGGGGGTAGGGGGGCATAAGGGGGAAACGAAGGGAGTTTCTTTCGAGACTTTGGGTAAAACACACTTTGTAACTTATAAGGGAAGAAAAAAACGGTTGGGGAAAAAAGTGAAGGGGGGAAAATGGGGGGGGGAAAAGAGCGGGAAGAAAACTAAAGTAAATGACAAAAAGGAAACAAAAAAAAAAAAGGAAAGAAAGGAAGGGAAAAAAAAAGGGGGGGAAAAACGGGGGTAAAAAAAAGGTGAAAAGAAAAGGAAAAAAGGCGGGAAAAAAAAATTTGGGGTGGGGAATAACCTGAAAAAAACGGGGGAAAAAATTTA
>JACEEZ010020356.1:12024-46631 GCA_016584305.1 Chionoecetes opilio | reverse complement strand
CCTTGTCTACTAATAATTTGGTATTTTCAGCTTTTTTCGTAATGTTAGGGGTAAACACGATTTTATACTCACGCGAGCTGACCCCCCCATATTCTAAATGAACATGGAAAAAAAATCTTTTTTTTCTATTCTCTGCTACCCGTATGTCTCGCTTTACGTCTGTCTACCCATCCATCCATCCCTCATCTATCTATCTGTCTATCTTCATTTTTTAACCCCTTTTCTTACTGTAACTCCCCTTTCTATTGTCCTTCCTTTGTTTTTTTCCGCCGTTTTATATTAGATAAAATGATTAATGGGGCCTATGTCCCCTTACTGCACGTAAAAATTGTGTGGGGGGGTTTGTGGCTAAGTGGTGGGGCTGTGTTTGTGAAGGGTGTGTGGTTAATGTGGTATGTGTGTGGTGGGGCCGTGGTTAATGTGGTAGGGTGTTGGTAGGGGTGGCCCGGGTGTCTGTGGGGGGGGTTAGGGACTGTCTCGATGGGTTCTCCCCAAAAACCCAACCTAGAACTCCCCGCGTGGAAATTTTAACCAACCTGGCATTGGTCCCTAATTTACAAAATGATCAGCTATGCGGTATTTCCTCCCTAAATAAAAAAACACGGATAATACTGTTAAATGTAGCCTTATATTGTGTCCTGTAACAAAAATTTGGGAACCTCGCGAGGGCGGGAGAGTTCCGATGGGCGACAGTTCAGGTACCGGGGGGGAGAGGTATTTGGGGGCCCTTATTGATTTCTTTGCTCCTATACTCCTATTTTTTTTTGGGTAAGGGATTTTTCGACACAATTTAAATTTCGTCCCGGGTTTTTGTTGTTGTTTTGAAAACCCGATTTTGAGTTTTTTCGACATCCCGGGTGTCAAATCGTACCTCTAGTAAAAATTTAAACTCTGAGCCGAGTGTACAAAGTTTTGGTTTCAATAACTACTAAAAAATTTTATGTGTCGAATCTCGGTGCAAACAACCTTGTACGAACTGACTGCTCCGTTTTTTTTCATGGTTATTGTTTTTAAGGAGGGGTATTTGGTTATTATTGGAGAGAGAAGAGAGGGGAAGAGAGAGAGAGAGAAGAAGAGAGAGAGAGAGGAGAGGTGTGTGAGGGGTTTGGGCCTCTCCCAAAAACTACGGGGGGGCCGGGGTGGCACGTGCCCCCCGGAAGCCGGTGCCCCCCGGTCCCCACCCACTGGCCTGGCTGCCGTGGGTGTGGGAACCGTTTTTCCACTAGGTGGGACGAGGGAGCATGCATGGAGTATTATAAATAATTTTACTGACGATTACCCTCGCCCTCAAAACAATAAATTTTTTTTCCTCTGCTGAAAAAAAGAACGCCTCTGAGTGAGTTAAATTATAACTTTCTATTGATCACTTTTAACCCCAACGAACATAAAAATTTACACCATTTACCCCTACAAATTTTCTTAAATGCCTTGGTTGGTACTTAATGGTACGTGTCTCCCTCTGTACGGTCTTAACGGGTCTCGGGAAACGACATAACAAAACAAAGTAAGTGACCGACTTGGGGCCTGTAGGGGCTGCTAGGGCACGACCACCCCGGCTCTCACTGAGTCACTCTCACCCAGCCCTGATTCGTATCTTTTTCATTTTCAGTACGAATGTTAAATTAAACCGTTTTTTCTAGTTTACTTTTTCAAAAAAAAGGTACTATTTAAAAGGGGGGAAATGCTCGAATGTGGGGGGGTTATTTGACGAGGTGGCACGCCGCATACCGTTCACTGCGGGCGTGTTCTGTTTTTTTCATTTTTTTGTTCACTCTCCGTGAAAGTGGTTGACACTGCTCCTCTTCACCATCAAAAATGGATCATTTTAAAATTTCCAAACCCAAATTTTTTTTCTACTTTTTTCTGCGGCCAAACCCCTAGGCGGTGGGAGGGAACATGGGGGAACAGCACCGACTCCGACGGGACACACCGCCCCCCCAAGATAACTGGCACCCCCCCGCCGCCCTTCATCGTTCACGTGTCGGGACCGCTTCCCCCGCCCTGTCGCCCCCGGGCTTCTCCAGACTCCCCAGTTAGTGACTGTAAAAGACGTGCCGTATTTTGGGCTGTGTTAAGGGAGAAAAAGTAAACTGAAAAAGCGAGTGAGGTCAAATGTGGGGCCGTTCCCCGTTTGTCCTGCCGCTGCCTACAGTGACCTTGAAATTGTAATTTCTGGCTACGTGAGTATCGGCAGAAAAACCCCCCGTTATGCCTAGGCCTTCCCCCGATCAGGGGGAAGGCCTAGGACTTTTACACCTCGGGGGCCCCGGTGTGTGTGAGGGAGCCATACAAAATTTCCCGCCTAGCCCGGGAATTTGCACGCGTCCCGTCCCGTCTCCCGGGCCGGGGGGGCCCTCCCTCCCCCCCCTCTGATGTCACGAGCAGCAAAAAGGTGTTTTAGCCCACCTGACGACAGTAGGGGGCGGGGACGTGGCGTAAGATGTGTTAGTTCATTCACCACTTTTCGCCCTCCAAACTTTCCAATACCCATACATATTTTATTATTTATCTCTTAAAAAGGTTTATAAAAAAATCCTTTAAAAAAAAAAAAATGATCACGTTAAACATGCCTCACTCCCTAGTCACTTTTCACAAAAATTTTGAAACGAAATGCCGACGTGTACGAGAGTCGATACTTATTTGTTTTTTTTTTTTGGTCACAGACTGCCTGAAATGCTGAGATCTCTGTTTCACCTGTTTCACGACCTCAAAAAGCTTCCAAAAAAACTTTTCCCTCAAGGGTATTTCAATCGAAAAGTGGGAGATAGATGGGGGGAAGAAAAACTGCAGAAAAAATAAAAAAAAATTGTTCGGAAAATTCGATGAAACCCTTTTTGTGGGAAAGTGTCAGTGATCCAAACCCCTTACGGGGATTGACACAATAAAATGAAAAAAACAAAACCACCACCAAACCCCAAAATCTGTAGAGGGGTGTTTAAAACCGGACCTCTGATATATCCTTCTCCTCGTTGGGCCCAGCACACCTAAAATTGACAAATATCCTCAAACTTTTATTTTTTAAAGAAACACGCTCTTTCGCCGGATTGGTATGAAGCATTTCCTGGCTGGAATATTCTCAAAGAGGGGTGTTTTATGTTTTGGGTTGTCGACATTTGTTCCCTAGTGTAATGTTGAAAAAAAATTCACCCCTGCAGGGGTAGGGTACGCCGGGTAAACAAAAAAATTTTTTTTCCCTTTGGGATGCCATTCCTATTAAAATGGGGAAATTTTAAGACGATTTTTTTCTTTTCCATTTTTTCATTTGAGTAATTCTTACTTGGGAAAAACGCCTTTAATGCACCCCTTTTCGAAAAATGCTTAAAAAGAGTACGCAGTGTCCCCGGGTTGGTCCCGTGTATGCTCTCACCAAAAATTATTTCCAAAAGACTAGCGGGTAGCTCTTTTTGTCAGTTGGTTATCAGGACTCACACAGTGTCACAGCCCCTCCCTTGGGCCCAAACGTGTCCCTGGCCCTTTTAGACCTGAAAACAGGGGATGTCTCCCGGGGGTGGGCCCGAGCCCGGAGAACCGTCTCTGGCCGTGCCCCACCCTGCTTGCCGCAACCCCTGTCCCTGTTCACGACTTTCGGTGCCCTGGTGGGGGATAGGAACTCCGGACCCCGTACGGTTCCCCACTCCTGGGGTCTGACCCGGACGGGGGGCAGTGCATGCCGCCTCGTGCACCTGGCCGGCTGCCAACTGATCAGTGTCTGCAAGCTGGTGACTGACAAGTTCAGCTTGGGTGTGATGCGAGGTCTTACACTGGTGTCCCCATACTCCTCGCCAGCCCTCAGCTTCAAATCTGGGTCACGGGAACCTGCGTCGTCGTCCTCACTCTGACTCGCCATCAGCGAGAGGAGGACACATTCTGAGTGTGCGAACCATGCTCCTGTCCGCACGTAGAAGGTCACAGCTGTTTGGACCATCTTGGGCTGCGACCTCATCACTCTGAGCTGCGTGAGGATGTGCTTGGGGCCGTCCTCTAGTCTGTGGTGAACCTTGATGTCGTAGTAAAGTTTGAAGTACACCCGCAGGCAGTACTTGACTAGGATTTCCAGGGTGTTCAGTTCTTTGCCAGTCAGTCCATGCTTTTGGTCCACATGTACCGAGCGACTGGGCTGTGCTGAGCCATCTGGAGTGGGACACCTTGCCACACTTGACTCCTGCAGCTCGGACGGAAAACGCCCGCTTCACAGCCTGGACCAGCTGGTAGGAGACTGCTGGTCAGGGACATGTTGACCAGGATATCTCGGTATCTCCGTGAGATCTCACCGCCTGGCACATCCTCTGAACTCTGCGTTGTACTGTATCTCATTCACGCTGGACAGCAGACTGCACACTGGACCCGTGAAGCCAGTGTCAGATGAGGTAGGCCCGTCGATGCTGGTGATAAGGTGGCGCAGGGGCAACTCGTTTGTGTGCAAACACGCATATACTCCAGGGCCCATACTTATAAAAGATTTAGGATTCGTCTTAGACTCGCTCGAGTCTTAAATATGGCGGCCGGCGTCCTAAATCATTTCGAGCGCATCCTAAATCGCTAAGACTCGTCCTAATTTCGAGGTTTGGCTAGGACAGGGTGTGAGGTGTCCTAGCGAGCAGGGCGGCGGCTAAACTCGTCCTAAGACGTAAACATGGATGGCTCCACCACTCCTGAGAACTTTTCGTGACAGGATAGATGTACTGGACGAACTTGTTGATACATAACTATCAAGCGATACGCTTGGCCGAGAAGGATTATATATGGACAGACTAGGGGGGAGATGTAAATAAAGCAACACTGAAAAAATACGGCGATCAGTACATGACAAGTCACGAGTGTGTTATTATTCACTCTTTGAGGTAGTCATGTACGTACATTCCTCCTTCCTTGATATCATGTATCGTAATACAGTTTGAATTTGCATCCTCACCAAACGTTGATGAAGAATGGTATCAGTTGAGAATAAAAGCGATTTAGAGTAGGCTCACTATAAATAAAAAATTAAAAAATTGAATAAGTCGGGATTTATTAAGCCATGGAACAATATCCATATAACTCTATTTCTCTTCCCACTGCCGTAGTTTTGATAATTTTCTTATTTGTTCTTGATATCATCTTTTAAATATCCCAAAACCCCCACCTCTAACCTAACTTAACATTTTTTTGGGTTTTGAAAGAACTAGATTCTAGGTAGTATATGTATCAGCATTATTATTCAATTGCGCCATGGGAAATTGGGGTTTTTAAAAAGACTCAGAATGAAGAAATCTACACTATGAAACAGGTTAGAATTGTTAGGCTCGAGGATGACCAAAACCCAAAACGGTAAATATTCCGCAAGGAGTTGGCGGGCCAACCACCCGAACAATCGTGCCCATCAAATTATTTTTTTTTAACCTAAATAACTCAACAAACCTAACCCAAAATCTACCCTAAGTTTAAACATAACCAAAACCAAACCTAACATAACCTAAATCTAACCTAATTTAAAAACTAAACGTAACCTAACTCAGAAATTTTGGTAATAATGGACGATGACTTCGCGGTCGTTTTCCAGAGTCACCGACTATTTTTTCCTGGTTTTCCAATGGTGCATTTTCTAATGGAGATAGTTTATTTGCGCAACCCAAATTTAAAAATAAAAAAAAATCACCCACCGAATTTTAGGGTTACCGTTTCTTTAAAAAAAAACACTGTATCTCCTCAGAAAAGCACTTAAAACTTGGCCGGGAAAAATTAGTCAGGGTCTTATAGGTTTTTAATGAAACCTAACCTAACCTTTTAGGTTTTAATGAAGCCAAAACAAACCTGGAAAATTTTTAAAAACAAGGTCTCCACACTAAGCTGACACAAATGTTGGCTCTGGTATTATACTTACTGCTTTAAGACATTGTTTATATTTAATGAGTGCCGATCCTTATTTTGTCTACATGGCCGATATTAAATTTCAGCGATCCATAATGTTATATTATTTATTTTTGGTTGCGGGTCCCGGAAGATGCCAGTAAAAGATGCCGTAGCCGAAACGCCGTGTGACGAACGCGCATATTTTTGCCACCACTACGGGCATCTTTTGGTAGCAAAATACCAAAAGATGCCGGAAAAAGTGTCTGTGTGACACGGCCTTTGGGTTTTAGGTTAGGGCAGGTCGGGTTTAGGTTAGGTTAGGTAAGGTTAGGTTAGGTTGGGTTAGGTTAGTGCACAGCACAAGGGGCTCGAAGAGGGGTGCTAGGTTAGGTCGGTAGAGTTTGTCATCTTTAGAATAAAGCTCAATCTCCTATCTTCTTCTTTGGCCAACAAGCTTGGGGACATGGTGGAAACCTGGGTTTTTGGGTGGGGAGCACACACATAAGGGAAATAGGCCCCCCCCCCCCAAAAAAACCCCTTTAAACTAGGGAAATTTCCTAGTTCATGGACTTTATCGGGGAAATATTTCCCTTATATGTGTGCCCCCCCACAAAAGGAGCAACATCATAAGGGAAATATGGCTCCCCACAAAAAATCCCTAAACTAGGAATTTTCCCTAGTACATAGACTTAACGGGGTATATTTCCCCGATAAAGTTAATGAACTAGGGAATATCTCTAGTTTAAGGGATTTTTGTGGGGGCCATATTCCCTTATGTGTGTGCTCCCCACCCAAAAATCCCGGTTTCCCACCATGTCCCCAAGCTTGTTGGCTATAAAAAGAAAAAGATAGAGGGTTGGACCTTGTTCTTAAGATTTACCCCTAAACTTAACCAAAAAGTATATCTAACCTAACTTATAGGTTTCATTAAAACCTAAAAGACTCTGAAATCTTTTCCCGGCCAAGTTTAGTGCTTTTTCTGAAGGAGATAGTGTTTTTAATGGAAATGGTACCATAATATTCGGGGATAATTTTTTTTTTTTTAAACTCGGGGTTTTGCGCAAAATAAAACTATCTCCGGTAATAATGGGCGAGAGTTTCGCGGTCGTTTACAGAGACACCGACTATTGTTTTCTTGGCCTACAATAGGGGCTTGCTCTAATGGAGATAGTTTTATTTTTCGCAAAAAAAAAAAAAAAAAAAAAAAATGAAAAAAATGACTTAACCTAACCTTATAGGTTTTAATGAAACCTAACCTAACCTCAACCACAAAGTATACATTTTTTTATAATTTTTTTTTTATGGGTTTGCGCAAAATAAAACTTCATTAGAACAAGCACCTATTGTAGGCCAAAAAAAAATAGTCGGGGTCTCTGAAAACGACTGCAAACTCTCGTCCATTATAACCCTATCTCCATTAGAAAAAGCACTATGTAGGCCAGGAAAAAAAATAGTCGGTGTCTTTGAAAACGACCCCGAATCCTCGTCCATTATAACCGGTAGTCCCTTTACGTATCTCTCGCTATGGAAGGCGGCGCGGCGATCATGTGGTTGGCGATTGCCTGTCAGGCATCTGCCTTGCTCTTCGCCCATCATCTCGGCATGGAAAATTCCCCTCGCAGGACATAGGACATTTTTTTCCCTTTCTTGAAAGAGCTGGCCAAGGATTTAAAGTCTTGTCCTGAAAAATATTATCTTTTCTCGTCGATAGAGCGAAGACAATGTCAATGTTTGTGTCTTTTGAACGGAACGTTGCATATTCTGGTACAAATTATTCTTATAGATGAATCATTCGTTGTAGTCTTCAGCATTACATAGAATATTAATCTTGGTTTTTTCGATCTTTTTAATACCTTTCTGATGACTCTTAGTAGTGAAAATTTTTATGAAAAACCAAATTGGACTCTCGCTAAATGTAGCGTTTAGCGCTTCGTCCTAAGCCGCCGTCTTTAGGACGCGTCTTAGACTTTTCCCTTCGAACCTTAGGACGCAGGGTTTGGACGAATCCTAGGGCGAATCCTAAATCTTTATAAGTATGGGCCCAGAAGAGCTTGCGTCCCAGCATCTTCTCCAAATGGGCGTGAGTATACCCTTCCACCCCTGTTGGCCCTAGTTGAGTCACCTTGCAGTACAATCAGTGATTTGGTGGAGTCGTATGTCACCAGCAGATCTAGAGAGTCTGAGCCCCCTTTAACGCAGGCTTCTCAGGTGGCACCGGGTCCTCTGGTACAAAGTGCCAAGGTTACCTTCCAGATGGCTCCTCTGTCACTGACACATGCTCCTCCCTGATCATTTTAAAGTAAGTATCAACTTTGGGTGCAGTTTCCCATAGCTGCGGCACCATCGCCCTGGTCTTGTCCTTCCCCCCATCGTAACCCAATACAACTATTTTTGGGACCCTGGTGCTTCCCCTGGTCAAGGTCCCTGGCCGATGCCATGGCATCCTGCCTGGCCCTCCTCAGCGTGTTAGGGTCGCAGACCAGGTACGACATGTCTGGAAAAGGGACCGTCAGCGATAAGGTCCGGGAGGAACAGAAACCAAGGCAGCAGCAGCAGTGGGCGGAACGTCGAACCGGATGCTTGCCAGCGCCAGGTTCCGGACTGGCATTGTGTTCTTTTTGCAGCTGGCCTGTCCAAGTACTGCATCACAAGGGTGCCAGGGACCCCAGCCTCTCCCTGAGCAGTCGGTCTACCAGTATGGCAGCCTCCTGTTGCTCCTGCCTCTTTCCTCTGAGTGGCAGGGTTGAATGACTCCTCCGTCCCATCCTCAGAAACCTGGTGATCTTCAGCTGGCCCAGGAACATCTGCTCCTGCAGCTCAAGACGTCTGACCTTTTCATCTTTCTGCTTCGGGTTCTTCAGCTTAGCCTCCTCTTCCAACTGCTTTCTCTTTGCTGGGTTTCACTTATCTATGCGTCTCATTCTTGTCTACCCCTGTCATCATCATTGCACTCCTCCTCCCCAACTTTGATCCTCAGTAGTACAGCCACTCCGATCTAAAGTAGAGACTTTGCTGGCCAGGGGGGCAGTCACACTGCACGTGTGCTCTCGCTGGCACAGCTGGGGGTTGGAGCGTGGGATTCCTGGTCCTTGCAGAGGAAGATCGTGTGAGGGCAGGCCGTTATGTCAAACAGCCTGTCCATATTCTTCTCCACCGAATTCCTTTACTGCTTTAGCTGCTCTGTCTCCCCACCACTTCACTAACCTTCTTCAAAGATTATCTATCCTTCTGGTCACGGACCGGTCAATAACAACCACTGGAGGTGCAAACTGGGCGTTTGATTTTTTCCCACTGGGCAAGCACCAGGGGGGGTCAGATCCTTCGCAATGTCTCTCACTGGGTACCCCCGCTTGTCAACACCCTCCCGGATGCCACTGAGTTCTTGGAGAAGGATTCCCCTCTTCATCACGCCGCGATACGTAGGCACCTCACTCTCAGCAAACTCTCGTCAACCGCCAACAAAGGCGGCCAACTTGGATCCAGAGCTCTGTCTAGTTGCGGCTTCGACCCACTTGGTTTACAAGGAGAAGCCATCCTGAAAAAGGACGATCAATTGATGATAGGTGCAAATGAAGCCATTACTTTAGCGGGGCTAAGTTATGTTTTGCATATAATATAAAAGTCCATTTTTGCATACCAAGAAGTGCTCAAACCAAAAAGTTAAACGCGGAAAAACCCCCCTTTAAAAATTCAATTTTACATAAGAAAACACCCTGCCAAATTGGAAATAATTTAATTTCACTTTTCATTGGACCTACGGCGTACCCTACTGCAGGGTTCAGAAGCTGGAAACATGCAGGTGGAAAGACAGGAGCAATTGCGAAGCATAATCATGCAGCCTACGATGGTGATGCAATGGTTGCTTGGAGTGAATACAAAACAATGAAAGATCAAAACACTTCTGTGAGGCAGTTAATGGGAGATCATTACAAAAAAATAATAAAAGAAAATCGCTACTACTACTACTATCGCTAAGTCATTAGGGCAGGTAATTTTGGTGACTTGTACCCAGAAACTGGCTCAAAGAGGGCATAGAGAAGGAGAAGAAAGTGACAATCCGGGCAATGTTAGGCAGATTTTAGAGTTAGTAGCTGCCCATGATCATTATAAAAGATCGGTTAGAGGATGGACCAAAAAATGCTAAGTACACATCTCCAGAGATACAAAATGAAGTAATTTCCATTCTAGCTGAGATGATAAGGACAGAAATTGTGAATGAAGTAAAGGAAGCTAAATTTTTCTCCATTATAGTTGATGAAACAAAGGATGTATCAAAGACAGAACAGTTATCACTCATATTCAGGTATTATTACAAAGATAATGTGTACTAAAGTTTCTTGGACTTTAAAGTTGCTTTTAAGCTAGATGCAAAAGCACTTACGGATGAAATACTTGGTGTTCTGAAAAGTCATGGAATTGATTTCAAGGCCAATTTAGTGGGTCAAGGCTATGATGGTGCGTCAGTGATGAGTGGCAGACACACAGGAGTGGCAGCACGCATAAAGCAAGAGGCACCATTTGCTTTCTATGTACACTGTCATGCCCATCGTCTAAACCTTGTTCTTATAGATGTTGTCAAATCTTTACCAGATGCTGCACAGTTCTTCTCATTATTGGAAAAACTGTATGTATTCATCAGTGGATCTTATGTCCATGCAAAATGGTTGGATGTGCAAAAGAAAATGTATCCCAATGAGCAAACGAGAGAGCTAAAACGACTTTCAGATACCAGATGGGCTTGCAGGTATGATACTTGCAAAGTAATGAAAGAGACTGAATGCCGTTCTGCGTGTTCTAGAAGGTTTAGCAAATTATTGCAATGCTGATAGAGCTATTGATGCAAGAGGACTTTTAGGTCAAATAAATGCTGGGTTCGCTATGAAGCTAGCCATTATGACACATATTCTTGGTAGGATAAATCAGTTATCAAATTTGCTACAATCAGCCAATCTTGACATGGTAAAAGCTGTAGAATTAATTGAAACTGTAAGAGCCCACCTTGAAGAAATGCGGTCAGACCCAGCCTCTTTTGATGCTTTGTGGGATGAAGTTGAGAGAAACTGCAGCTCATGGTTTTGATACTTCAGAGTGTAGAATGTGTAGATCACCAAGGAAACGGAAACTGTCTACAAATTTGCAGGATTTTGTTGTTACTGATTATATTGGAAAACAGTCATGGAGCACACACTCTGATTTCAGTGTTAAGGATTTAACACGAATTAACTTCTTCTATCCTATTCTAGATCATAATGTTAACAGAAATGACAAGGCGCTTCAATCATGAAGCATGTGAACTTATGAAAGCATTACAGGCACTGAATCCACAAAGTACTGAGTTCTTATCTGTTGAGAAAATGTCTGGAATTATTCATGCATTTCGTGCTAATGAGGAAGATCTTAACCATGAGCTGCACTCTGCAAAACGCATGTTAGAAAGACGCTATAAGGATGTAAGTGACAGTGAAAGCCCAAATCTCTGTTAGATTTAGTGAGAATTCTTGGTCCATATGAAGAGGCATTTCCTGAGTTCTACACTGGTCAAATTTCTGTAGTATTACCTGTGTCATCAGCTTCAGCAGAGAGAAGCTTCTCTGCTCTGAAATTAATCAAACTACACTGAGAAATACAATGGCAATGAGAATTAGGTAATCTTGCTGTGTTGTCAATTGAAAGCAGGCGAGTTAAAAGCCTTGATTTGGAAGAATTTGTTTATAAGTTTGCTGAGAACCACAAGAACAGAAGAATTCTGCTTAAGTGAGGTATTCTCACTTTCTCAGTGGAATTTTTTGTTTATTTACCTGCTGCTTTAAAACTTCTGCATTTTTCTTTATTTTCAGTATCAATTATGTTATTTCTATTTTGTATAAGTGGTAATATATGTATTTCATTTTTTGTCATGACTGCTTTATTTCGTTCTCCATCAGCAACTGGATGATACCCTACAGTACTCAACACACACTCCTAGAATAAAATCTAATAACCTTCCATAGTCCATACGACATCAGATAAACTCTTGTAATTGGTCAGAATTCAAAATATGCAAGGTGGGGGGGGGGGGGGGGTCTTGGCACTGTAAGTGCAAGTAAGTCCCCAGTCCCCATCAAACTCCCCAGCTGTATGGGCTTGTTCGGCTCATCTAGTGCCCACCCATAGTCAGCTGTGCCCACCCAGGTGCCCACCCAATCATAAATACCTAGCTACGCCACTGTGTGTGTGTGTGTCATTCATTCACCCACGGTCTTGTCCACGCAAGTTGAACTCACGATCGCCAGTTTCACCCTCCCCAAATATCTTTAACCCTCCCAGTGCGAGCTTGGAGCTGATTATTACCGATCTGTGGGCAATGCTGGGACCTCACACATCACACACCCCCATCCTCTTGCTCAAGGGGGACAGTAACCGCCCGCATTTGTCAATGAAAAATCCCCGGAAGCGAGTGAGGATCGAACGCCCGACCACACAATTGCCAGACTAGAAGCTCTTAACGATTAGATGATGCAGGCGGTGTGTGTGTGGGTGTGTGTGTGTGTGTTATTCACCATGGTCTTAACCAAGCACTGGACTCGTGATCGCCAGCCATCACCCTCCCCGTAGGCTTTAACCCCTTCACACCCAGATCTTTCCTTGGCTATACAAAATTATATGTTGTCGAGCTATTAAATTACGAAAAGTAACTGAATATACCAAATTAGTTAGTGGACAAGGATACTAAACAGGCCATAGCTATAAAATATTGCTTATATTTACTAAAAAGAAAAACATCTAATGGTAGCAAAATTACAATGGAAATTACGGTCTGGGTCTCAGGGGGTCAAGCTTACAAGGAAATTTATAAGGAAATGAAAAAAAAAAAAAAAAAAAAAACTTACAAGGAAATACAGGGCTTTCAAGAAGGACATCTCGGCAAGTTAAATAGTTGCCTTGAATTATGATAAGGTCTGCTAAATGGTCTGGTCTGCTCGAAAGCTACTCAAAACGTCACCATTTATCTTATTATTGTATATTTACGGAGTTTTAAAAGGAGGCTAGATTTCATGGATGGGGATGAAAGGCGGATGTAGGTAGTATTAAGTAACAGGAACTAACACGTGTAGGTCTCCCAGCCTCTTGTAGCTTCCTTATTTTCTTATGTTCTTAACCCCCTCACGCCCAGAACGTAATTTCCATTGTAATTTGGGTACCATTAGACGATTTTTAGTGAATATAAGGAATATTTTAGAGATATGAACTGTTTAGTATCCTTGTCCACTAAATAATTTGGTATAGTGACTTTTCGTAATTTTATGGCTCGACAACAGACGATTTCATATAGCAAAGGAAAGATCTGGTTGTGAAGGGACATAATTTACCTTTATTCAATCTGACTAAATGATATGGAAGGCATTATTTGTCTGAACGCAAAAGTAGCAGGCGACACCACTTCTTTCATTGTTGCCAAGATAAAGAGCAGTGATTCATTTATTGTGACGAATTTTGCTGTAACATTTCTTCACGCACAAGACGAAAGGTGCATGGGGTAATTTTTCTGAATTTTTCGATATTTTCAAAATTTAATAGAAACAATTTTAGGGGACGATCCCCTAAACGCAGTTGTGATCACTTTCCCTGCTGCTGTCCAATGATGAAGAGACAGAGTAAGGTTTATGCGATATACATATATGTGACCTGCAGAAAATAGGAGGGTAACTTATGCGTGGACAGACTGTTTTTTAAGGCAATCAGCAGAGAAACCTTTAAAACCCTGGATACATTTATTGAAAGTCACACCTGCACTGCCAACCCAACAACTGCTGGGGCCACTACTCCCTCACAGAACACAAGGGCACGGCTGCCACCACACATGTAGCACACTGCTCACCACCACCCATTCACAGGACACACTCCCACAGGCACGGGTACAACCACACTTGTCCACACAACACACCACCTCAAAAGTGGATCTTCACGTGCCTGGCAATATCAACTTTTGTCTTGAAACACTTGCTACAAATATCACACTTGAACTCCCGCAAGCCAGTGGGCCAGATTGTCAAATGTTCTCTTCCGTGAAGAATGTCGTCGTCACGTAATTTGGTAGCGTCAAACTGTTCTGAGCCGCGAAGGATATCGTCGCACCGCGGTGAAGGTAAACAAACGAAGACATCGCACAGACCATGTCTTCACCATTCCCTTCGCTGCGATGAGATTTCCTCTGTACTTTTCATCCCATTAAGAGGTAAGATGAGCACATTTCCCTGACTTTATGTTACTTTTTAGCTGTTTAATGACGAAATGAACCTTTGTGCGTAATAAACAGAGCGGTGTACAAGCCTTATTATTGAGAGTAGAGTATGCCAAAATATGCTTGCGCTGAGATTTTCTCTGTACTTTTCATCCCATTAAGAGGTAAGATAAGCACATTTCCCTGACTTTATGTTACTTTTTAGCTGTTTAATGACGAAATGAACCTTTGTGCGTAATAAACAGAGTGGTGTACAAGCCTTATTATTGAGAGTAGAGTATGCCAAAATATGCTTGCGCTGAGATTTCCTCTGTACTTTTCATCCCATTAAGAGGTAAGATAAGTACATTTCCCTGACTTTGTTACTTTTTAGCTGTTTAATGACGAAATGAACCTTTGTGCGTAATAAACAGTGGTGTACAAGCCTCATTGTTGAGAGTATGCAAAAATATGCTTGCGCAGAGATTTCCTCTGTATTTTTCATCTCATTATTTGATTGATTGAGGTTAGGTTACGTAATCAATGCCCTGGTTAGGTTAGTTAACTTGCTGGGTGAATGGGGGGTGCTGGCCCCCCCCCCCCAAGTTATGTCAGGAGAGTACTGGTCAATAGGAAGTATTGGTTGAAATTGCATATTTACCGTTACTTTTTAGTTTTATCTTGACGAAGTTAACCTTTGTGCATAAGTGAAAGGTTGTTTAGAGGCCTCATTGCTTAAGTAGAGTTTTACCAAAACATGCTGGAAAAATTGGCTACTATGCCTAATGAAGCATATGCTTGATTAGGCATATATTACTTATGCCTAATAACCAACCGCTTCTCCCAACCCTAACCCAAAGATGAAGCATTGACAGTGCAATTTGAGATGGAGATTTGTTGTTAATGTTTTAGCATACGTAGCTACTGGTGAAGAAAAGGTTATTTTTATTATTAGAGAACAGCGACAGATGAAGACTCATTTTGGCTAAATGGGTTATAGTGGACGTGAACTGTGCAGTCACTACCACCGTTACCATTTGACATATTTTTATTAACTTTTGCTAAGTATAATGTGCATTATTAATCCACTTCTGCGTGCGTTACCTTTAAAACTTATATACATATTGAAGAAATTATAAAGTTGTCTAATAGTGCTTACAGACACACCCTTCCATGTTCGGCACATCCTTTAGGAGCTGAGGTTAAGTTTCGGTATGTTAATATTCTCGTCAGAGGGTCGAGGGGAAGGAGCCCCTCCGTTAGAAGGTTATGTTCGGTTAGGTTGGGTAATAATCCTCCCAGCAGGGGCGGGCAGAGTGGACCACAGAGTGGCTTGCGAGCGGGCGAATGCGGGACGGGAGTCATTTGCAGCCCATGCAGAGACCGCGCAGTCCTCGTCCATTGTTACCGCAATTTTTTCCTTTCACATAATAATTTTTTCATATAATAGCTAGGTTAGGTTAAGTTTTGTAGTTATTTAGGTAAAATAAGCTAATCGAATGGTGTGCGATTGATTGCCATATTCTGCAGGAGTTGGTGGGGACAACCAGCCGCAGCAGCCGGCAATCAATCGCACACCATTTGATTCGCTTAACTTCGCTTCGGTAACGCACGCAGAAGTGGATTAATAATGCACATTATACTTAGCAAAAGTTAATAAAAATATGTCAAATGGTAACGGTGGTAGCGACTGCGCAGTTCACGTCCACTATAACCCATTTAGCCAATATGAACGCATCTTCATCTGTCGCTGTTCTCTTATAATAACAATAACCTTTTCTTCACCAGTAGCTACGTATGCTAAAACATTAACAACAAATCCCCATCTCAAATTGCACTGTCAACGCTTCATCTTTGGGTTAGGGTTGGGTGAAGCAGTTGGTTGCCCCATCCGTGCGCTATATGCGTTGTCAGTGTTCGACGAAGAGGTCTAACCAAATGCCAGTTTGGTTCAATAAAACAGTCTGATGAAACGCCCCGTGCGATACCCGCTTAAGCTAACTTCACATAACCACATAACCTCAGTATTATTTATCAATAACACACATCTCTCATTGAAGGACATCTATGAATTACAAAAGTTGCTGGTTTGCTACAAAGTTGTGCTTATACTTCAATTAATCTGACATAGGTTAGGTTAGGTTAGGTATGAAAGTATTTAGAAGGTAGCACTACTGTGTTCTAATTTGTATTATTGGTTACAGATATCTCAGAACATGGCCGACTATCCCGACTATTGGGATCAGGTTGATCTGGAGAATGAGATAGATGCCCAAGGTATTGTCGGACGTGGACGTGGACGTCGCAGAGTTGTTACAGGTACAAATGGTGTTGCAAGTTGATTTATTATATTTCTTAGTTGCCTTTTCTCAGAAATCTTACTGTTTAGGGATGTCACCCTGGCATATGTATGTATGTATGTAGTACGTATGTGTGTGTATACTATTATAGATATATATTATATATATATATATTATATATATATATATATATATATATATATATATATATATATATAATTGACAAAAAATGCTGATTTCAAGATGATTGTCAAATCATATTAAAGGACACTAATTTTTATTTGACCAAATACCATTACAGATCGGATGAACCCCTTCACAGCAATGAGTGATGCTGAATTTTTTGATCGATTCCGCCTCAAAAAAGCTTCCATGTCTGATCTCATTGAGGAATTAGAGATCAACTTCCTGCCGCAATGATTTGAGAGGTAATTTTTTCCATCAATACAATTTAATTTTGCAATGCTGTTATTGAAATTTATACACTCTGCATATTGAAACTACTGTGATCTTACTTCACTGGTAAGCCAAAAAAAACCCATTACTTCATGATGTGGAGATCATATTACTAGTGTATGTACACGAGTGGTTTGCTAAAGCGGTATGTATTTTTCTCCCCAACAGGATGTCCTGTTCCACCATACCTCCAAACACTGATTGCGATACGATGCATGGCAACGGGAGATCACCAAAGGACATTAGGTGACTGCCATGATGTGTCACAAACGACAGTCAGCGAATGTCTGAAGATAGTCTCCAGAGCATAATAAAAGTCTCCAGCAGGAGACATTATATAATACCTCCTTCTGGCCCAAACCTGAACCAAACTATTCAAAGATTTTATGACATCAGTGGGATGCCTGGTGTTATAGGAGCAATCGACTGTACGCACATTGCTGTATTGAAACCGTCGGTTGAAAATTCAGGTGTGTTTCGTTGCAGGAAAGGTTATTTTTCTCTTAACGTTCAAGCTGTGT
This sequence comes from Chionoecetes opilio, assembly GCA_016584305.1. Taxonomy (NCBI): domain Eukaryota; kingdom Metazoa; phylum Arthropoda; class Malacostraca; order Decapoda; family Majidae; genus Chionoecetes; species Chionoecetes opilio. The sequence goes on along the minus strand of JACEEZ010020356.1, from coordinate 29,325 downwards.
GTGGGCCAAATCTACTGTTCCAAAATGTTATTGCCCGTTGGCCTGGGAGTGTCCATGACAGTAGAATTTTTGGAAATAGTAGGCTCCACGCTGAGGTAGAAACTAATTAAAATCCTAGGTATTACCTACTTGGCGATCGTGTATACTCCTTGAGAAGATATCTGTTAACTTCAGTGTCAGATCAAAGTAATGCACACGAGACAGCATATAACACCAGTCATTCCAAAACAAGAAATACCATTGAACGTGCATTTGGTATTTTGAAAAGGAGATTTGGATATTTAGGGATGAAGGTAAGAACAGATCTAGAAACTACCAAAGCTATGATTGTTGCATGTATGGTACTGCACAACATAGCTGTTAAAACTAGACTGGTTTTACCTCAAGATGGGGCCTCAACATCAATTACCATGACCATGATAATGTGGTGCCGGTACAGGTACGTGGAAATCTTCAAGGGAGATTGAAACGACAACAAGTAATCAGGGATTACTTTTAAGCAGATACGGGGCATCATCACAGGAGTCATATATGGAGATGTTTCATATTTTCCTCCCACCCATTCCCAGGCTACATAGGTTTCTCTATAACCCCTCCCCTTTATTATGCTTTGCCATAGTGCCATATGACCTCTCATGTCTGGCAGTTTCCCTTTTTCAACATTACTTACTTACTTATTATTTTCTTCATAGCTAATTACATGACTTGTTGTATGATAACTTCTTTGCTTTTCCAATTGTTGGTGCATGAGTCAATACATAGTAACACATTACTATTTGATCGTTAAATTTTCCTGTGACATGGTGGTACCTTTTCAGATGAAATTAAACTAATTTTCTTTTTATTGATATGAAGCACTGTCTAGTAATACAGTCAGCTACCACCAGATGTATGATTATTGTATATTTTCTGTATAAATCATCATTAGTAATAATGTGTAAGTGAAAATATTATTAAGGGCTAGCATATAGTTTCCTTTTTCTTTTCCTTACATAAAAAAATAAGAAAAGAAGGAAGCTACAGAGGCCGCGAGACCTACACTTGGTAGTTCCTATTATATTTTTTGCAAATGTAGCCCCGACCTTTCCCTTATGTGTTAGTATGATGTACAGCATTCTATCAATCCATTACATTATACAGTATAGCCTTGATCCCAAAAGTCCACCTTAAATAATTTGCACCATAAAGTTAATTGCAACCCTGCAAATGTAGCCCCGACCTTTCCCTTATGTGTTAGTATGATGTACATCATTCTATCAATCCATTACATTATATAGCCTTGATCCCAAAAGTCAACCTTAAATCATTTGCACCCGAAAAATACGTCTGAATAAAGAAACACGTCTGCTGTGTACAACATGTTAGTTATTTAATTTCCAGTTTTCTTTTTGCCGTTTCGCGCTTTATTTTTGATTCCTCAATTCTGATCAGCATATCTTCTATTTGTAGTTCTACAAGATATGCCTTCCTCTCGTTGATCTTGCTTACATCCTCGTGTCCTTTTTCCTGGTCATATGTGGCATATGCGTCACCGTCGTACAAGGCCTCCCGGGTCATGCCAACCAATAGATTGCGTTCTGCTGCAGAAATGGGGCTGGTCCTGGCCGGTCCAGTATCCTCTAATGCTTCCACGATTCTAATGATTTGCTGTGAAAAAAAAAGGTAGAAAGTAACATTAAAATCAACAGACAAGAAGGATAAATTCCAGTACCTTAATACCTGCCATATAACAAAAATTTATGTAATGGATCACTGTTCACACCATATTAACAATTTGGGTAAAGATTAATTTTATTAACGTTGCCATATCTCGTTTACTACCGTTAGGATGACCATAATATGTTACAGCATGGAGTGGTGTTATTAGCAACTTCTGGAAATCAGTGAAAAATGGCTTATTGACATTGACTGAGCGACGATCAGCTGGGAGGATCCAGGCATAAACCAAACATAAACCTAGGTCTAGGTAATGTTTTATTGAGTTTATTACGTTAGATTACCGAGAAATCTTGTTTGGCATCGCCCGGTTCCTCCAAACTGATCGTCAGCCAGCTCAGGCGGCGCGCCTTTCACTGCCTCACCTTTATGGAACTGTCGCCGATAGGAATTCTCGCAGAAACACTAACCGAGAACTTTCGCTGACATTGAACTTTTTGGCGACAGTTCCACTTATGATAAAATGAAAAGGCAAATAAAAACTATTTTATTATTGGACAACACATTTTATGTTTGTCCCAAAATAAAAAATTTAAGTTTGACATTGGTAACGTAATCCTGACCTAACTCTGGGGCTGCGCCCCCCCCAGACTCCCTCGCTTGTTCACTAACCTAACCGAGACATTGGTAAACTAGCCGACATAAGCAAAAACTGTTCAAGCTGTTGCTGGTATATAATCCCTGAATGTAGAAACACTGTTAAAAGTGGATTAAATGCACTACCTATATTATTGGAGGTTATAATGGACAAGAACTACGCGGTCTCTACTGCCGTTACCACTTACGTTTTCTCTATTATTTTTTGCTCAGTATACTGTGCAGTATTAATTCACTTCAGCGTAACCTTTAAAACTGTTTTACATAAGTTTTATTAAAGAAATGATGCAGTTGTCTAATAGCGCGCACACATACACACCCTCTCCATCCGAAGGACCACAGCCCTTTAGGAGGTTAGGTTAAGGTTAATAATCTGTCCGGGAGCTCGAGGGGGGCAGTCCCTTCATTTGGAGGAAGGTGCAGTCAGTTCGTACATCAGGTGTTTCGTATACCAGTAGAGTCGTACATCAAAAAAGGTTACTAAAGTCAGTACCAGATTATTATTATATGCTGTATAAATTGAGACAAAAAGCTCTCCTAAGACTGCTATGCTTTTGAATTAGGAGGCAAACTTAACAACTAGAGTTATGAAACGTCACCAGGTATGTACGGAAAAACTCAAAATCAGTGTACGGTACAAATCTATTGTTTCTTTGCTAAACCAATTCACAACACCTGGGTACGAAACAACTTGTGTACGAAACTCCCTGTAACGTTTAGAGGCTAGCGTAATAATCCTCCCGGTAGGTCTGGGCAGAACGGACCATTTAGCGGCTGGCGGGTGGGCTGGCAAATGTGTGGCTGGGCACTTGTTTTCGTACAATTACGTCACTTCTCTGGTTTCTGAGACTGACTATTATTTCTTAACCAAGTGTTAGTGATTTCCCGGATGGAGATACATTATTGTCAATGGAAACGGCGACATTAGGATTTGGTGATGAAAATTTCAGAAGAAACTTTTTAACAGGTTTCTGGGAAATATAAACAGCATTTGCAAAAGCACAAATTTTAGCAAGGATAAATGGTCGCCACCCACTGCGGCCGCCCGTATGATCCACATATATAGAGGGGCAGTCGCGCGGAGCAAACTATTGTTATGCGTATATGTTTATTGTACGTTATGTTTAACATATATAACTATATGTTAAACATAAGATATGTCATAAGTTACTAACCTAACCTCACTATAACCCCTAAAAATTACTAACCTGACCTCACTATAACCCCCTAAAAGTTACTAACCTAACCTCACTATAAGTTACTAACCTAACCTCACTATAACCCCTAAAAGTTACTAACCTAACCTCACTATAATTTACTAACCTAACCTCACTATAACCCCTAAAAGTTACTAACCTAACCTCACTATAATTTACTAACCTAACCTCACTATAACCCCTAAAAGTTACTAACCTAGCCTCACTATAACCCCTAAAAGTTACTAACCTAACCTCACTATAATCCCTAAAAGTTACTAACCTAACATCACTATAGCACCTAAAAGTTACTAATCTAACATCACTATAACACCTAAAAGTTACTAACCTAACCTCACTATAACCCCCTAAAAGTTACTAACCTAACCTCACTATAACCCCTAAAAGTTACTAACCTAACCTCACTATAACCCCCTAAAAGTTACTAACCTAACCTCACTATAACCCCTAAAAGTTACTAACCTAACCTCACTATAACCCCTAAAAGTTACTAACCTAACCTCACTATAACACCAAAAAGTTACTAACCTAACCTCACTATAAGTTACTAACCTAACCCTACCATGACCCCCTAAAAGTTACTAAACTAACCTCACTATAACCCCCTAATAGTTACTTATATTGCCGTAGGCGGCCGCATTGGGTATACACCGGATAAATTACTGTCACCGAAAATGACCGCGCAGTCCTCGTCCATTTTAACAATATTGGGTACAGTAATAATATCAAGAACTGGAACTGTCGCCAAAAATAGGAAAACGCGCCGCCGTGAAAAATTGGAATACTCGCCGACGTGAAAAATTGGAACATTCGCCGACGTCGGCGACAATTCCTATCGGTGACAGTTCCAGGTACCCATGAGGTGTATGGAAATACTCAGAATGACGAGATCTACACAATTAATTATGTAGTGATATATTATCTGGAGGCTGCACTAAAACGAAATAATACCAGCGTGGCTCTCACCGCCTCACACACATGGCAACATTAATAAAACCAAATCTTTGCCACAATTCGCATCAACTACAAACTCAGAGCAAGTGCAGAATGTTTCCTGCTACAGAAGAAGCGTGTCATTAGCCAAAGTATATAAGAACATAAGGAAGTTTGAAATGCCGTGAGGCATGCACAAGGTTTTTTCCAACATGCTTTCTTCCTTTTCCGGCATACTCTACGAAGCAGAAGCATATTAGCAACGCTTTATAGTATGCGCAAAGAATGACTTCGTTAATACACAGCTAAAAAGTAACAAAGTCAAAGAGATGGGCTTACCTGCTAATAATCGGATGAAAATGACTCTTGTTCTTGTCTGGACTCTGCTGTGCTGTATACGATGTAAACAAACCACTCATGGGAGTAGATGAAGGTCGCGTAGCGCACAGACGCGGCATATTACTCCTTCCGACATACCAACCTTACCGTGACGGGACTACACGAAGGGAAAAGCCGCGGAAGGATTCGACGTTACCATGGCTTCCCGTGTAGCGCAGAGAACTCGTCGTGCGGTGCCGTCATGGGAAGGGAAAGGTGACATTTAACAATCTGGCCCAGTGTGTCTAAAGGTGTGTTTGTTGAGTTCAGAAATGGTATAAAACATTTTCCCACACTCAAGGCATTCATGATTCTTAACACCACTGTGTATCAGGGTGTGTTTGGTGAGGGAACTCTTGTGAGTAAATCTTTTCCCACACTCTAAACATTCATAATTTTTAACACCACTGTGTATCAGGGTGTGTTTGGTGAGGGAACTCTTACCAGCAAATATTTTCCCACACTCTAAACATTGATAATTCTTAACACCACTGTGTGTCAGGCTGTGCGTGGTGAGGTGAAACTTTCTAGTAAACCTTTTCCCACACTCTAGACATTCAAAATCTTTTACACCACTGTGTGTCCGGGTGTGTTTGGTGAGGCTACTCTTTTCAGTAAATCTTTTCCCACACACTAAACATTCATAATTCTTAACACCACTGTGTGTCAGGGTGTGTGTGGTGAGGTGACTCTTGTGAGTAAATTTTTTCCCACACTCTAAACATTCATAATTCTTAACACCACTGTGTATCAGGGTGTGTTTGGTGAGGTTACTCTTTTCAGTAAATCTTTTCCCACACTCTAAACATTCATAATTCTTAACACCACTGTGTGTCAGGGTATGTGTGGTGAGGTTACTCTTTTGAGTAAATCTTTTCCCACACACTAAACATTCATAATTCTTAACACCACTGTGTGTCAAGGAATGTCTCTCAAGCTTACTCTTGCGTTTGAATGTTTTGTCACACTGCTGGCACTTCAGCTCACTGTGTGCCTTGTGGCCTGAGCTGCCTGCCTCCAGGTGATTCTTGCCATCACACCTGTGCCTCCCCACCCCTGAGGCAGACTGATCCTGCTGCTCCCGGCCACTCATGCTGCTGCCCGGCCCCACAGCCTCCACCACAGCAACACTCCCACCAGCACGCGATGACCGGTCCTGCGGGAACCCTCGGGGATGCCTGAGGGAGCCGGGTCAGTGCCGGGCGGAGCAGCCGGCGTGGACTGTGACCTCAGCACCTGCAACAGTGGTGACAGTCAGCACACAGAGAGCCACGCGCTGACCTGACACTGCTCCTGCCTGTGGGGCCCACACCCTGCTTCCTGCCTCACTCACACCGTGTTGTGTTGTGGTGGACGTCAGCAGGACAAAGGTGGTGACGTTGAGGGCGTGGTGGTGGGCGTGGACACTGTAGCAGCAAGTGTTGGAGAGGGCAGGATCCTGCACCAGGGGCAGGACACAGACGCAGGCGGTGCAGGCCAATGGATGGAACCCCCAGGCAAAGACTGTGTACTAAAGAAAGACGGGAATTATTCCTATCCATCATAATTCAAGAGATAACAAATAAGTGTAGCCAGAAAGATGCCAGATAGCACCCGATTCTTGTGTTTAGAGCGCCATCTATTGAGTGGACGAAAAACTACCTCAGTGGTTCCAAATATTGCTAGCCTTTTTTTATTTTCTATTATTTCAGGGAAAATATTAGATATATTAAGTGAAATTGGTGTCATATATGTATGCACAGTTGCACACAGTACAACGTAGTGTAGTGTCGTGGTCAGGGAAGCGGTAGTAGCGGTAATATTTCGGTGGATGAGCAGGAGCATACCACCACCACCACCACAGTAGCTCAAAGAGTGGACCGTGCAGTTCTGCCAGATCGAGCTGCCAAAATTTCCCTATATTCACCTCAAACATCTCCCTGTTTAGCCCTGTATTTCCCTGTCGCCTTTATATCAGTTTTTCCGTCAGAATTGCACAATTTGCAATGGAAATACAGAGGGCCTATACCCCTTCGTATCAGCCAACTAAAAAATTTGGGGCACTTTTCCATTTATCAGTGTATCTTTGAGTGTACGCCTGGCGTTTACGCTTGTATGGAGGCAGTGGCGCAACCAGGGGGCTCTCCGAAATTTCCTTCCTTATAAGAAATCAGAATACACTAAGTCAGTTAAAAAAAAAGGTATTACAGGTTCTACCTAGCGATATGACCGCGTCACCTGACCGTGTACACCTATACCTTGATTTGGTCACGTATATGCTTCACTAAATGTCTTGAACAAGCATCTAACAGCACCAAAACTATTGTTTCAGCAGCAGAAATATGAAATCAGGCCTGAAAAGGCCATTAGCCGATGGCGGAAAAATTTACCATCCAGCGACTAGCGATAAATCTGGCGGATTTACTGTGTAGCCTACTGGGTGGCGAATACAAATTTCTGCCCCCCCTCACCGAAAAATATTCCTAGGTGCACCTCTGGCTGGAGGAGTAGACATGACTAGCTACAGGTCACATCAATAACACAGTAACAGAAATCCTTCAGAGACTTCCAAACGTCAATCAGTACGGAAGCTTTACCGGGAACTGAGAATGAACTCACGGGAGTCTGAGATAGGACCTCAGAACACGTACTGTACCGACACTGTGCGAAAACCGGACGAGAACGATACGGCTATTTCGAGACTTAAAGCGAATCCTCTCTCTCTCTCTCTCTCTCTCCTCTCCTCTCTCTCTCTCTCTCTCTCTCTCTCTCTCTCTCTCTCTCTCTCTCTCTCTCTCTCTCTCTCTCTCTCTCTCTTGTAATTTAGAGATATATACACAAAAAGTTTATATATTCTCCGTATCTTTCAAATTTCCCTATATTTTGGTATATTTTAAATTTTCTTCCCTGTTTCCCTGTAGTGACCTTAATTTCCCTTAAACAGGGAAATCTCCCTGCATCTGGCAGCACTGAGTGGACGACTGGACGACGGACGTCCGAGTTGATTCAAAGATGTAAAATTATAAACAACCACGCGAGATGATGATAGCACAGGAGGTACTGACTACTGATTTTGCAACGGCACCACCTGAAGTGTTTAATTACGGAATTTATTTAATTTCTGCCCACAATATAGTTCCTTGGAGTCTATTTTGACATATCTGAAAAAGATCCACTGATTTTGTTGTTCCTATTTGTTTTACGTATATTAAGAAATTCCAAATGACTGTTTTGGTTTCCTTTACATGGTGTTGTAACATCAACGACTTCATCCGTATATGTTGATTTCCAGGCATGTAGTAAAACATTTTCCTTAATCTACATATCTGCATTGTACAATTCACACTTCGTGTCTTTAGAATAGTCATAGCTCAATTGACGCTAACGCCCTCATCTAGTGGACGAAAGAACTAAAGAGTAACCAGTTAGCCTTTGCTACACCTTATTTTGAAGCTTTCCAGTCTTTCTTTAGTATACCGTCTTTGCCCCAGGCCTAGGGATGTGCACCGGTGCCCGGTATACCGAAATACCGGTATTTTAGCACCGGTTCTACCGGTAATACCGGTATTTTTATTTTCCGGTATACCGGTATCGGTATTAGTATTGCATCGGTATACCGGTATCGGTATATTATTTGGTCGGTATTGGATTTCGGTATTATATTTTTTTCTCTCTTTTTTTTCCTCGAAACAGACTTCTGACTAGTACCAAGACCAAGAACTGACTAGTGACTACTCCGACTGCCGAGACACGTATGGTAGCTTAACGCTCATTGGCTCAGAGCCTCAGAATCTGAGGCGCGTGTTATCATTGGCGATTGCAGCTCATCTGACAATGCCGCTCTGTGAAACCTCCCTCCCTCCCTCTACCCTGAGGGCAGACATCATAGAAAACGGATCATTACATATCACACAGGCGTCACTATACAAATCTAGCCAAGATCAAATTTTCATTATAGTTATTATTATTATTTGTAGTATTAGTCTTAGTCTACTATTATTATGTTTAATAATGGCATCATCATTTTCATATTGTTATTATTATTATCATCCAAATATTATTATTATTTTTTATTAATATAATTATTTCAAGGATACGTGTTGTGTGACTGACTGACTGTGTATGTGTGTGTGTGTGTGTGTGTGTGTGTGTTAGGATGTGCACCGGTATCCGGTACACCGAAATACCGGTATTTTAGCACCGGTACTACCGGTATTACCGGTTGTTTTATTTTTCGGTATACCGGTATTGGTATTAGTATTGCATCGGTATACCGGTATCGGTATATTTGTAATAGGTGTTTTAGTCTGAATAAGGATAGAAATAAGTTAGCTAGATTGATTTATTAACGAGAGAGAGAGCGAGAAAATGTACGCCAGAATTCTTGTAAAACCGATAATTCTTCCAGCTTGTCAAAACAAAGATTAAGGTCTAGATAACGAAAAGTGTAAATTCAGCCTTTCCTTGCCTTTCATGATTGGCTGAAGAGAAAGGGAGGACAGTGTATGTCTTGTCTCTTAGTGGTTCCTACAAAACGTGACGCGACGTGACGTCATGTTCATAGGTTAGTTGTGAAAAGAATCTCACTTTTAGGGTAGATAACTTTTGGTCCCCAATAGTCCCACACGCGACCCGTGGGCAAAGACCAACATTACGAGTGAACGCGAGAGACAGTGAGAGGTTGAACATTCTACACGCGAGTGAACACAGAGTGATATAGAGAGTTCCTGAATACTACAAGTGAATGAAAGTTACAGTTGTAATCCTTTATTAAAACCAAGAAAGATAACCGACTGATTATTCCAACCCATGCAAGACCAATGTGCATGACCATCGGTGCGTAGAAACCCCGCACTAACAGTGGTGACTAGCGAAAAGGATCTGAAACCACGTATAATAACTCCGAAGAGACTGAAAAACAGAAGAAAACAGAAGAGGAAGACGCAAGAAAAAGCCAGACGACAGAAAGCCGCCACACCACTCTGTTTCGCCCCAAACCTCCTCGCTGTGAGCCTGGTGACTGATATTCCACCACCTCCAGCCAGACGCCAGCCAGCCGTCGCCACCAGCCCGCCCCTACCAACGCCGCCAGCTATAGGCCTACACGACACCCCGCGCCACTGCCTACACACACTCGCACACTCGCATTCCTCTCAGGTCACTCGCCTCCTTTCACGCCTTAAAGAAAGAAACCAGCACGCAGTAAGAAGAAAGAAGAAACAAGAAAAGCACAAGCAGGAAAGAAGAAAGAAGGAAACGAAGTAACACAAGAAAGAAAAGAAAGAAAAAGTTCCGTCCCGACATCCCCCGCCACCATCAGCAGTACCACCGCTGCCCTCGTTGCGAGCCCCAACCATCCCGGCCAGCGTCACACACAGTCGACACCTGCTTGGACACACACCGGGAGGCAGTCAGCCTCACCCCACTACACCACGTGGACTCCATTCAACCTCATACACTTCTGTGAAGTATAATAGCTTCCTTTTAAGCCAGGTGTTATCTATATATTGATATTGTAGAACTAATTCCCCTCCCTTAACAGGAAGATCCTGAGATACGAAGAAAGGTGTTGTGTTGTGTGTATGTGTGTGTCCACGCCGCTGCCGTCATCCCAGACCACAAGGTTTAGATATTACCTCCGCTCTCTCTCCTCGTCATCAGTCCAGCCAGCTATGAAGTCTTAATATTCTGTAAATGTCACCGGCCTCAAGAGTTCGAAAAAGACAGCTAAGAAAGAGTCCAGTAGTCACTAGATCATATCGTAGGCTACATTCAAGACAAATACAAATAAATATGGGTGATGAAGAACAAGAAAGGATTGTTAGACATGAGATTATTACCTCCGCCGCAGGGGTACCTAAGTTTTCAGGGGATGCGAACACGATTGAAATAAATCAATTCTTGCTTATAGTGGACACCCTGATTGCAAATAAGAAACTTACCTCAGAAAGATTGAAGATTGAAGTGCTTAAACAACATGTAGACGCCGAAAACGGCAGGGCAAGGCATGTTATCTGTTACAGACAATTAGAAGACCTAGACGATTACGACGCTTATGTTCAGGTGTTCAGACGGCACTTCTCGAAGAAAAGTGACTAAGACCCCCTCCGGGTTATGATTAAAATGCTATCGCTTAAACGTCCAGCCTCACAACTAGTTACAGAGTATATTGCAAAGCTTGATCTGTGGGGAAAGGATATGGAGAATCTGCTCAGAGCCTCCGAGTGGACACTGCCACTGGACGGCGACCACATGTCAGTAACACTAGTATCTAAATTAATCATGTTCTCAAAAATGTTAAGTGATTGTGATGATGTTACAAGCGAAAGGCTGTACAAGGATTTGAAGGAAAAACAGTCCTAGGAGAAATTGATTGCATGCTAAGAGGATATGCCGAGACAAATCCTCGACACGACTCGTATGTGATGCCGATACGATCAACTCACACGCCACCGCCACAGGCTAGTAATTCGGGAACACATTACAGTAGGTCCTTATCACGTAGTGGAGGCCCAACAGAAAACAGACCTCGCAGCGTCTCATGGCAACGCCCTCCTCAAGTTGAATGTTATCATCAGTGTGGTCGACCGGGTCACGTCGCGATGGATTGTTACAATTCAACATCTTGCGGTAATTGTCAATATACCGGACACACCGAAATAAATTGCTACCTGGAACCTTGGTGTAGCTACCACAAATATATAGGACACAAAACCAGAGATTGTCGCGCGCGGCGAGCTAACAATCTTCGAGCTCAAAATTTTCGTACAGGATCCCCTTCGTAGGTAAACACAAGGAAGGGAACACTACTCTTCAAATAAGTCAAAAGAACCGACAAACTGAAGACTTAGAGAATGTAGAAAGAGAAACAAAACTGATAATCCCGATAAACAAGCACACTGAAGGCCCATTGATTGAAGGCAAAGTTTACCACACGCCTACTCAGATTTTCCTAGACACAGGATCCATGGTGAACATAATAAGTCTTGACATCTTAAATAAAGTAAGACCAGGTGTTAAGTTTATTGAGCCAGTGCCATACACACTGCAAGGCGTGACAGGCGAAAAATTACGTACAGTTGGAAAAACTCAAGTCACTGTTACATTAGGAGATTATTTTGATTGCACTATAACCGCGATGGTGGTAGACAAACCATTTTTTCCTGGAGATTTGTTAATAGGATTTGCTACAATGCGCGAGCAAGAGATCACAGTATCTCCACCAGACCGTGGTGTTCACTGTTCATACAAATTCATCCCATTTCTGAATCCAGAACCCGTTATAGGCGTGCTAAATACTAATACTAATTGTGCTATTAAAACACCCAATAGCGTGGTAGAGCAATCAAAGGCTACTGATGAGCCCAAGAGAAAGGAAAAATTACTTCTCAAGGTCCCTGAACTCCTGCACCGAAACAGATGAGTAGTGGAGTCACACCACAGACAAGCAAAAAGCTAAATACCAGGCATGAAAAGGTATCACAAGTTAGTAAATGCACTGAGACAGTATCAAAGGAACAAGTTACAGACCCAGATGAAGCCGTGAGAATTATTTCAGGACATGTGATAGAGTCGACGCTATTGCATGTCAATTAACAAGGTGACACTGGAGTTAAAAGGATTAAAGCAGGATACAGAAGTATTTACAATGCCAGAATCCATCAGAGTAAAAGGAACGCAACTTGATTCCGCTGTTTATAAATCAGAGAATGGGAAATTAAAAGTTTTAGTAATGAGTACACTGAATAAGAACATCACTTTGAAACCAGGAACCCAGATAGGATCATTCCAAGTCTGTAAACACCCAATTAAAATAGTAAATGAAAACCAGAACTCAGGAAATGCAACAGACCCATTCATCTGCTCAGTCCAGACAGATGTAGAGGTAGGGAGAGATCTCCTCAACCACCTTAAACCTACCAGCCGACCTGATTTAGAGCACGAACTCTTATCACTGTTAACGAAACACGAACACGCAATAGCCTTACCAGGGGACGCTTTGGGAAAGACTGACGTGTTGAAACATCAAATAAAATTAAAATCAGGTACACAGCCGATTTATATCCCAGCATATAGATTGCCGCATTCAAAGCTCGCCACAGTAAATCAATTGATCAGTGAAATGCTCACACAAGATGTGATTGAACCTAGGGATAGTGAGTGGAACTTTCCTCTTATCTAGTACCAAAGTCAGACGGCTCAGTACGCCCAGTCATCGACTACAGGAGTTAAAACAAAACGCACTATCCCAGATCGTCTACCATTACTAGTAATCTCTGACATTCTTCGCAGTCTAGGAACAGAAAATAAACTATTCAGCACAATAGACATAAAGTCAGCCTTCTGGCAGATAGAAATGCAAGATGAATCTAAAGACATGACAGCTTTTTCCACACCGACTGGACACTACAGATTTAAACGCATGCCATTTGGATTATCAAACAGTCCATTAACGTACATGAGACTGATGAACACAGTATTGCAAGGGCTAATAGGAAACACAGCAAGTGTATTCCTAGACGACATACTCATAGTATCGCAGACAGCAGAGGAATATTTTAAGAAACTAGATTTGGTTTTCTCTAGGCTAGCATCAGCCGGATTGAAAGTGAAAATAGAGAAATGTACTTTCCTACAAGACAAAGTTATTTACCTAGGACACCAAATAGATAAACATGGATTAAGAACAGTACAGTCAAAACTCGACGCCGTAAGAAATTTCCCAGTGCCAACCACAGTTGAGAAAGTAAGAAGTTTCCTTGGTCTAACAGGTTACTATAGAATCTTTATAAAGGGATACGCCGATATAGCACAACCCCTAAACACACTATTGAAAAAGAATCAGACTTTTACTTGGGGACACGCTCAAGAGCAAGCATTTGAAACGCTCAAATCAAAACTAACCAATTCACCAGTACTAATCTTCCCAGATTACACGAAAGAATTTATCCTATGCACCGACGCCTCAGATATAGGACTAGGAGGAATGTTAATGCAGGAAAGAAAAGGAACGTTCCAACCGATAGCTTATGCATCTAGACTATGCACAACCGCAGAAAGGAATTACAGCATCACAGAACGTGAGACTTTAGCAGTAATATACTGTCTAGAAAAATTTAGAGACACATTGCTAGGTTACAAGATAAGAGTGTGGACTGATCACACAGCAATACAGAACCTGTTTAAGCATAAAAACCTCAGAGGCAGACTCGCCAGATGGTTCACGACGTTACAGAATTACGAAGTCAGTTTTGAATACATACCAGGAAAGAAAAACGTAGCCGCAGACGCACTCTCGAGGAACATTAGCCCAGAAACAGAGGTAATGACCTCAATATGTAGTATTGAAGAATTAATCACACTAGATACAGACCTAGTCAGCACAGAACTGGAAAAGGATGCCATGTGGAGCACAGTAGTAACCAAGGAATATAGAGGACAAGGAAGGGGATTCCTGTAGTAAAGTTTCGAAGCCGCGATTGTCACGCCATCTAACCGTGGGATAGTGGTAAAGACAGAGCATGGGAAACATTAGAGAACGTACGGAATCGATGGGTGACTCAAATGCTCATAATATCCCTGCACTTCTTCTATATATTATATATATACTATCCAAAAAATGTATATTTCTTTGAAGGTTATAGGCTATAACCTTCAAAGAAATATAAATATTTTGGATAGTATCTTTGACAAGGAAATAAATTATATAAAGCAAAATATGGTAGCCAAATTTTATTCAAATTTCTATGTACTTTGAGGTTTACAAATCATGTAGAACATGATGCAATACTTGATTATGTAACACAAAGCAGAACAGTAAGATCATTACTCTTTTACATGCAGCTACATGACAACAGCAACACCTGCCTATTAGACATTACAATGCATTGCAGGAGATAACACAAGAAGTTAGTTGCATTATACAAGAGATCACAAAAACATCGAACTAATATCATGCATTAATGGCAGCAGTAAAAGACACTGTGATGCATAGCACGAGAAAACACATGAGTTTGTTGCAAAACATGCTGCACCACATGACAGAAAACACATCAAGAGTTTTATGTTAGAAACCTTGACAAATGGTGTGGCAACGTTATGCTATACATCATACATGTTGAGAACAAAAAGCAACAAAGCAAAAGCTTTTAGCATACATTACAATGGGCAAAACAGGCAACAAAAGGTATGTAAACGACATATAACCAATACAAATATCGCAGATTTATAAGTGTAGTGGTCAAAATGTCCATCTACACCTTTGTTACCATTATGTAGTGCCCACCTTGGGAGTGTACTCTACAGTCCTGGTTACTCCGCTGCCACCACCCACATTAAGTGGGAAAAAATATATGAATGAACAAAAATAAAAGATTTAAGAAAATATGTAAGGACTGGTTGGAAACTGAATGACAACGCGTTAATATATTTCTAATTATAATATATTTAACTCTTTACTGTCTCACTTGGTAATTATTATACATTCACAAGTTATCTTAATATTAAGTCTTCCTTCCCTCCCAGCGATACGCACGCGAAATGCTCAAGTCGTTATCCTAATATAGTTTACTATCTTTGGTAACTTCGGTTGCACTGTCACCACATTAACGATACGCACATGTAATGCTCAAGTCGTCATCCTAATCTAGTTTACTAACTCTGGTAACTTCGGTTGCACTGTCACCACATTAACGATACGCACATGTAATGCTCAAGTCGTCATCCTAATCTAGTTTACTATCTCTGGTAACTTCAGTCGCACTGTTACCACTTCAACGATACGCATGCGTAATGCTCAAGTCGTCATCCTAATATAATGTATACGTAGTCTATCCCACTTCCAACTGTTTCCCTCTCACTTATTTTTCTATTTCCTTCTTTCTCCTTTGTCCTCACACGGCTGGCTGTGACATGTTGTAGTTGCCCCCTCTGCTAATTTGTGGGCGCTTGGCCCCCTGGTCCGCCAACAGCATCCTACCTTGGGACCCTATAATAAGTAATACACTTCATTAGTCCTGGTCAACAAAAAGAATCACCAGTAAGTCATGTCTACATCTCTAGTTAACAAACATTTCTTAACATACCTTTACCAAGGGCGAGAATATCACCTCCCCACAGGCGACTTAACTCAATGAACGTCGAGCTGCTTCTAAAATTATCCTAACCTACAATCCCCGTTCTCACCTCGTTTCGCTACGTGTCTAATTACTACTGGCTTAAAATATAAGCCTAACCAGTGATTCAGGAATGAGGCGTGGAGGAAAATTCCTCGTTAGCTTATTGATACTTATGTGTTATTTCATCTCTTCCCCTATTAATGTAATTTCTCGCGTTACATAAGCATTAGAGCTACTGCAAGGAAATTAAGTGGAAACCATTACTGAATAACATGCTGTAACAAACAGCACAAACCTGTTGTTGTCCTGCAGAGCATTAGGAAAAAAAGAGGACAGATACCAAATGCCAAAGTATATGAGATGAACAATAAACAAACAAATAAAATAAATAGATAAAATTAAAATAAATTAAATACAAAATTCAAATATACTATTTACAAACAAGTATATAGGGTAAGCAGCATATGTAGCAGTTATAATGCATTGCAACAAAGTGGAGGAAACATTATATGCAGGGAGAAAGAGAAAAACAACAGCTAGACACAGTACATGCAGTACCACAGTAGCACAAAGCAGAGGCAGTCTTGCAAGAACACATTATAAAGCAATGACAAGCAATATAATAAAAATTTAGATGAAACTCTTGTTGACAGCAGGCAAAGAAACTCAATAGTTTACCTCGAGGGAAGAGGGAAAATGAAGGATGGAAAACACTAAAAAGAAACCTCGGTGGACGAGAGATTAACCAGAAAGTTGAATTGAAAATAGAGGGAAGAGATACTGAGAAGGAGGATGAAATAGAATCATTAATAGAAGGGTACTGGAGTAAAGTAATTAGAAAGGACATGGAAGTAGAGCGAATGGAAAACATTATGATCTACAGTGACAAGAGAGAAATGGAGGAAACAGTACCTAATTGAGCTTGGAGAGGTAGAAAAGGTACTGAAAGTTTTGAAGAACGGCAAAGCTGTAGGGACAGATGGACCCATTGGGGAGTTTGTTAAATATGGAGGAGAAATGGTAAAACAGGCAATATATAACATATGTGATAGTGCTGGAGCAAGGCTGCGTGCCACAGGACTGGAAAAAGAGCAGAGTGACCCTAATACACAAAGGAGGAGGACATAGCCAATTATAGGCCCATAGCTGTCATGAACATACTAGACAAGGTTTTTGGAATGATTATAAATGAGAAATTGAAATTGTGGATAGAGGAAAACAAGATGTTAGGAGAGGAGCAAAGTGGGTTCAGGAAAGGCAGAGGTGGAATGGTAAATAATATTGGAGTTAGACAAGGATCTGTCATGTCCCAACATTATTTAAACTCTGCTATTTAGGAGGAAAATCTGTGAATCAGTACGGAA
>JACEEZ010020356.1:0-11778 GCA_016584305.1 Chionoecetes opilio | reverse complement strand
TACATATGATAACTATGGAATGGAAGTATACAAGGAAGGGATAGGCGGTGAAAAGCAGGGAAAGTTAATGAAGGCAAGGCAAGGAGGATGATAGGCATGATTATAAATGGTGGTAACAGTCATTAATACATATGAGGTAGGCAGGAGTTTATGGAAGGGGGTGGCTGTACCCTATTGTCTGTATGGGTCAGAAGTGACTCAGTACAGGGAAGGAGACATCATGCACTTGGTAAAGGCTCAGAACATAGTAGGCAGATGGGGACTAGGAGCTTGTAGGAGCACTGATGTAGAGGCCATAAGGGGAGGCATGGGATGGAGCACCTTCATGGAAAGGATAATTAAAGGAAAACTGGTGTTCCACAAGAAAATTGAGACTTACTGAAGATAGATGGGCAAAGAAAATATCACAGGAAAATAGATCAAGTACCACCTGGAAGAAGGAACTAGAGATGGAAAAGGAGAGAAATGGAACAAGATGGAGATAAGAGATATCAAAAAGAAAATTGAGAAGAATGGGCTAGTTAAATGGCAGGAGGGAATGGCCAGGAAATCAACGTTGCAGTGGTACAGGTGGAAACAGAAACCAGAGGGGATGACTTGGCATGTAGGAGACTGGGGGAGTAAGTTACTCTACAAAGCAAGAACAGGCACCTTGGAAGTCAACGGAAGGAACAGGGAACTGGAGAACCAGAATTGTAGCTACAGGGTAGGAGCGAAAGAAACTGTAGACCATGTCATTGTGGAATGCAACAAGTATAGGAGTCAGAGGGAAAGGCTTATAGCATCAATAGTAACAGTCCTAGGCAGAGAGGAGTGGGACAGGAGACTAGAGCAGAAAGACGGGGTCCTGTGTACGGTGTTAGGGCTGTATGGGGACAGAAAGGAAACTGAAAGTATTGTAAACCTCACCAGTGTTCCTAACGCAGTGCTGGGAGATAAGAACACACAAGAGACAATGAATTAGGATGATAATCAAAGGATTGAAAGCTGATGAAAATGTCTTTCCCAGGTGAAATAAACAAGGGTGTTAACAAGTTTTGTTAACGAAGGAGATGAAGTGGAAGAGTACCTATGAAGCGATACTAAGCGACAAAGGTCACAAGAAGAAGAATGATGAGCCTTTAAAAAAAAATCAAGCACCTCCGGGGCCAGAAAATTTGCAGCCGTCGCTATCAGCTGGTGTGGTGTTCTAACAGCCTCCCTCCCCATTTGCTGTATTCGCATACGCAGCCTGTAGATGGTGTTTCGTAGGAGGCTTCTTATTGGTGTCCCTGAGAAACTTTTATAACAATTTTTAATAGCTTGAACAGGCCTAATAATAGTGATGGTACCGATATTGAGATACTATGTATATTACTGAGTTAATATATATAATATGAAATGAATATTTCCCACTTACAAATACGTACCAGCGCCTCCGGAGGATTGACGTCAAGTTGCCACTGCCTGTCACTACTGATGTATATACATCAAGATAATCATATAACTGTTGTTTAAAAATGTTTACACATAGAATATTCAATTTTGAAATTCTGTACATTAATTATCAACATAGTAAATTATCCCGTCTGAAAATACACCAGCGAGCCTCCGAGGCTGACGGAGGTAAATTTGCCGCCGGCGGCCGCCGTTCGCCGCTCTACGGCCTACGTCGGCCCGCCGGTGATGGTTAGCTGGGTTACTATCTTTGGTAACTTCGGTTGCACTGTCACCACATTAACGATACGCACATGTAATGCTCAGTCGTCATCCTAATCTAGTTTACTATCTCTGGTAACTTCAGTCGCACTGTTACACTTTAACGATACGCATGCGTAATGCTCAAGTCGTCATCCTATATAATGTATACGTAGTCTATCCCACTTCCAACGTTTCCCTCTCACTTATTTTTCTATTTCCTTCTTTCTCCTTGTCCTCACACGGCTGGCTGTGACATGTTGTAGTTGCCCCCTCTGCTATATGTAACGTAAGAAATTACATTAATAGGGGAAGAGATGAAATAACACATAAGTATCAATAAGCTAACGAGGAATTTTCCTCCACGCCTCATTCCTGAATCACTGGTAGGCTTATATTTTAAGCCAGTAGTAATTAGACACGTAGCGAAACGAGGTGAGAACGGGGAGTCTAGGTTAGGATAATTTTAGAAGCAGCTCGACGTTCATTGAGTTAAGTCGCCTGTGGGGAGGTGATATTCTCGCCCTTGGTAAAGGTATGTTGTGAAATGTTTGTTAACTAGAGATGTAGACATGACTTACTGGTGATTCCTTTTGTTGACCAGGACTAATAAATGTATTACTTAGGGTCCCCAAGGTAGGATGCCTGTTGGCGGACCAGGGGCCAAGTGCTCACAAATTATAATTGTAATGCATTAAGTTTGTAGTAGAACAATTTCTTTCATGACATCGTAAAAAAAAGTAAGCTGAAAGGCTTGTGGAGCCCGCCGACTTCTGCGGATTATGCACCCAAAACATAGTTTACCGAAATAGAAAATTTAGGTACTTATTACTTCTATTGCCGTTTCTTTAGCTGTGCTTTCCTGTGCCTGTATGTTTGTTTTTTTGTGCAATGATTTTCTAAATTCAGATAAGTGAGGTTAAGCTTTGGTTAGGTTAGAGGCATTCATGATTCTTAACACCACTGTGTGTCAGGGTGTTTCTGGTGAGTTCAGAATGGGGTATAAAATCTTTTCCCACACTCTAGGCATTCATGGTTCTTAACACCACTGTGTCTGGTGAGGTCACTCTTTGTAGTAAATCTTTCCTACACTCTAAACATTCATAATTCTTAACACCACTGTGTGTCAGGGTGTGTGTGAGGGACCCATTGTAGCAAATCTTTTCCCACACTCTAACATTCATAATTCTTAACACCACTGTGTGTCAGGGTGTGTGAGGTGAGGTCACTCTTTGTAGTAAATCTTTTCCCACACTCTAAACATTCATGATTCTTAACACCACTGTGTGTCAGGGTGTGTTTGGTGAGCTGACTCTTTCTAGCAATCTTGTCCCACACTCTAAACATTCATAATTCTTAACACCACTGTGTGTCAGGGTGTGTGGTGAGGTGACCCATTGTAGCAAATCTTTTCCCACACTCTAAACATTCATAATTCTTAACACCACTGTTGTCAGGGTGTGTGTGGTGAGGTCCACTCTTTGTAGTAAATCTTTTCCCACACTCTAAACATTCATAATTCTTAACACCACTGTGTGTCAGGGTGTGTATGGTGAGGTCACTCTTTCTAGTAAATCTTTTCCCACACTCTAAACATTCATAATTCTTAACACCACTGTGTGTCAGGGTGTGTATGGTGAGGTCACTCTTTGTAGTAATCTTTTCCCACACTAAACATTCATAATTCTTAACCCACTGTGTGTCAGGGTGTGTGTGGTGAGGTCACTCTTGTAGTAAATCTTTTCCCACACTCTAAACATTCATAATTCTTAACACCACTGTGTGTCAGGGTGTGTGTGGTGAGGTCCACTCTTTGTAGTAAATCTTTTCCCCACACTCTAAAACATTCATAATTCTTAACACCACTGTGTGTCAGGGTGTGTGTGGTGAGGTCACTCTTTGTAGTAAATCTTTTCCCAAAAAATTTTATATTCAAACCCCTTTTTGGGGGGTTTTGATGATATTTGATAAATTTTTTCCCCCAACCAGGTTCAGACCCCCAAACTGTGCGGGGGTTTTTGGTGAGCGACCTTTTCAGAAAACCCCAACGTAAACAATAACAAAATCTGTTTTTCGTATTTGGATTTTTTTTAAATTTTTCAATCTAAATAAGAGGGGGGGTTTATTAAAAACCGCTTTTTGTTTAAATGAAAATATCATTTAAATTTTTAAAAAACTTAAACGTATTAATTAAAATTTAAAAAAATTAATATTTATACGAAATTTTTAAAGAAATACATATTTATTTAAAAAGTTGATTTCACTTTGAAAAAAAGCACCCGAGGGGGCGGATGAGCGGAAATATCAGACGGGCCCCTGTCGGAAAAAAAACCGGGAATTTTGAAAACTAAACAAAAAGTGGGTTGACCCCGTTTTTTGGGGATTTTTTTTTTGGGGGGGGGGGGGCCCTCCAGCCCTTCTAAGTTTGAAAAGGGGACGCGATTTTTTTTTGGGAAGGGAAAAAAGTATAAAAGGGTAAAACGAATTGCTCCCGTCCTTTAAAAAAATTTAAAGCCATAAACAAAAATGAACGGCAGTTGTTAATTTTGCGCATTTTCCGTTCACCCCGGTTCCGCCCCCGGGGGTCAGGTGGATATTGGGAAAAACTCAGCGCCCCGTCCATTGTGTTTTTTGGGGGGGGATGGGGGGGCTTTAAAACGAAGGGGACGGCGGGCCCTCTTGTTTTTTTTGCCGGCCCCCGGTCTGGGCGGGGCTAGTCCCGGGCGGTCACTTTTTTTTGCGAGGCAGCTAGAAGGGGCCTACCCCAGCCGTCCGGCCCGACCCACTACCAGGACCCCCTTGCCCAGGGGGGAAAAACTGGCGCTGCGCACACGGTCAGCGGGGAAGGCGACCCGGAGCTTCTCGTGTGCTGAAAGACTAAAACCCCGATGGCCGACAAAAAGACTAAAGTATCACGGCGTGGTGTTGTAAATCTTCACACAGGGAAAAGGCGGGGGAACAAAAGGAATTTTCGATACGCGGCCGCCCTTCTTTTTTTCCCCCGGGGGGTAAAAAGGCAGTCCGTTTAAACATTTTCCGGGGTGGCTCCCTGGGGCTGTGGGTTTGGGCCCCCAAACCCCCTTTTTTCCCGCCTTTTTTGTTTTCCCTTCAAAACCAATGGTGTTGTCCTTCAAACCTAAAAAAAAAAAAATTTCCCATTTTTCCCCCCCCATCACCCAGATCCACGCCACCCCCCCCACAACAAACCCCCCCCCCAAACCCACCAAAAAACCCGGACACACACACACCCAAAAACGAAACCTTCCCCGCCCATCATTTTTACATTCCCCCAGATTTTCCCCGTTTAAAAAAAAAAATAAATTTTAAAAAAAAAAAAAAAATTTTGTGGTTTTTTTTTTAACCCGTTATTTAGTGCACAACCCCCCCCCTAGGAAAAAAATACGGGCCAATATGTTTTAAGGTCCAAATGCCCAAAAAAGGAAAAAATGTGATTTTGGGCCAAAAAAAACCGTTTTGGGTCCTTCCCTTTGTTGTTATTTCATAAACTTCCTTTGTTTTTTAAAAACCAGGATGGGTAAACTTTAGTAGTTTCCCCCAAAACCAAGAAAAAACCCCCCCAAAAAAAAAAAAAAACCCCCCCAAACCCCCAAAAAAACCCCCCCCCAAAAAAAAAAAAAAACCCCAAAAAACCCCCAAAAAAAATCCCCCCCCCCCCCCCCATTTTAAAATTTTAAAAATGTTTAATTTTAAAAAAAAAAAAAGGGGGTTGGTTAAAATATAAATTTGTTGGTTTTAATAAAAATTTTTTTTTTGTTTTTTAAATTTTGGGGAAAAGGTGGTGGGGTTTATAAAATTTAAAGGTTCTTAAAGGTCTTTTCTAAGGGTAGTTTATTTTCAAAAAAAAAAGAAAAAAAAAAATAGGGGAAAAATTTGGTTTTTCATTAAAACCTATAAGGTTAGGTTAGGTTTCATTAAACCCTTTTGTTTGGTTTCATTAAAACCATAGGGGTTTAGGTTTAAAGGTTTTTTTAAAACCCTTTAAGGTTTTGGTTAGGTTTTATTAAAACCATAAGGTTGGTTAGGTTTCATTAAAAAATTTGTTTGGGGGGCCCCAAAAAATTTTTTTCATTAAAACCTATGGTTTGGAGGATAAAAATTTTGTTTGGTTTGGTTTTTAAAAACCAAATTGGTTTTTATTAAAAAAAAGGGTTGTTTTTTTTTCATTAAAAATGTGTTTATAGGGGTTTGGTTTATTTAAAAAAATAAGTTTTGGGAGGAATTTTTTTATTTTTTTTTTTTGGGGGGGGGGGCGAAAAAAAAAAAATATCCATTAAAAGCCCTTTTTTAGGGCCAAAAAAAAAAAATTTATTTTTAAAAAACCCCCAAAAAAAAGGGCTTATTACCCTTGTTTCGGCTAAAGCCCGCGTTTTTTCCCCGTAAGGGGAATTTCCCTTTTTTTTTCCCCCCCCCCTTTTTTCCCCCCCCTTTTTTCCTTCTTTCCCCTTCCCCTTTTTCCCCCCCCAAAATTTTATTTTTTTTTTTCATCCTTCCCCACCCCCAACCCCCCATTCCACTTTTTTCCCCTGGCTCCCTTTTTTTTCCCCTTTTACCAAAACCATTACTTTTTCCCCTTTTGCTTTTTAAAATCCTCTTCTAGTTTATTAGTCTCCCCAAGACTCGGGTTCATTTCATCCACCCCCTTTTCCTTTCCAAACTACCTTTTTTCAAGTCCCTCCAAAAAATGTTCCCATTTCCTTCCTAATGTCCCATCTTTTTTTTCTGAAAGAACAAAAATTCTTTGTACCAAGTTGTTTTTCTTTTGTGTTTTTGTACCTTTTGTTTTATTTTGGTTTTGAACTTCTTTGTACCTGTACGGCCCCCGCAACACACCTATTGTTCTGTGTATCACCGTAAATAAAGGATTGGAAGGTTCGACGAGCACTAGGTTGGAAGTTTAGTAGTATTAGTTTAGTAGTTAGGTGTTAATGTAGTTGTAGGTGGTAATTAGTAGTGGGTTTGGTATAGTAGTAATTAGTAGGTGTTATAGTAGTGTAGGTGGAATATAGCTATCACATGCCACAAGCCAACCCCCAAAGCCACTGCCTGGCCGGCCCATGTAATTTGTTTTGGTTAGCCCAAATGGGGGTGGTGACTTCATATGGACTGGACTGAACCAGGGCGTGAACGTCCGAAATGCGCTACTATCTAAGTGTTTGCTTGAATGCCTTTGACGCAAAATTCATCTTCTGTTTAAAAGTAAATACAGCCTTGTTACAGTTGCTACCAAGTAGAAATGGGTTTGTTTTTACGCAAATCAACATGTGTGCAGATGTGTATGAATAGATCGTGGTGACCAATACGGCACGTAGGGTGTTAAATGTTGGCGATGCTTATGTGTTGTGATTTTCAGGCGTTGCCGCCAGTCCCGACTCTATCCCGCCCGTGATGAGCTACGGCAGTTTATCTATTTGGTCGCATTGAGGTATGAAAAGGAGTACAGAGATCCCCAAAGACCCTCTCCTGTGTGATGAGAAATCTTGTTAAAGGCACTACAAGTGTAATCGCATGAAATCATCAGCCCTCTGCCAAGGAACTGTCTCATTTGTACAAGGCCAAAAAGAGACCCACGCCATACCCACTCACACACAAAGTTCGGGTGACCTCTGCGGTTCTTGCGAGGTGGGAGTTCACCAAAAGGAAATTTGCTGACCCCAAAGGGGCTGCATCAGTCAGTGTGGAGCCAGAATAATCTGCCATGTCACTTAAGGGTCCCCTCAAAGAGAAGGCTAGAATGGAGTTAAAGGGGCCCAAAGCCAAAATGGTTGACTGAAAGAACATCTGCAGCATTCGGCAAAATTGGTGGTTTTCCACGGGTCTTTGGTGCTTTAGATGGCACTCACATACCCATTAAGCTCCCATGGGAAATGGGGGCACTCTAGTGAACCGGGAAAAGGGGTTTCCACTCATTAATTTTGCAAGTGGTCTGCAATTTGAGCTGATAATAACCGAGCTTTTTGTACCCGGTTTTCCTGGCAGCACACATGACTCCTACATTTTGGGGAGTCCAACTCTGCGGGGACAGATTTTGAGGAGGGAGCATTTAGAGACACCCCTTTCTGTTTGGTAAGTTCTTAATTGTTTATGCAATTTAAATGTTTGGTTCCATCCTATATAGATGGGGCAATTCTAGATATTATAGCAGACTGGATCGTGGTGAGACGACCCTATCTTTTAAAATACTCCCAAGTTAACTTTAACCAACCTAAACAGATTCAACTTAAGGTTTTGAAATGCAGGCTGTAAAAATGACAGGAATATGGCTCCATCATTACAGTGACGCTTGTAACTACTAGACTTTTGCCTTACGGGATTGAAGAAAAAAAAAAAGAAAAAAACTATATAATAATATATATATATATTTAAATATATATTAAATAATAATCATTATATAATTATACTTATTTTATAATATTATAATTAAAAATTTAACCGTATTATATACCGAAAGGAAAATCTAGATAGTAAAAAGGTGTCACTGTATATAGCCCATTATTCCTGTCATTCTACAGCCTGCATTTAAAACCTTAATAAATATATATATAATATATAATTATTTAGGTATATAAATAAATAATATATATTTATATATATATATATATATTATAATATAATATAATATATATATATATATAATATATATATATATATATATAAAATATATAGATATTAAAATTTATAATATAATATAAAATATCTAATATAAATAATAATACTATTATATATAAAAATATAAATATATCTACTTTAGTATGCGTTCTACGCAATACCGCATCTAAAAGTGGTTTGGGGTGTGATCTACCCTACACTGGTCCAAGGGGGTCCCTACCCCGCCATTGAGGGATTCGTACTGATCCACAGGTCTAGGTCAGGTAGCTAACACAGGTCAGGTCAACCTGGCCCGCCGAATCGATGGGCCTTGGGGTATTTGGCCTCAAGCAAGGCTCTGATTGCCCGTTTTTTCGGTATATTCTAGCGTTTGGGCCCATACTCCCCTCTCCCACAAAAAAAAGCTTGGGGACCTGGGGAATGGGGGATATTTGGCTGGGGTACAAAATATGCATCGCAACCACATAGTTTTTTGAGTTAGGGGTGTTTAAAATATTCCCTAGATCTAGGCAAAATTAATTGGATTTCTTCCCAGTCCAGAGACGTGTGAACCTGACGATCCTCACAGAATGATGACCTAAGTGTCGAGAATCCCCCACCCTCCAGCAGGTTTTGGTTAGATTTGTTTTTGGTTAGGTTATGGTAGGTTAGATTTGGTTAGGTTAGGGTTTGGTTAAATTTGGTTAGATTTGGTTAGGTTAGATTGGTTAGGATAGTTTTTCGGTGGGTCAAAGCCCACCGCTAGGTTTGGTTTTTTTAATTTGGTTAGGAAAATTTCTCTAGATATAAGGAAAGTAACCCTAGATCTAGGGAATTTTACCCCCCTTAAAAACTCTTAAATTTACGAGTTTTCCGACACATAATATTTTCCCACCCCGAAAACCTCGCTTTCCCACAGGTGCCCAGACTTGTTTGGGGGAGTGGGAGAGTAGGGCAAAAACTAGAAATTTACCTTATTTTCATGTGGAACGGCGTGGGAGAAATACTCTGATTTCCCATCATTCAGCGGAATGTGAAGCCGGCTCAGTGATTCACTCTGATGAATGGCCTGCATATGGAAACTTAAAATAATCTGGGTTATTGCCATAGTAGGCTACATTGAATAAAAACCAAGAAAATTACGTGGATCCAGTAAAAGGAGCAAACACTCAAGGCATAGAACGATCGTGGTTGGATGCCAAAACACGTATAATATTAAAGAAAAATGAAGGTGTCAGCAAGGAACTGTTTCAGTCCAACCTTAATAATTTTTGGGTGGAAAGTGCTCAGAAAAAATGAACCTGATTTGTTTATAGCATTTTTGAACGATATTTGTAAGTATACCGCTAATTGTTTATGCATGATACTATTATATTATAATTAGCAATTTTTATTTTAATTGTTCATTAAAGAATTTGATTAATAAATATAAAAGAA
This sequence comes from Chionoecetes opilio, assembly GCA_016584305.1. Taxonomy (NCBI): domain Eukaryota; kingdom Metazoa; phylum Arthropoda; class Malacostraca; order Decapoda; family Majidae; genus Chionoecetes; species Chionoecetes opilio. Next base: position 2,058 of record JACEEZ010020356.1, on the reverse strand, counting down.
AATTATTCTCCGATGGAAATAATCCATTAAACCCACAGTATTAGGTGGTAGCGCGGTAGTCCTCATACTAAAGTAGAAGCAGCCGGTAGAAACCCCATCAATAATTATCAAACTTGGGGCATACGCCGAGGGGCGCGTCGCCTACCCACCCCCACGACGCCACTCCCGGGGGTCACCATGCGCGAGTCCCCATGCAAAGGCTCCTTCCCATACCAAAGCAGCTCTCGACAAGAAACATCAACTTGCCCCAGCCACGAGCCTTGTGGGGGCCCCCTTGGTCTCCTCCACGCTGGGTTGTCTCTTACAGATACAACCCGATGGGAAGGATCAGTTTCAGGGTAGTGTGCCACATGCCCATATAGCCGAAGTTGGCGCTGAGGACTTTTGCAGGTAATAGGGCCTCGATTCAGTCTCACGGTGCAATTGCTGATTTGAATGTAATCATCCCACGATACCCCATGATTTCTGCGAAGACACTTATTACCAAAGGCATTGATTCGTCTCTTCAAGTCACAATTTAGTGTCCATGTCTCACAACCATAGAGTAAGACAGGGATCACAAACGACTTGAAGATCCGGATTTTTTGTCCTCCTGCACAGGTACCGACAACGCCAAATACTCTCGCTGAGCGAGTCCATAACACCGTGGGATATGCCAATCCGCCATAAAACTTCTTGATGTGACCCGCCGTCAATATTGGATTGCGCTACCAAGGTATGTAAAACTTTCCAAGATCTCAATGTCCTCGCCGCACTCATAAACAACTGTACTGCTTCATCTAGTAAGTCTCCAAACACCTGGACCTTGGTCTTAAGTCAGGAGACCTCAAGTCCCAAAGGCTTTGCCTCCCCGTGCAGCTCCTCGAGAGCCTCACCAGGACCTCCAGCGACTAAACAAGATTACTGCAAACATCGCAAAAACAAGATCATTTATCTTGGTGTTGCCGATGGATGCTCCACAATCACTTTGAGCTACAAAACCCTTTTCCAATACCCAGTCCATACAAGTGTTGAAAAGTGATGGGGGAAAGATGCACCCTTGCCTCACTCATGTATTAACAGGAAAGCAGCTGGATACACCTGCCTGGTAACGCATACTAAGGTAGAAACAGAACGGTAAAATGCATACTAAAGTAGCACATATATATATATATAATATATATATATATATATTATATATATATAATATATATAATAATTATAATATATATTATATATATATATATACAAACCTCGTTTTCCCGACTAATAGGGGGGAGCACTGGGCCGGAAACCGCGAAAGTCCGGGAATCACAACAGTAAAAAAAAAAAAAAAAAAAAAAAAAAAAAAAAATCGATGCAATTACCCATCCCCGGACGTTTATCCTACTCTAGTATTTACTGTCCGGCAACCGCCAATATCAACTACCCCGCCCGGACTTTTACGTCCGCTGAGCATGCTGCCACCTGGCGGGAGGAGCAGAAAGTGTTCAAAGTCTCAAAGATGTTCCTGCACCAGGGACAGTGGAGTCAAGGGGCTAACGGAGGCTGTGCAGTGAACCGTGAATGTCGTGTGCCTAATGTAAACAATACGACCGCTGGCATGCTGCACCTGCGGGAGGCAGCAGAAAGTGTTCAATAGTCTCAGAGAGGTTCCTGCACCAGGGGCAGTGGGAGTCAGGGGACTAACGGGGGCTGTGCAGGTGAACCGTGAGTGTCGTGTCCCCCAAAAGTAAACAATACGACCGCTGACAGCTGCCACCTGGCGGGAGGCAGCAAAAGTATTCAAAAGTCTCAAGAGACGTTCCCTGCACCAGGGGCAGTGGGGGGGCAAGGGACTAAAGGAGGCTTGCAGGTGAACCGTGAGTGTCGTGTGTCCAAATGTAAACAATACGACTGCTGAACATGCTGCCACCTAGCGGGAGGCGCGGACACTGACCAGGGTGACAGGAGACGCTCGGAGGCTGAACAACTTTGTTAATTTACGAACAGGACGGCCTTGACATATATACATAAAATTTAGGGTAATGATAAAGAGCCATGTACAGTATATATATATTAATATATATATATCTATAT
>JACEEZ010020355.1:0-17892 GCA_016584305.1 Chionoecetes opilio | reverse complement strand
TGTGTTAACAATCACAGAAATCTTAAAATAAAAGATAATTATGATGTAAACTTTGTAAAAGAAAGGGTGTTCTCTTCATAAACATTTTTTTTTTTTTTTTTTTTAACCTTTTTTTGGGCGGGGGGGGATTTTGGGAGAAAAATAAAGGGGAGCCACACAATGTTGAAATTCATAAAGTGAAAAAGGGTGAAAAAGGTTGGAACCATGATCGGGGCCCCAGGCGTTCTTTAGTACTCTTGACAAACCCCAAGAAAAACAGGTATAGAGTGAGGCCCCTTCCCCACCCACCCACACACACCACACACACATCTGATCAAGAGCACACTGCGCCTTCCAACCAAATATTATATTTTATTGTGTTTTGGGGGTGTATATTACCTATTTGTATTTACCTAGTTGAACTCGGGAAAAAGGTTTGCTCGTTTGTCCCTCTCCTAATCTACTATTATCCAGCTTCCCTTTGAAGCCCGGGAAATATTCTTGCATTGTATGTTGTGGCGGGAAGGCCAGTGTGCCTTAAAGGGATTTTTTTATGTGTGTATCTCTTTCATGGGAAGGGCTCCTTTCTACCGTTTTCTATGAATTTGTCTTGAGTTATGTAGGTGTTGGTGTAAGGCGCTCTCATTCTACCTGTTTTTCTATGATTTTTCTATGATGTTATTATGTGTGTTGGTGAAGGCGCCTATTCTACCTTTTTTTCTATAAATTTGCTATGATGTGTATGTATTGTGTTGGGGTAAGGCGCTCTCATTCTACCGTTCTTCATAAATTTCGTCTATGTGTGTTGTGTGTGTCGTTTTGGGGGAAGGCGTCTCATTCTACTTGTTTTTTTATAAATTCGTCTATGAGGGGTTTTGTGTGTATGTTTGGGGAAAGGGGCCCCTCATTCTACCTGTTTTTCTATAATTGTCTATGATGTGGGTGGTGCAGGTGGAAGGCGCCTCATTCTCCTGTTCTTCAGGGTTTTCGTCTATCTGTCTAGCTGTAGGCTACATGTCATTGTAGGTTCATTTGACTTTTTGTAAGGAGTTGCGATGCCTAAAGTCACACTTGCCTGTTTTCATGGGTCACTTCCCCCCTTCTAATCACTTTCTTACTTATAAACTACAAGATAAATTCACAAACACAGTGAAAACCTACCACAAACTTGAAGGAGGTTTATTGGCCTCTTGCGGTAGTGGGGTTTAATGCAGTTAATTTTATGTGAGCGGCCCCTGCGGCCCTTGACAACTCTGCGTTAGGGGGATTTTTCTAATGCTCACGCTCAAGCCTGTCTCTCGGGCTGTCCATCCTCGCTCTGTGGGGCTGAAGACTATCATTTACCGTAAATTTCTCTGTACAGAAAACCCCTTTAAAAACTCGGCACGATGGGGCTCGGGCCCCTTTCCCGATTTATTAATTTCCCAGTTTGCAAGTCCTCCTCTATTTGGGTAAAAAAAAAAAAAAAAAAAAAAAAAAAAAAAAAAAATACTGTCAAAGCATAAAAACTCACTTCCCAGTGAACGGGTAGAATGTGCTGGTTTTTAATAAAACTCAGCACAATAGCACGCATGGAGCCCCTGCATCATCCTTCCATATTTTCCCTTTTTCCCTGCGGTCGGCTCTTCAATCCTTTCCCCCTGGGGAACACCTTGCGTGATGAAGCGACATTTTGATTACATACGTATGAGTATCCCAAAACACGAAAATAGGTGGAAAAGTAAGCAAGGTCTGGTACCAGCGCGTAGGCGAGTCGTGTTTTGTCGCCCAAGCCCCGTCTTGGATTAGAATCCCAATAAATAACATTTGCGAATTGGTTATCTATTTGGATATTGTTTGAAATTTTTTGCATTGATTATTATTTCGGCTCCTCCAAAGTTGTTTGTTTTTTAAGAAAAAAAACCAACTTTTTTAATTTCGAAAAAAAAACGGAATTGTATCCAAAACGGTGCTTGGACGACTAAACACGGCTCACAGCTGACAGCCTACGCGCGGTTCCCGCCCTTTTGTTTACTTTCCACCTTTTTAGTTTTTTGGGATTCTCAACTACGTATTTAAAGATGTCAGTTCCCACCAAGGGTGCTCCAGCAGGAAGGGAGCTTCAATGAATTGAAGACCCTACCTGCAGGAAAGGTCAAAAGGGCAAAAACTTACTTTATGCGACTAAGGCTTTGCCGAGTGTAAGAAAGATCAGTTATACAGAAATATCCCGAGATACATTATTTTTTGCCGCTTTTTTTTAATTTTTCACACAAGAGGTTGTGAGGGCAGATATACCGAGTGAAAACCAAGCGAGAAATCTAGGGGAGGGGGTAGCAGAGGGTTACTCACCGAGTGGGTTCTCGAAAACCCGAGTTCGACCCCCCCGGGAGACCCATAAATCCTTGAATCTTTCTCACCTCGAGTGGCCTAAGAACACCCCAGCCCTGTCCTTAACTTCCCTTCGACGGCGAGTGCATGGGAGGCACAGGGGGGCGGCATGAGCCTCAATCACGGGCGCACTAAACAAACCCTCCCTGTCCCACACGGGCGAGGGCCAACCACCCCAGCCCTCGAGTGGCCTCCGGGGCCTCCCCTCCCACCCCGGAGTCACTGCCTACACGCGCTATAGGAGGAGTAAAAAAAAAAAAAAAAAAAAAAAAAAAAAAAAAAAAAAAATTTTTGGGTCTTTGCCTTGCCGAGTTATTAAAATTTTCCGAGTTATAAATGCCGATTTTAAAGGGGTTTTACTGTACTTTTTTGGGACAATCAGAATTCCCCTTAATACAAAACTAAACAGTTCTTAAAAAAAAAAGCGGTTTACTTTTTTATTTGTCACATTTGATGAAAATATGCAAACAATTAAATACTTGAAAACTCAATCTTTAAAAAGTTTTTTCAAAAAAAAACAATTTAAAGCAAAATGAGGTTTCGGAATATCTATTGTATGAAAGCATTCACTGAGTACCTATTTTGGGTGTATAGTCTCTCTTACGCAAAATTTTTAACCCAAAAAGAAATTTTAAAGTCTTGGCACCCAAACGAACGTCCTTATCGAAGCAATCATGGTCTTGTTATATTTCCCCCCCGCGAAAATCTAAGCCCCTCCACCCCAAACTTTCCCCCTGAATCAATCAAACAAACCCCCCCTTGAAAAACCCTATGTCCCTGGGGTTTTCAATTGTAAGAAGGAGGATGGGGGGAAACCCACCCCCTAATCGTCACACTAACGGCCCCGGGGCTATGGGGGAGACGGGAAAAGGGTGGAAGGAGACTTTTTTTTTGCTGTGCCGGCCATTCCCCAATACTATACCACAGTACATAGTGACTGCACGTCTGTCCGTAACTACCGCGCCACTCCGCCCCCCCAACACAACACAATCACAGTCAAAGCACGAATAAGGGGACGAAAGTCTTCTTTATTTTGGGGGAAAAGGTATGTGGGAGCGGGTCCCCGAAATTCCAGAGAGGAAAGTGTGATGAGATAAGCGGGTGATGATAGTTAGGGTGACATGTAGCCGTGGTATTGAAATTAGGGGTTCATGTATGAGCTGTGAGGTAAGGAGCGGCGCTGAATGTCCATCCCCGTGGGCGTGTCAACAGGAAAATGGGGGATAGCGATCCTGCCAGGGGGTGGTTTCTTGGAGATGCGAACGCCACACTTGTTTTGGTTAAAAGTTCGTCGAAGAAGACATATAACCCCAAAAAAGGGATCGTGAAAGCCTTTCTACAAATAGAATTTTCCTAAGCCTCATTCTGCTTGAACTGTTTTTTTTATGAAAAGACGATTTTTAAAGATTGAGTTTTCAGGGATTCAATTGTTTTTTTCAATTTTTCACAAGTGCGCAAATAAAAAAGATAAACTACATTTTTTTTTTGAAATTTTTCAGTTGTTTATTGAAGGTAATTTTGATATTCCCAAAGAAGTACAGAAATTTACGGAAAAGATAGATCATTCAGCCCACAGAGCGAGGATGTGAGATGCGCGAGGACACTGGCGGGTTTTGCTTCGAAAAATCCCCCTTGACGTCACAACTGGGCCGGGCGTTTTTTGGGGGGCACAAATTTTCCCCACTTAAAATGGGTTCATCAAAAAAAATGCTCACTCGAAAAATTGCATCATGCCCACTATATGATCTTAAGTTTCCCAAACTATCGTTTCCTCAATAGAGTAAAAGGGTCCATTTCATTAGCTTTCCCTTGAAAATTTCGTTTTCTATAAAAGAATTAGAACCATGCATGATTAGCGTTAACTAAAAAAATCATCAGAAATCGGAATTTTTTCCCCATTGATGAGGTTATTTATTTTGTTAAAGTAATTTTTGCATGCGCTAAACTTTTCAGATAACGAAATTATTCAGCAAAATATTAAATGGGGGTGGCGCTGTGAATATTAAGTTCTGATATTTCTTGAGAGTCCCCTAAGGCCTTTTTTTTTGTGGTTTTACGGTTTTTATTTAATAATATATAGAACAACTTTCCGAAATAACAGATACTTTTTACTGATAAACATATTTGGTAGGGAAAATTACAAAAGGCCGGTTCCCATCACCCCTTTTTACGGCGTTTACAACAACACCCTCAACAAAGCGTCACCATATCACCCGCTTGAGTGGTATTTTGGTAACTGGGCACAGTTGGCAATCCGCTCGACGGAAACCCCCCAAGGGGAGAGATACTGAATTTAAAGCCCGGTTCCCACCTTCCCGCTTGTACGGCCGCCATACAAAATAATGACGTCACCATCATCAACCCCTTGAGTGGTATTTGTGGTAAAATGGGGACAGTTGGCAACTCCGCCCCCAGCGGGAAACCCCCGACGGGGAGATGACTTGAATTTAAAGCCCGGGGCCCACCTTCCCGCTTGTACGGCCGCCATACAACAACAAAAACGTCACATGACGTCCCCAACAAAATCTACCACCCCGCCAAACCCCACCCCGTATGGCCCCCGCAAAATTTAAATTTAAGTCATCTCTCCCCTCGCGGTGTCCCGCTCAGCAATTTTCCAACTGTTTTCCCCGTTCCACAAATAACCCCTCAAGCGGGTGAGGTGCGTCATTTTGAGCGGGGTTGTTGTAAGACGGCCCTCAAGCGGGCTGATGGGAAAACCCGGGCCCTTAAAAACCCGGGTTTCCCCCTTCCCGCTTGTACGGGCCCCATACAAAAACAAAGACTCACAATGCTCACACAAAGTCTACCCACCGCCGTACCGCTGTACGGCCGCCCCTACAAAATTAAAATTTAAGTCACTCTCCCGCTCGGCGGTGTCCGCTCGAGCGGAGTTGCAACTGTACCCAGTTTCCACAAATCCACTCAACGGGGGATGATGGTGACGTCATTGTTGGCGGTGTTGTTTTAAACCCGGTTCCCACCTTCCGCTTGTACGGCCGCCGTAAACAACAAAAACGTCCAATGACGTCACAAACAAAGTCTACCGCACCGCCGTACCAAAAATACGGCGCCGTACAAAAGTTAAAATTTAAATCACTCTCCGCTCGGCAGTGTCCGCCGAGCGGGGTTTCCAACTGTGCCCAGTTACCACAAATACCCCCTCAAGCGGTGATGATGGTGACGTCCTTGTTGTTTATGGCGGCCGTACAAGCGGGAAGGGGGGAAACCCGGGGTTAAGACGGCCCTACCGCGGGCTGATGGGGAAACCCGGGCCTTAACTTTTTTACGGCGGGCCCTACAGCGGACGGCGGGGCGGTTTTGACTTTTTTGTGACGTATTGTGACGTCTTTGTTGTTGTACGGGGGCCGTACAAGCGGGGAAGTGGGGAAACCGGGGTTAAATTTTTCGCGGCCCCTAAAACGGTACGGCGGGCGGTAGATTTTTTTGACGTATTGTACGTCTTTGTTGTTGTATGGCGGCCCTACAAGCGGGAGGTGGGAACCGGTGTGGTGGGCAAGGCTGTTTTAAGCCGGGGTTTCCCCCCTTCCCGCTTGACGCGCCATACAACACAAAGACGTCACCATCATCATCGCCGAGTGGTATTTTTGGTAAATGGGCACAGTTGGCACTCCAGGGCTCGAGCGGACAACCGCCGAGCGGAGAGATGACGTGAATTTCAACTTTGTAACGGCGCCGTACAGCAAGTACGCGCGTGCGGTAGACTTTGTTGTGACGTCCTTGTGACGTCTTTGTTGTTTGTACGGCGGCCGATACAAACTGGGATGGTGGGAATCGGCCCATTACGGCCGGTTCCCTCATCCGCTTGTACGGCCGTCTTACATAAAAAAACACACCGCTCAAACAATGACGTCACCATCATCACCGCTTGAGTGGTATTCTGGTGTAACTGGGCCACACTTGTATTGGCAACTCCGCTCGAGCGGACACCGCCGAGGCGGAGAGTGACTTTGAATTTCCTTTGTACGGCTGCCCGTCCCAGCGGTACGGCGGTGCGGTAGACTTTGTTTGTGACGTCCATTGTGGACGTCTTTGTGTGTCAACGGCGGGCCGTACCACAAGCGGTAAGTTGGGAACGCTTTATGCGGGGAAAATGTCCTGTTTACTAACAAAAGGCAAAGAAAAACGGGCGTTTGAGGGGAGTAATTACTACTTTGACTTGATCAACAAGGCATGTCCGGCGGCATTTCTCCACGCGCTCTCCTTTTCGGCATACCGCTAGTTAGGTAAGTTCGAAAAACCTTAAGTTAGGTTAGGGTTAAAATTAGGTTAGGTTTTAGGTTTTACGTTAATTATAGTCTGTGTGGGAAATCACAATGAGGTTATTTTCATGAAAATCCTGTCAAATTCTAGTTTTATTCGCCTCACTCCCTTTTTCTTTGCCTTTTTGTTAGTAACAGAAAATTCCCTCATAAACATACACTTGCCCAACGACACCGGCCATGTGAGGTTATTTATTTAGTCAACGCTAATTTTACATGGTACTATTCCTTAATCGAAACGAATAATATTAGTAAATAATACCTCATCAATCGGAAAATTACCCGCATGATGATTTTATTATTTATTTTAACGCTAATTTATGTCATGGTTCTAATTCATTTATCAGATACCAAATATAGCACTGGAAAGCTAATAAAAATTGCGCTTCTATTGATCCCTACATGAAAAAGTTGCATCGCAAAGTTTTAATGGCGAAGAAGTTAAGTGATAGTAGTTCATGCATATTTCTTCTATCTCGTAATGGCATTTCTGTAGCGTGTTTTACGTTTTTTATGTGCTAATCATTATGAACAAACACCGTTACGAAGATAACCATATATCATATATACTGATAAACCAGTCTATATGACTAGTCCTAGACCACTAATCATCTTTGTCGGGGCGCCCTCAGGCCCTATGCAGCCCGCAATTCAAAACATTGTTCCTCGTGCGCAGTCCGGTATGATGTCTATGGCGTCACGTTCTTTGAGCTTGCGGACACTGCACACCCGTGCGGCTCTTTGAGAAAGCCCGTGTAGACTTGTGCTACATATATAGTGTCGCTCCAGCCTCGTGGAGAAATGTGATGGCTGCGATGCCATCCCTTTACCGTGTTGTAAGCGAACATTTGTCAGTAAAGCGCTAAAAACAACTTAATATTGCAAGACAAAATACAAAGGCCTCTTCCATTTGTGCCCAGTTGCATGAACCATTCTTTCAGTTTCAGGGTTGGGTTCTGGGTTTCAGGGTTGGGTTCGCGTGTCACAATGGAACGCAAAAACCCCGTTTTTTTGTTTACAAACATACTCCCCCCCCCCCCAACTGGCGAGGCATTTAAAAAGTAATCGTCCAGACCATTTCCTCATTCCTGATTTAATGCATCAATCTAGCCATTAACGAGTCATAATCAACAATACGTCGTCACTTTTTTGTATCCATCGCGTTTTTAAATAATCCGCAAATCAATCGCTGCAATTTCCCCGAGTTTTCAACACCTCAAGTTTTGCAGACGCTCATTCTCAGGCTCGTATGCGAGCACAACAGAGGCTCATCTTCCCGCGCTTGATCAGAGAGGTACTCGCACAGAGTATAAATATAGTAGTACTACTTGATAGATATTTGGTGTTCTGATAGATTTGTTTTGCTATATGCCACATGCATGCCATCCTTTATGGTGGCAGCAAGACGCTGTGCCTTTCGAGAAATTGGCACACGGAAGGAGTGGCGTGTGTAGGAGTGGATGGCGAGTGGCGTGTTGTGATCCGCTATATTTGGGTTTGGCGACAGTTGTGTTGAGAAACGGTGTGGTAGTGAGGGTAGCGGGATGGACCACCACGACTGGAGGCTATTGCCTCTTACAGACCAAGTAAACCAAGTAAACCATTTGTGTGGATGGGCGTGGGCGTCCCTGTGGGTGGGTGTGGCTGGTCACACTTTCTGCCTTCCCGCCCGCATCTTTGTTCCAACTCTTTGCTGTAGTTATGCTAGTATTTGGTTTCCGAGGAATTCGTGTTGACTGTAGCTCCAAAACTAACCATAAGATTTTCTCGAAAATACTCTTCATTGTGATTCCCCACACACTGGTTTAACCTTATTTACATTCCATGTTTTGGATAAGTGCCAGGTCCTCCTGCTGACCTCGGCCTGCTAACACCTGTTCTCCCACCCGTACTCGGAGCTCACACATATCTGATCCCATGAAATCCTGAGTTCGTTTTTCCTCCATAAGTCTAACGCGACCAGCGTCCTTTCCTTTCGTGTCCGATTGAGCATACGTACTCTAGATCTGTCACAGCCGACAGATTCAGCTGTCCTGACACCGAAGTATCGCTCATCATAACATTTGCCGACATGTGTCAAACAGAGTGTCCCTGCGTGGCGTCCCTGTTTCTGACGTCATCAATAACAGTCGTAGCCCTGTTGGGGGAAGATTTTTTTTTTTCGCGCGCTTTTTAACAAAAGTTCTTGGTTTTTTACGGAAATATGGGCTGGAAATCAATTATTTTTGGTGGATTGGTGTTTTTGAAATGCACATTCATATAAGTTCGGGCAAAAAAAATTTTGGGTCTGGACGACTACTTACAGAGAGAGAGAGAGAGAGAGAGAGCGAGAGAGAGAGAGAGAGGAGAGAGAGATATAGAAGAGAGAGAGTAGAGAGAGATAGAGAGAGATACAACAATTAAGAGAGAGATAACGAGAGAGAAAAACAACGAGAGAGAGAGAGAGATAACGAGAGAGAGAGAGGAGAGAGATACCGAGAGAGAGATAACGAGAGAGCGAGAGATAACAGAGAGGATAACGAGAGAGAGATACAAGAGAGAGAGGCGATAACTGAGAGAGAGAGAGGCGAGAGAGAGAGAGAGAGAGAGAGAGAGAGAGAGAAGAGAGAGAGAGGTAACGAGAAGAGATACGAGAGAGATAATATACGAGAGGAGTAAACAGAAGAGATACAAGAGAGAGAGAGAGAGAGATAACGAGAGAGAGGAGAGATAACGAGATATACTCATCTTAGCTGCTATGTGAGGGATCATCTCAAGTTTAAAGTCTCGCGAGAAACGCATGCCCCCACCAGCCTTGGCGAATTTTCGGTGAAGAAGCCTAGAAGCCGCTTCTTACGCTTCTTGCGGCTTCTCTCGCGTTTTTTCGTGCCTCGCCCAGAACGGCTGACAGTGGTGGTTTGCGAGGCTCGCCGCTCGGCCTCACGGCTGATAACTTGTAAAACAAACAGCCACACTGACGAAGTGTTACCGTCGAATGAATCCCATTGAATAATTTACGATAACTACTGACGATTTGTGAATGGATCACACACATATCCTTCACATTATGTCTTTTTTTGCTCCATAAACAAGGACTATTAATAGGGCAAGTAAAGAGCGGGCACCCTAAGGACATCATCTGGGCATGGTGGTCGAGCTCACACTTAGTGACTTATTTTTTTATTTAACTTGCTGCACCCGATGGCAAGGGTCAGGTATAATGAGGCATTTCATAACATGGCCATCATCTGCCGCCAGTGCCCGGGATTTTCCGCTTTGGTGGTTGGGGCTGCTTTATATTTTGGCTTGGAAGATAGGGGCTGTTTTGAAATTCGTGGCTAATTTTTGCATTAAATTAATCTAGCTCTCTCTCTCGCTCTCAGATTATGAATTAGCTGTAGTGGGTATATGGGACTCAACAAATCTTTTCTCTCACTTTACTTTTAGCGTTTTAAAACGGCAAAATATTGCGCTAAACTAAGCTATTGGAGGAGCAAGATTAGAAAGGATCACGTTACTCCTATCATAAAAGAGTTATTGTTAACATGAAAGACAATATATTTATGAAATGTTTCGCGGTTATAACAGGCTGTCATGGGTTGTATCGAGTGTCTCTAGTTTTCCATTGTCATTTAAAATACATGCCTACAACCACGGCCAGCTAAAAGACCTTTATGGCCAGAGCCCGAACAGACTGGTGCCGACCCATCCCCTGTCAAAGGCCTAACTATGCAACAATTTGCCTTCTGCAATCATTAATTATGGAATCTACACTTTTAAGTTCTTGACGTTATAAATTTACTTTAATTGACCCTAAGTGAACTTAATTTGTTTCCCCATATCAATAGCAGTTGCATATTTATAGTATTTTAATAAGGATATTTGAAGTGACTTTTAGTTCTTATTGTTTAATTTACTAATTAATTTCCTTTTTAATGTTTCGTTTGAACTTTCTTTTTATGTTCTTTTTTTATGTGCCGTGAAATTTCAGAAGAAGTTCATTTTTTAGTGATATATTGCATAGACCATCTTTGTGTAAGTTTGATAGTAACCATGTTTCATGGGATAAGATATTTATTTATTATTTACTCCCCCCTCTCAAGATCCTCTCACTTCATCTTCGATCGGATAACACTTCATACCACCGGCACATACATACTGAAACTAAGACTGTGTTACTATTGCAGATTAAACCTTTTGTCCTTGCCTGAAAGAATATAGACAGAGACAGCAATTTATGAGTGTTATGTTCATACATGACAATGTCATGTTTCATAGTTTCAGTCCTAATTTTACCGATATTTGCCACCTTTAATATATAAACAGGCTTAACTATACAAGGGAAATGCAATAATATAAAAGTAATGTTGTTGATGTTACCTTATAGAGTTTTATAAGGACAAGTACAAAATTAATAACAAAGCAAATAATCCCACTCTACACTAAAATCACAAATTTATTTCACTCCTTTTAATGGCACAAAGGGCCAGTGTATCGATTGGTCAGATAATTGCAACCAAGTAGCTAGTACTTAACGATTAACATTCATTATTCCCAAATTACATTTCCTAACTAGTTTCATATTTTGTATTTCTAGATCCAGAACACACTCTTGGTACCATAACCTAATCCGACTTAATGTCACCAAACCGAACGTATTAGGTCTAACAACTGAGCTCATGTATACTTTTTCAAAGTTTAGTGTAACACACAACCCTCGCTTTTTTAACACCTTTCTATAACAATATCGGCTTCAATACTTTTCTGCCAGTCCCGGTATATGCTGCTTTTTTACCGAATAATTCAGTATCGTTGTACATGTTCTGATTGTTTTGTAATTGACCCCTGTATTCGTGTAGTATTTGTGATGGCTGCTGTATGTAAGTATAACGAACTTTCGTCAGATGTAACTGACAAAGTTCCGATACCGCGGAATTAGTCGATAGGGCACTTTCACCTAATATAACGACTCGCACCAATTTGTTTATATCGAAAAGTTCGGATCCCTCGGATAATTATAACCTACGCTCCTTCCCCCAATTTGTTCGTCAAAGCGAGAGTACATCATTTACCACCATTAATTATAATTCAACATAAAAAATCAGGTACACAAAAAATCGCCTTAATCCTTCTTTTCTAACATCTAATTAACCAAAATATACGAAATACACTCATATATATATATAATATATATCTATTTGATATATATATATAATTATATATATATATATATATATATATAAATATATAATAATATATATATCTAATATATATATCTATATATATATATGTAAATCTTAGAACAAGGGCTCCCCCCCTATCTCTTCTTCTTAGAGCCAACAAGCTTGGGACATGGTGAACCCGGGTTTTTTGGGGTGGGGAGCACCCACATTAGGGACCTATAATGTCCCACCACAAAATTTATTCCCAAACTATGAAATTTCCCTAGTTCATAGCTTTTATCGGGGCCATATTTCCTTCTATGTGTGCTCCCCCACCCAAAAACCCCGTTTCCCCATGTCCCCAGCTTGTTTGTCTATTAAGAAGAAGAAGAAGTAGGAGGTTTGAGCCTTTATTCCTAAAGATGACAACGCTACAGACCTAACCTAGCACCCCCCCTCGAAAGCCCATCGGGCTGTGCACTAACTAACCTAAACCTGACCTGAACTAACCTACTAACCCTACTGGACTTAGTTTTTCTCAAGAACCTGAACTTTAATATCGTCCATGTAGGCCAAGTAAGGATCGGCACTCAATTTAAAATCTAAACTGGATGTGGTTAAGGACAGTAAAGTATAACACATAGAGCCACATTTGGTCAAGCTTACCGTGGAGCCCTTGTTCCTTAATTTTCCCTCACGCATGCTAGTCATTTCCACAATACCTATCAGCACATCTACCTACACATTAATATTGTTCATGTCCGTCAACAGTAATTGTTAATGCATACTTACTATTCTTGCAATGTTTTGTGGTGGAATTCGATGATGGTGAAGGTTTATGTTACTCTTCCGTCTCGTCGCGAGAGTTTCCAACATTTCACGTTCTCATCAAGTGTGAGAGATCTCTAAGAAACCAAATTGGACATATGAATCAGCGAAAACGTTCTTCTTCCGGTCTCTTTTGAATAGCTAATTAGTAAATTAGAAAACATACCGTCCTTGTGTTAATGTTTAAATACTCGAGAAAGTTTATTTTCACATGACGACGTTCCCTATCACATGTCATTCCATTTTAGCTCTATTAGTGTGGTCCGAAAGTTAACCCGTGCTACTAAATGTCAAATCAGGCTAATTTGTGTCATATTATCCAGCGAAATCGGCAAACAACTACTACGGTAGCAGCTTTAGGCCTAGCGTCCAGCCTGATAGACATGTCATTCCATTCAGCATTTTTAAAGTTTTTTTTTTTGTCCTGATCGTTGTTCCATTACCCTTGTATATTCTTGTTCGTAGGGTCTTAAAGGTGTGTCCATGCTTCTGAATGTACATCGTATGTGTTTTACTTGTGCCCCTGTATCTGTAATTACAGTTTTCTTACGACAGATACTCACTGATGTCCAGAATCTCTGCCCTCCCGCCATATTTGTTATTATCTCTGACGTCACGGCAACAAGCGGGAAGAAGCCGTTGTAAGCTAGCCCTGTTCTCGCTTCTTTAATGGCTTCTTTACGGCTTGACCAGCTGGCCAATCCGTAAGAAGCCGGCTTCTTAAAGTGCCTCGCCAACAGAAAACGCAAGCTTGCAAGAAGCCGGCCTTCTTACGGCTTACTTCACCAAAATTCGCCTCATGTGCCTCTTTTATGCCGTCTTGACATGCCTCTCCGACTCTGCTGCGGAAAACCCTTCACGATAAGAAGAAATAAAGGCCCAGGCGACCATTGTTTGTTTAGAACTAAAACTCTAACCCAAGCTACCCTCGCTCAATGTGGTAGCGACAGTTCACCGGTTTGCTGATCACTACGCGCTTTGCCTCTGAACCGGTTTTCGTGCGCCAAATGGAACGCCTTAATTCCTTGGGTTCCGGAACTGGTTTCTTGAAATTCGCAAATGGAAGAGGCCCTAAAGTAATTGCAAGTCCGCTTAGCAATTGTTTTTTTTTTTTTTTTCGCGGTTGAGTGAATAGGTGGAGGACATCAGCTGGGAAAATTGAAATGGCAAATTAGCCATTAGCCAAGGGACGACTTGAGAGATTGTTAACTTAACAGTTTGAAGAGGACCTAGAGCGGTTTTTAAGCGTCAAAGGCCAAGAATAGAAAGTAGAATTATAAATATAAGAACGATTATGAAGCCGCTGATGATGATGAGAAAAATATAATCAAGATGACTACTGCCTGTATCTTGAAGTTTGTATGTAAACAAAGTAGGTGTGTTTTGACACCGCGTCTCGGTGTATTTTTGGTCTCATTCTGGAATAACGTGGGCTCTAGGGTGTATTACTCCTGCATAACCACACAGAGTAAGTGGACTGTGGAATATATTGTTCGGCAGTGGCGGTAAAGGTAGGTAGTGAGTGTGATACGATTTTGGTGACTACTGACTCTGTGATGTGAGACGTATATGTTTTCTGTAGCCTTGATTACCTCACACTCACGCTACACAACACAATTCGCCATCTGAAAAGCAACCAATTTTTAGACCGGGATAAACTAGTTCATTTGAATAAAGCACCAATTTTTAGACCAAGAAACCTAGTCAGTGTCTCAGACAAATGACACAACGCAGTTCTCTTCCATTTTTACCCCCTCTCTCCTTGACGCATATTTATAGGCTTTGATTCAATGGTAATATTGGTGATACAAGGCAATACAAGTGTGATCCGCAGCAGCCTTATGAGTACAACAGCTGCCTGGGCTGTACGTGGCCCGACATCCTTGGCCTGTCTGGAGAATGGTGCCTCTTTTCTGGAGTGGCTAAAGATTTGGCCCGTATCTTTGAGCGCCGAGGCTAGAGAAACGGGTCTTATTTTACACTACGGCCGAAATTCTACACAATTGGGAGTGTGGTTTCTGTTTAACCCTTTTTGGATTCTAGGAAACATTCTCTATGAGCTTCCGTCGCAAGTCATTACTTTTGGAGATAATGACATGTTGTTTATAGGGAGGCGAGAGACCCAAATGTTTACGTCCGCCCCCATCTTCTTCCTCTTGTGACCGTATCGCATCTGTCTTCCCTTGCCCCGGACACTTTATTTAATGCAGATTTGGCTTTAGTTAGGAGGTTAAAGCATGGGAAAAAGGCTAGGTTAGGTTAGATTTGGGGAGTCTAAAGGTGGGGTTAGGTTTTGTTTAATTTTCATATCTCATTACACTCCTTCCTATAAAAACGTCTTTTATCTCCGAAAGTAGTGATTTGCGACGGAATTTAATAGAGAGAATGTTTCCTAGAATCTATTAAGGTGAACAGAAACTACACTCCCAATTGGTAGGGAATTTCGGTCCTAGTGTAAAAATTTACCGAGATACGGCGGCCTTACCCTTATTGCCGGGCGTGGCTAGAGATACGGCGGCCTTACCCTTATTGCCGTGGTATGGCTAGAGATACGGCGGCTTACCCTTATTGCCGTGACGTAGCTAGAGATACGTACGGCGGCTTACCCTTATTGCCGTTGTGTGGTAGATATACGGCGGCCCCCCTTATTCCCGTGGTGTGGCTAGAATAGGGTGGCCTTCCCCTTATTGCCGTGGTGTGGCTAGAGATGGCCCCTTACCTTATTGCCGTGGCTGGCTAGGATAGGCGACCTTACCCTTTTTTGCCGGGCGTGCTAGAGATAGGCAGACTTATTTTTTGGTATATTCCAAAAAATCACTTGTCCGCCACGAAGGACACCTAGTTGTGTTATATGAGACCCTTCTGCACATACAAGACGGGTGTACTGCTTTTCCGCCCGGAAATCACTCAGTTTCTAAGATTTAATTTTTTTAAATATTTTTTTAGCTATGCCCCGCCACTGGCACGTTTGGTTAGGTTTTAATTTTTTTTAATAACCCGTGGGTTCAGTTAAAAAAAATTTAAAAAAAACACCCTGGTCCCATGGCAGGGTGGAACAGGGGTCCAGGGCGTTTCGGCCCTAAGTAATTAAACGTGGGGTTTAAACAGGGAAATGGCCGAAACGTCTCATGCCTAAAAAAACATACTGCTATTATAAAATTTTATATGACCTATAACCAAGCAGCTTCAACCCTGGGTTTCAGGCAGGGATCCGTCCTCCCCTTGATAAAAATGCACCCTCTCTTGACGAAATTGAGAGGCGTAGCAAAAATTGAGGGGGGGAAAAGGGAGCTGGTTTTTTGTAATATCAGTGCAGAGCTCCTCAAAAACTGGAGGTGAGGCCCTGATCTCGTTTGCATGCTTCCTGCTGCCGTGTGGCAATAGGTACCATTCCTCCTGACGGAAAAGGGGGCTGGGCGTCCCTATCTGGAAAGGGGAAAAGGGGGGCCGTCAGGACTGCACAATTACCCGGATTAACTGCTCTGTGTGCCAGGCAAGGTGCTTGCCCCCTTATTTCTGACACGGTCGCAAAATTTTCTGCTGAAGCATCACAGACCTCAGCAGTCGGGTTCCCACCCGGTAATCAACAACGGGCCGTTCCAAGCCTTCGGTCTGGTGGAAGCCGACATATTTTTGCAGGGGGTGCTTGCAGCCTATTTGATTCAAGAAGGGGTTTGACTCAGTGCATCGTGATACTGGGTTTGCGCCGCGTGATTCTGCAAGGGCGTTGGTTGATGACTGGTCTGTCTCTGAGACTGAGAGTCTGGAAATGTGGGGGAGGTGTATCCCTTCTTTCCTGTTAATACGGAGTGAGGGCAAGGGGGGCTTTCCCTTTCCCCATCACTTTTTAACACTTGTATGGCTGGGTATTGGGGAAAGTTGTGATCAAAAATGATTTTTGGACATCCCTTGCAAAACCAAGATCACTGATCTTATTTTTTCCGAGAGCGCAATTTTGGGTCGCTGGAGGTCTTGGTGAGGCTCTCGAGGCCTGCACGAGGGGGCAAACCTTTGGGGTTTGAGATTTGGCTTAAGACTAAGGTCCGGTGTTTGGAGGCTTAAAAGATGAAACAATACAGTCTGTTCTGAGTGCGGCAAGGACATTGAGATCTTGGAAAGTTTTACGTACTTGGGTTAGCGCGTCCATAATGACGACGGGCCCTGTCAAGAAAGCCTTACTGCGGATTAGCATGGGTCCATGGTGTTATGGAACTCGCTCAGCACAAGTTTTTGGCGTTGTCGGTACCTGTGCAGGAGGACAAAGATCCGGATCTTTAAGTCGTTTGTGATCCCTGTCCACTCTATGGTTGTGAGACATGGACACAAAATAGCGACTTGAAGAGACTAATCGTCCCTTTTGGTAATAAGTGTCTTCGCAGAATCATGGGGTATTGCTGGGATGATTACGTGTCAAATCAGCGATTGCACCGTGAGACTGAATCGAGGCCTATTACCTGCATAGTCCGTCAGCGCCAACTTCGGCCATATGGGCATGTGGCACGCTACCCTGAAAAACCCATCCTTCCCTCGGGTTGTATCTGTAAGAGACAATCCGGCGTGGAGGAGGCCAAGGGGCGCCCACAAGTCTCGTGGCTGGGGCAAGTTGATATTTCTTGTCGTGAGCTATTTGGTAGGATAGGAGCCTGCAAGGGGACTCGCGCGTGGTGACCCCCGGGAGTGGCGTCGTAGGGGGGGCGAGGCGATGGGCCCCCCCGGGGTATGCCCCAATGATATTGATATATAATCAAACTTCATCAAGATCACACGCTGATCACACTTCATCAAGATCACACTTTTTCAGCTATTGCCTACATATTTTTTCGGTAAATTAGACCTTGATGAATGAATTGTGTGTTGTAACGTAAGGCTGTGTGATGTGATAGGTGGCTGGAGTATGACCTGTAGATTAGGGTGCCAATAAAAATCAAAAGTTTGAATTTTTCTTCCTACTTTGGTGTAATGGGGCATCTAAAGCAAAAAACCATCGTATGCAAAGTTTGACCTCAACGGTTGATATTTAGGGGTGGCGGATTACAACTTTGTATTTAAACCTTATGCACTGGCCTATTAAGGAGGGGATGTCATCTCTTGAAAGCGGACAAGCCGGACCGGACATCCCTTCCCCAGCAGGGCTGCTGGTCCCCCTCTTGGTGAGTATTAGCCCCTCGGTGAGGGGGGTATCATGGGGAGCCACCCCACTCATTGTGGCCGGCTTGGCCGGGGAAGGGAAAACCTTCGAGGTCCCGGGCTGTTGATGGCGATGGGCTCCACAACTTGGAGGAGAACTTTCG
>JACEEZ010020353.1:15980-46344 GCA_016584305.1 Chionoecetes opilio | reverse complement strand
GCCCCCAAAACCCCCCTTTCAAAATTTCCCCCCCCCCAAAGGACCCAAAAGAGCGCTAAAGATTCCGGTCCGATATTTCGTTGAAAAAGCCACCCAATCTATTTGGGAACCTCCAACACGGCGACTAGGTCAAAAAACTTGTTACGTTTGATGATGGGCCAAATTTGTCTTGATATGACGGGTCTCCCTTAAGAATCACCTGGTATCGTGGGCAGGACATGAAGAAAGGGTTGTGTTGCACAAACCATTCGCTGTAGCTCTTACTGTAGGGGCCCTTGATAATATGAACAAACCCTCAAAACAACACATCAGGCGATCATCCTGGGACAGGTATCAGCGTTCAGTTTTACAGTTCATAAATGGGCCAATAGAGTGAGATCAAAGCCACCATCTAAAAAACAACCAGGGCCATGGGAACTGCGAAAAAACTTACACGTTCCAGCTGTGGCATCGGAAGGAAACGGGCTGTGCCGAGGACTTCACCCGACATTTCAGTGGAACTTGACAAGCCGCACAAAGTGAAAAGTGGCTGAACATGCCATTTTCTCAGGGAAAGGGAAGAATTTGGTCAGCGCCCGGACTTTGGTATGTCCGGCCCGCCCATTTAAGAGGGGGGCCCGGACTTGCACCTGAAAGTCATTTCGGGGTCCTGCAGTTTGGAGAGGGGAGCAGCCAATTCAAACCTATGAAATTTTTGGTAACGCTAATTTCCCTTGAAAATCTGGGGGAAATCCGATTGCCTTAATGGCTACCTTATGAAAACGGCCAAGTTGTTTAGTGGCACTGGCCGCACACACATGGCGAAGACCATACGTGGTCAGGTGGAGGTCTCCATGTTGAGATGGCTTGTTTGGAAGACACTTGGGGAACTACTTGGAGGCATCAGGCGGACAAACCGCATTAACTCAAGCAGGCATTGCATCGTCTGGCACTGCGAACTCTTTCCTGACGGCCTCACACCTCACGAAGACCAGACACGCCCACCAAAGTCAGTGCTCTCGAAATGGCCAAGATGCAGCGGGATGCTCACCAAGAGGCAGTTGGTGAAACACCAAGCAATGATGAGGTTTTGAGGCATGGAGACGGGACATGGCTGCCAGGAGTCCAACATTCCATTACTGGGATACCATCCTGCGGCTGGAAATTCTTGGCCTGATCTTTGTACGGCACACAGAGAACAAGTTTTTCCCCCTTTATACGTTGAGACACTGAAAGTCTTGTGCCATGGTTCTTCGCTCTGGACCACCAGAACTATGCCGGTGGCTCGGTGCATACGGGGACATGGAGAGTCTGCCCCAGCAGTTCAACACCAATTCGAAGTCAACGGCAACTGGGTCTTTTCGAAAACAGCCAAGAGGTTCTCCACTATACCCTTTGACCAAGCCACGAACAAAACAACGAGCTTGTAAAAGGTGAAGGAGGAGCAGTGGGCCCTTTACCGAGAACCCAGTTTCCTTCAGGAAGTGGAGGTTGCGGGACCGGAGCAGGGCAGCGATCCTGGCAGAGTTCGGGGGGCAGTATGCCGACACCCCAAATGATGAACCCGTACCATCACGAGGAGGGTCTATCTACCAGAAGACTATCCAGAAGCAAAACTGGGACCTTATCAGGTCATCAGTGAGATGGGAAAACATCAAGGATGACACCCAGAACTCCTGGCACTTGACACACGGAATGTCATCGACCATCCTGTGTCAACACAGTCCGCCACAGTAGAGCCTGTTGGCAAGAAGCAGTATGAGACATACAAGAAGTCAGTGTTTACAGATGCTACACACTCCACCATGACCCAATTAAGAAAAAAAAAATTGCCCTGTTCAGATCGCCAAAACCAAAGACGAAGAGTAAGCAGGTCGGACAAGTGTCTATGCTGAAGGATGGACGTGGCCTCTTTTCCCGCTCCTACATAGTCACACAGCACCGTGAGGGGAATGGACACCTTCTTCAAGCATGGAGGATACCCCATACCCTCCTTCTTTTGCTGAAAGAGGGAAGCTGCGACAATGGAAGAAGTCCGATCTCACCAACATTTCTGGCCAGAAGACGCAAAGAAGAACCCTCAGGCTCATTTGATGTTTAGAGGGCTCGATGGTGCTGACTGTGGTAAACCTCCTCCCCAGTGACTGGCATCACTACATTTGACGATTATGCAAGGGATGTGTTTGTTCCCCAATCATGAGGCAACTGGAAAACCTCTATGAGAGTAGATGTGGTATGGGGAAGGTACCGGACAACCCCCAGTCTCAAAGAATCAAACCAGACGAGAAACGGGGGAAAAGGTTACGAAGGAAGGTGGCAGGCCAGACCAACGTCTCCAGGCAATGGCCGATTCCTGCGTGACCCCACAAAACAAGGTAGAAACTCTTTCCAGGTCTATCAGAGAAGATTGTATCAATACCTTCCCAGACGGAAAGCAGGTCTTTGCAACATCTGGAGCCTCTTGAGTCTGCAGTGGCACGACACTCGATGCCGCCATGTACCCACGAGAGAGGCAGACACAAGAATTTTGGTCCATCTACAAGATTGCCCTAGAGAGTGATGCACAACATGCTTGGTAACCACCGTGGATACTGACGTTCTTTGTCATCCTCATCGGGAAGTATCACTGTTCTAGCAGCAAGTATCCACGCTTGACATCTGGGTCGCCTTCGGCTAGTGGCAAGAACTTCCTTTTCATACACATCAATGCCATCTTGTAGTTACTCGGGCAACGAGAAGTCCACAGCGCTAACCCAGTGTTCCACAGATTCACAGGGTGTGATTACGACTTATTCTTCTTTGGAAAGGGGATAAGAAGAGAAGAAAAGTCGGTTTGGGAAGCATGGGTGGCCCTTATACCGAAGTCACAGAGGCCTTCAACTTCATCGTAGAACATCCACACGGCACAAATCACGTGGATTGCCAGGAGTTCCAGAATGCTGGAAAAACGTTTTCACAGTGTTAGTATATGACAAGACCAGCCCTCTGGTGTCGGTGAATGAAGCAAGAAAGGAACTGTCCTGCCAGAAAAACCAGAACGATGTGGAAACATTCCCCCAACTCAAACAGGCCCTGCTGCAGCACACCAAGCGTGCAGTGTTACCAGGCTGGCATCTGGACAAACCTGTCACCAGGCCCAACAACAACACCAACTGCTGTGAAGGCTGCGGTTGGGACACTGGATGCAGAAACAAATTCCTGGGTTCCTGTCTGAGCTCGCAGCCTGCGGCAGCAAAGGCTGTAAGTGAACTTGTGAAGTGTGCCTGCAAAAGTCTCTGAAGGTTGTGGCGGGAGAATGTTCATGCAAGAAAGCCAGCTGTGAAATGCTACCGAATGTGCAGCTGCAAAGTGAGAAGTAGGTACACATAAATTACAATTAGAATCATTTACCTGCATGTGATACTGGTGCTTAAACAAAGGACATGGCTTCCTGCAGCTGTACCAGGAAGCAAAATGGATTGGTGTATATGAGATTAATGAATATATTTTTCATAAGCACCGTAGTAGATTAACCACTGTCATTTTGAATGCACAGGAGGTATGTTTTAATTCGTGTTTCTGCTAATAACTACATGGCATTTCGCAATGTCCGCAGGGGAGTTTTAAAGTCGAATAAATATTGAATTTATGTTTTTTTTGTGACAGCCATTATTGGAATATTTTGTCTGGAGTTATTTAAATAATAATACTAAGATACTTGTATCCAATAAAACATTATCTTAGGACTATTATTTTAAAAAAACCCAATTTACCCTAATTATCCCACATGCGGAAATGTCAAAATAATAAAGAAGCGTTCCTTATAGCCATCTGAGTGAGGGATCCATTTGTCTCCCCTCTCAAAATAATAGCTAGGATGCCTGTAGAGTGCCTGAAAAAATTTTTGGTGCTTTTTATCCGGCATGTCCCCATCATTCACTAAGCTCGCCGGGAATACTATGGCAGTGCTCCTACAAGCTCTAGTCCCAATCGCATACTATGTTCTGAGTTTTTTTTTCCAAGTGGCATTGATGTCTCCTTCGCTGACTGAGTCCTTCGACCATTACAGACAATGGGTACTAGCCACCCCTGCATAAACTCCTGCCTACCTCATCGTATTAATGACTATGTTTACCACCATTTATAATCATGCCTGTCATCCTCCTGGCCTTGCCTTCATTAAGTTTCCTCGCTTGTCACCGGCATCCCTCCTGTTTACCTCCATCCTTATGGTATTACATACTTTCTACTACTTCTAGGACAATATTTGAAGCACCCACTGACTCCTACCTTCACTGTTTAACTCCATGACTTTCCATTTCCTTCACTAAACTTCAGGTCCCTCATTCCATCCGTATGTGGTTGATGGTGTAAAATTCTACATTTCATCCTTACTTTCGCCATCAACCCGCTGCCTTATGCATCAAACTAACATCATCAGCATAGGAATAAAACATCCTAACTTTCTCTCTCAAATTGTTATCCTTGACGGACTTCCTGATTTCTCACGATAAGGTTCCTCTAAATACAGTTAAATAATGTTGGGGGACATGACACCTCCTTGTCTAACTCCTATATTATTTGCCTCAAGCAGTTGTAATGTCACCTAGGGTTAAAGTTCACTTGGTACCCTTCATACATGCTGTTTATTACGTCCACCACCTTTGGATCTACTCCAATGTGTCTCAGTAGTATTATTAGCTTTCCTCTATTTACTGTGTCGTACGCCTTTTTTCGATATCCTATCAAATACTAAGTAAAGCTTGTCTTCTGGTGCTTGTTTCTTTCAAATAATTTATTTTGGGGTATATAATTTTTTCCCATTCCTACCTCTGCCTTTCCTGAACCCACTTTGCTCATCTTCCTAACATTTGTTTTCCTCTATCCACAATTTCAATTTATCAATTATAAATCATTCCCAAAAACCTGGCTAGTATGTTCATCGACATAGGGTTCCTTCAGGAAACTACCACGTGGAGGCCTCGCGGCCTCTTGTAGCTTCCTTATTTTCTTATGTTCTAATGTTTTCCATTCCCTCTACTACTATGTTCTTTCTAATTACTTTACTCCAGTACCCTTCTATTACTGATTTTATTTCATCCTCCTTCGCGTATCTCCATACTCTATTTCAGTGTAACTTTCGGTTAGTCTCTCGTCCACCGATGTTTCTTCTTTAATCGTTTTCATCCTTCCTTTTCCCTCTCTCATCGGGTAAACTGTTAGTTTTCTTTGCTGCTGCTCCCCATGTTCCTCCTATCTTTTTACTAATTAATAGCTGTGCTACTTTTTTCGCATTTTTATATTGAGCCATGCTCTAATGCCATCTTGTTCTATCTATTGGTTTTCTATCAATTTCCTTAATTTTCTCTGTCTTCTATTTTCATTTTTCCTGTTTTTTAATTAATGCTTGTTCTACCTCTTTATCCCACCATCCTTTTAGTCTAGTTGTTCCTCCTGTCTTGTATTTCTTCATTCCTATAGTATTTTTTACCCCTGCATTCATTACCGTTCTAAAGTCCTGCCCCCCAGCTTCCTAGTTCTATTACCCTTCTCAGTTTCTCTACTCAAATTATCATCAAGTTTTTCTGATGAGATGTTCTTCTCCCATCAAGCTGGATTCCAGGACAACTTGTGTGCCTTCATCCTGAGCTAGAGTTGGCAGTCACCTCGGGTGTGACAAGCTTTGGGCCGGTGTCGGGCTAAGATTGTAACACCTCAAAATAGGGGGCGGGTAGAGCTAACTTATTCACCCTTCCTTTTTCGTTTCTCATAGCGTAAATGGAGTTCGACATGGGTCAAAACAGGAACACTAGTCTCTCATGTTGATATTCAGTGATTGAAAGTAGTTATCTGAGCAAATAAACGTGGAATGATGAGTGAGAAGAGATATATCAACATGCGAGAGACTAGTTCCTGTTGTGACCATGTTCCTGTTATAGCACTCTTCAAACATTATTTATGAGAGCATGTTCTTGTGGTTGTGACTCTCTCTTTCTCATAAATAACTGCTGTTTGAAAGAGTGCTATAACAAGAAACACGAGTCAAAAACCAAAAACACGTACTAGTCTCTCATGTGATATATACTCATCTCCACTCATCATTCCACGTGTATTTGCTCAGATAACTACTGTTTCACCACTGAAATATAACATGCGATATTAGTGGTTCCGTTTTGACCCTGTACGAACTCCAGTTATGCTATGAGGAAAGCGAAAGGGAAGGGGTGAATAGTACCGACTCTATTTTGAGGTTGTGACATCTTAGCCGACACCGGCGTTCTCCCACTCACGTAATCTGTTGGGAGAGAAGCAAAAAGGGGGAAGCAAGATAGGGGTTTCATTTTCCCCTCCTTCCTCTCTCTTGCATCACATGCATGCGGGTGCACCATCACTGAGGGGCCCCCCTGCTTTCATTTTCCTCTATGCGTGCTCTCAAGACATTTTCCAAGAATTCTTTTACACTCTCAATCACACGATGGTCACTCCTCCCCTCAGCACACAACCCCAGCAGGTTACTCCATCTCCACCACCTTGTTCTCTCATTCTATCTCATTCTTCCACTCCGACATCTCCTACACTAAACCTCCATACATCTTTGTTCTAGCATACTCATACCGTCCATTCCAGCAGCAAGGCTCCACGGTACTCATCCACTCCTGCAAAACTCACTAACACACCTTGCTGCCACCATTTCCATCTGTACATACGACTATTTACCTCAGCGACTTTGTCCTGGCTCTGAAGAGTTAAATACCCTCCATAGCAACCATCATAGAAACCCTTTTTCATTCAGGGCTCGGTCCTTTCTCCTGTACCATTCCAGTGTTGACTCACTCTTTCCCCTCAGCCATTCTTCTTTCCCTTTCTCTTCCACTCTCAATTTATTTAACCCTTTTGCACACAAGCCATACTCCCATCTCATCACTCCTGTCACAAACATTCCCCAGTTCACCTGTCCACTCCACTTTACGAGTCTTTCATCCAATTCCCTACATATTCCAGTCCCAAAACCTTACCTTGCGTCACCATTCGTGCCAGTCAGCTCGTACCTCAGCCTGCCTTTGCTATCCTCTTCTCTGAACGTGCTCCATCCCACGTCTCCTCTAATCGCTACCACTGCCACATACCTATTGGCACCTAAGGCTATCTGCGCTTTGTCTGTGTACTTCCAACCTGTCCAAAATCCTTCCTAAAACCACACTTTGTTTCCAGGCCATACATAATACGAGGGACCGTCCACACCCCCTTCTATAGTTCCTCTCACACACTTAATACTTGTTGGCCGACATCTTGCCACATGCCTAGCCGTCCAACCCACGGGTTTGGCTAACGATCCTCTCATGTTTAGTTTTCTCACATCCTTTATCATCAACCAAATACCCAGATAATTGTACTCTTTCGTTCTCTTTATGTCATCTTCCCACCCACCATCGCAATCCTGTCATCATCAGAGTCATCCCCATTCACCACAACATTGACTCTTCTCCTACTGCGCCTAACGTGAACAGTCCCTTCCATCAACTCAGTCACAGCATGCAGCATTCTTATAAGCTCATTCGTGGTTTTCCCTAAGGATAAACCACATCATCTGCAACATCAGTACACTCAAACACTTCATCTCCAATTTTCACACCCCCCAAACCTGTACGCTTCACTCTCACTGCCATTTCCTCAACATATAACCAAAAAGTAGAGGAGAAAAGGAACGCAGCCTGTCTTTACTATTCTCTTACTTTCACCCATCCAGTCTCGAGGTCAACCATATGAACTTGCCTGTGTTGGTCTCATAATACTGTTATTATTTTTAACAACCTTCCTCACTCATTTGCCAATCGTCTCCAATACCTTACATAGATTCTCCTACCATTCTGTAGTACGCTTTCCTCAATATCGTAGAAAGGCTAGATAATCTTTCTTCCATCCTTCATGCTTTCTCAATCATTCATTCACTACATAATATGTCCTCACCTCCCTGCTTTCTGAATCCATTCTGCTCTTCACCCATCACTTTATTTCTTCCACAACTCACCTAGTCTTTCATTCAGGTACACCACCAGAATAATCTTTACATACGTGTCACACACCGCTATTGGCCTGTATCTTAATCTACTTCCTACTCTTGTGTCTCCCTTATGTTATGAGGCGTCACTCTACTGTCATCCAGGCACCAGGCACCTTTCTTCCTCTCCATATATGTACAAACAACCTCATGCATCCCTCAATTACTCCGCACCACCCTCTCTATAGAATTCATTCGGTATACCGTCCTTATCCAGGGGCCTTGCACATTTCTCAGTTTTCGTACATATTCTTCAATCTCATCCATGCTAATCTCTTCATACACAACTTTCCTATTTTCTCTCCCTAGGAGTGATGTTCCCTAAGTCAATATTAGGCTCATTCACACTCCAACATCTTTCCAGAAGTCCCTCTACAGCTGCAGACCATTTACTTTTTCTCTCTAGTGACTTGCCACTTCACCAATAGTTCTTGCTCCATTTCCTGAATGCTTACGTCTCTTCTCCCTCTCAAGAACTCCTATACCATTCCCTATATCTTCTTCACACCCTTTCCCTAAGTTCTTGAATCACTTTTCTCTCTTCATTCACTCCTGCCTTCTCACCAAGCATTTCACCTCCTTCGCTTACTCTATACTCTTCCCATTGCCCCTTTCTACTCTAGTCTTTCAGCTTCACTGTTTGACCTATTCTTTCTCAGGACTACTACACTTTCCTATTTGACTGTTTCCTTTTTCCTGTTGGACTGGCGATCCATTGTCCACCAAACTCGTTACTTGTCATGCCATTTGCTTTCTTTCTTGTTAGCTATGCACTCTCTGCAGCTCTTTGGTAAGCTTTCCTTAATAATTTCTAAACATGCCATCCACACCTCTCTCAGCCCTCCAAACCATTCTCTCCCAGCTTTCAGTCCTAATTAATCACCACTCTCTGAAATAATCCCAGGTCGCATCTCTAAGATTCCAACGTCCAATCCTCTCCTCTTCGCACTCACCCTTTTTGCCTACAAACACTACAACGCCATACCATGACGTTATGGTCAATCGCTACGTCAATTGTCCTTGAGATCCGGGGCAGGCGTCCTGGCCTTACCCACGGCACCGGAAAGTCCTGGTGGGAACTTCTGTATCTGCTTCTCGGTCTCTCTGTTTTGCTGGTTCTTTTCTTTCTTTCTCCAAAATGTATTCAATTAGTACTTTTTGCCACCTCCAATTTTGTCTCTGTCACCCAAAATTAGTCAATGTATGTTGTCTTCTTGTTCTCAAATAGGGAGAGAGTACGTTGTTGGAGCTACACTTTTCTTGGATTATTTTACAGTAGGACCGAAATTGCCTACACAAGTGGGAGTGTGGTTTCTGTTTACGTGTATTGGAGTTAGGAAAACATTTCTCTCTATTAGTCCAGCAGTCAGGGGGGGGGAACCGGGAATTTGTGGTCGCATAATTGTTCTCTGCGGATTTTTGATCACTGAGTGTGCTTAATAAGAAATCCGTCGGAGTGCAATTATGGCACCCTGAGCATTTGAGAGAAATCAAGATGGCGGCTAATAAAATAATACACCAAGTAATATGATTTTATATGATAACTCCTTAATATTGGACTTACACAGTCATTTTGGGTGTCTAACCATAGGGTTTGTGGTCAAGGGAGCCAATAACACCAATGAAATTACAATAGACACTTTTATTATACGGTCTGAAAAACTAACGGTTCTGTTTTAAACTAATAATAAATAACAAAAAATAAAGATAAACCCAGCCAATTTAGACTGGGAAAAGTACAATAACAATATTTCTGAATACCCAATTAAGATGGCGCAAAATGGGTAGCGTAACATTAAACATATTACCAGAGAATAATCAGCATTATAATCCACAGGAATTTCATGAATCCAAGGGATATTAAGCTAATCTATTCCAACTAGAACATAACAAAAATCACAAGTGTCTTAAGCCCGGCCCACTATCCGCTTGCACGGCCGCCGTTACAACAACAATAGAAGTCACAAGACGTACAACAAAGTCTACCGCAACGCCGTATCGCTGTACGCCGCCCGTACAAAGTAAATTTCAAGTTCATCTCTCTCCGCTCGGCGGTTGCCGCTCGAGCGGAGTTGCCCAAACTGTGCCCAGTTACCACAAATACCACTCAAGCGGTGGATGATGGTGGGACGTTCATGTTGTTGTATGGCACGCCGTACAAGCGGAGGATGGTGGGAACGGGCTTTAGAGAAGAGATCTAGTGCAGTAGCGTCCAGAGGACAACTCCATATAATCAAACACATTCAGTCATCACTGTCATCCTCATCATTACTTCATTTGACATCCGAAAGTCATTGGATCCTCTGTCCGTTGTCTTACAGCAATGTGTCCAGCGATTCACGACATGTACCTTAGTTAGGTCGACAGCGACAAAAAGCAGAACAGGACATATGACCAGCCACCCATCCACACCTCTCAGTGAGCATGGTGTCACTTGAAGCAGCCAACATTGGATCAGCTGCCAAAACAGCTGCTGGAGCAATTTCTTGTTTTGTGGTGGTGAGGGTCATGGCATTAATACACCGAAATCGTCATCAGATACCCAGCCGTTCTCCAGAGGGTCCATATCTGGTGCCTCGCCAGTCAGTGCTGACCCCAAATGCAGCTGAAAATGTTGCCCTTTTCACGTCTCGACAAACGTCTTCACTGTAGGAGGAAGGAGTCTCAGTTGGGGAAACTGACGCCAAACACTTTTTCTGCCCATGCTGGAGATCCAATGTCTGTATCGGATATCTGACATGCTGTCGTTTGGTCCAACTTTTCTCCATAGCATGCTGCAATAAACTGGGTTGCTTTTCGAATTATGTTCTGTGTTGGGCTTCAGGTTGTCCTATGCGCTCAGTTTATATCTTGCCTTTAGGACTTTTACTGCTTTGATTTTCCAATTCCAAAATAGCAACAACTGTGTCGCATCCTGGTCAACGCATGCTGCCAGCAGCTGTGGGACAATAGCTGTGTTTATTACGGGTGTCTCCAATGGTCACTGAAGTCCTTCAGGAGAAGTCGAGTCCATTGACAGCATGCAGAGAGTTGAACAGTAGTGGTAGTAATGACTAGCAATACAAACCACGTCTGGTCATCTCGAGATTACTTAATAGTCTTTCTGTGTTAGAAATTGAAAAAACTGCTACAACCTGGTGTGGAATGATGACGTCTGCTTCCTCATGGTTAGTTTGCAAATTGATCTCTCCACTCGTACACCTTGCCAGGACTTCAACCGGAGTCACATTAATCAGCTTTCCCTGTGACCAAACAAGTCGTTTGGTAACCGGAGTCCTTGCGTCTATCTAGAAGTTCCTCCAGTGGATCATTCTCAATGAGCTGCTCCTTGTTGTGTGCCACATTGAGAACAACGTCTCGGGGAGGAATTGGCGTTGTAAGCGCGTAATGGAAAAAAAACCCACTTTTTTTTTTTTGGTTCTTGCCATGCTGCACTCCAGCAGATCGTGCAGCCCTGTGCTGCTTTGATGCTTTTCTTGTGATATTTGTCAACACTACCAATACGTTGCTCGAACTTGTCATTTGGAAAGACATAATCTACAAAGCGAGCTCTAGCTGTTTAGACCCCTAAACACAAAAAGCGTCACTAAAGCCTGTAGAATTGTTAGCAAACAGACCATTCTTTATTGTATTGTCGATAATAAACAATAACAATCAATTAATTGTTAGATAAAAATAATTCTAAGCAGGACTAAAAAAATTTGGACTAATATAATAGAGTTAAAGTACGAATAAAATAAAGATTCAAAAAATTATAATTCTCATTTCATACAAAATAGAAGCCCTAAATAGAAAACACATAAGATCAACAAAATGACTAACAACACCCCGTGTAAGCCTTATAAAAGTTACCGGCATTGCACAGTTATCACTAAATATCAACACGAATTGATACAAACAAACAGACAACAACAATTCGATACTAAAACAAAATGCCCGCTGTTTTTTTTGGCTAATCAGGCCACATGTATGATGCGGCAGTGGCAGCATGTCAAATATGTACAGTAAAAGGAGAGGCAAAGTCAGCTCATCGGAAATTTCTTAACGCCAAATCAATGTGACCTTTTGACCTTATTGTGACGAAATTCATATATAATTTATTGAGTTGATTTAAAAACTAATCAATACGAACATTTTGGTAGTAGAAACATTGTCAAAAGGTGTACATGTGTGATCTATGGCCCGTTATTATAAACCCTCCATCAAATTTTCATGTCCCAAACAAGGGATTCCATGCCTATCTTCAGTCATCATTTTGCAATAATGATCAAGGATGCAAGTCACTTGCACACGGACAGACCAAAAACTAGAGGTTTTCAGGCTATCAAAATGCAAAGGACAATTATGCACCACAATTCCAAAGGTTCGCCTATGATAGGGGTTTGGCACCGAGACTATATGAATCCGTTCGCAAAATCATACTTTTGGAGATATGACATGTGTTTCTAGGGTAGGGCGAGAGACAAGTGTTTACGCGCCACACTCTTTCTCCTCTTGTGACCTGCATAGACTATGTCTCTCCCTTGCCGCGGACACTTTGTTAATGAGGATTTGGCTTTAGTTAGCAGGTTAAAGCCTGGGGTTGGGTTTAGGTTAGGTTAGTTTAGGAGTTAAAAAGTGGGTTAGGTTAGTTTAATTTGTCATATCTCCTATACACTCCTTCCTATTAAAACGTCTTATATCTTCCGATAAGTAGTGTATTTGCAAGGAAATTCCTAGAGAGAATGTTCTAGTGCGTCCACACAAGGCATTACGTGCCCGCAAGATGATGCGGGAACTCGATTTCGTGTTGAGTGATGCGGAAAAGTAATGCGGGGAGGCAAATCTAGCGCGGGGCATTTCTGCAATGTAATGCGCGCATCAGTAGCCCTTGAGCTGTCTTGATGTGTAACAGTCTATGCAGCCTGCTGACACCACAACAATATATATGGAATGAGATAATCTTTATCTGGAGCAAGCCACAAAATAAGGGCGTAGCCATGCCCAAAAAATAATTGGGGGGTGCCACTCCCAATGATGGTTTTTTGAGGGGTGGGTTTCTTATCAGCGGGGGGTTGTCTGGGAGGCGCTGTAAAGCCCCAAGAGAATGTTTTTTGAAGATATTGACTTTAATTGGGAGGCTTATTGAGCCCTATGGTGGGGGTCATTTATTGGTTCTTTGCATGATAGTCAATATAGTAAATAATGAAACTATACCCTTACACTCCTAAAGGAGTGTGTTGAATTGGGGGGGTGGCATGGCTCCCATTGCCCTCCCCCCCTGGCTACGACCTTGGCTACAAACCTTAGTGTATTAGACTTAGTAAAGCCACAGCCATGTTTAGGAAAGTTAAAAGGAAAAAACTACAGAAATAAAAAACCAGAAAAGTATAGCTATAGACAATATTTGCGCTGAAATGCACAAACAGAATCCAATGTATCGTGAGCCCTGAGGTTTTTATTAAAGGTAAATGCATCCCTACCGTTGGCTCTGGTACAAGGCAGGCAATGTTAGGATGATTCACCAGTAAATCCCGCCGCATCACGTAATGCGGCAAGTAATGCGCAACGTAATGCCTTGTGTGGACCACCCCCCCGTTCTGCATCACTTCCCGCGATCACGTAATGCGCAACGTAAATGACCTGTGTGGACCACACACCCGTTCTGCATCCCTTCCCGCATCACGTAATGCGCAACTTAATGCGCAACGGAATGCCTGTGTGGACGTACCTTTAGAACCAATAAGGTGAACAGAAACCACACTTACCAATTGTTTGTAGGCAATTTCGGTCCAGTGTAAACATTACCCTTTTCTTCCTCTCAGCACTATACAACAGAAAAAAGAAAAAGTCCTTTAGAAAAGGGACTGATCCTTGAATAACACAAGTAACAGCTTTCTCCAAAGACGATCAGATGTATGCCTGTATTGACAGTGGCTGCGGGTGTGGATTCTCGAGGCAAGGGGAAGGGGCGTGATCTATGTCAAGTGTAGGGGCTGTGCATCGCCTTTTATACGATGATTTGATGATAAACAGAAATACATTATGTACCAGCAACATCCCACTGCTGGCATTTTGCATTAAATACGTTGTTTACGGTTACCGAATTCAGTATAATAGCGATAGTTTAATATGCTAGTCAGTGCCAGTACAGGTATCGGTGTGGCGCGGCCCTGGGAGGTGGGCGGTGGTAGCGGGGGGGGTGGGGGGGGGGGCTGTACCCAGTGTGTCCCTAGAGCGGCAGTTGAAGGTGCCAGCTGTCAAAGAATGGTTGTCGTGGTTGTGTGGTAGGCTTACAGTGGTGTGATGTGGGTAAAATCCAAATCTGGTAGTCGGTGGTTAGCAAGTGGTGTGGTGTGGTGGTAGTAGCAGGGGTGTTGTGTGGTGGTAGTAGCAGGGGTGTGGTGTTGGTGGTAGTAGCAGGGATGGAGAGAAAGTAGTAGTGGTAGTAGCAGGGGTGTGGGAAAGTAGTAGGGTGTAGCAGGGGTGCTGGACCCAGTAGTAGTGGTAGTAAGCAGGGGTGGTGGAAGTCAGTAGTAGTGGTAGTAGCAGGGGTGGTGGAAGTAGCTAGTGGTAGAGCAGGGGTGGTGGAAGTAGTAGTGGTAGTAGCAGGGGTGGTGCGAAGTAGTAGTGTAGTAGCACGGGGTGGTGGAAGTAGTAGTGGTAGTAGCAGGGGTGGTGGAAGTAGGTAGGGTGGTTGTAACATTGGTTGTCGTAAAAACAGTTAATTGAGATTTTGTGTCTGTTAGGATTGCCAACCATTACAAAGTGCAGGAACGAGACAGCAAGTGGTAGCAGGTGTTAAGAAGGTGGTCTGGGATAGTAGTAATAGTAGCACGGGGTGCTGTGATAGTCTGTAGAGATAGATCCGATTCATTTCACTCTGAGCCAAATAGCGCGTGGACCTTTCAGGTTTTTTTTTTTTTTTTTTTGCTGGGAGAAGGACGATATCGTCGTCGTCGTCGTCGAGTAATAGTAGTAGTAGGTAGTAGTAGTATTAGTAGTTTCTAGTAGTTCTGTGATGGTGATGATGAGGTATGTAGTCGATATAAAATGTGGTTCACGTTCGAAGAGTTTATAAATTGCGGTGGTAGTCAGAAGGTGGAATAATAGTAGTAGTAGTAGTAGTAGTAGTATAGTAGCAGTAGTAGTAGGAGTAGTAGGTAGTCGTAGAGTAGTAGTATGTAGTAGTAGTAGGTGGACATATTAGTTACGGTTTATATAATGCAGTAGTGATAACTACTATGCACTACTAATACTCTACTACTACTAAATACTATACTAATACTGCTACTACTACTACTACCTGCTACTACTAACAACTGCTACAATACTACTGTACTATCTACTACTGTACTACTACCAACTGGCTACAATCTACTATTACTACTACTACTACTACTACTATACTACTTGCTATACTACTACTACTATACTACAACTGCTCAACAACTACTACTACTACTACTACTATTCACATATAAACCAATGGTTATAAACCACTGCACATATTCGCTATTGTGTAAATTGGTGTGTGTGTGTGGGTGTGAACTACTTCTATATACTACATACTACTGTACTACTATACTCTATTACTATTAATTTAGTATGTTAATATCAGTTATATTAATTAACACTACTACTACTACTATTTCATTGCTTAAGTAGTAGCATTGATAGTAGTAGGTAGTTAGTTAGTAGTAGTAGTAGTAGTAGTAGTCAGTAGTAGTAGTAGTAGTGGTGGTGGTGGTAGGAAGTTATGACATATGTAAAGTATGGAAAATTCTGCACTCCCTGTCTTGTCTGTCTCTCTCTCCTCTCTCTTCTTCTCTCTCTCTCTCTTCTCTCTCTCTCTCTTCTCTCCTCTCTCTCTCCTCTCTTCTCTCTCTCTCTCTCGTCACAAACACACACAACGTACATACATATTAGTATAATAATATGATTAACATAAATATATAAAAATTAGGTCGAAAAAAAAAACCATTCATTGAAGCAAAAAAAAAATATAGCGAAAACAACTTTTTTTTGGAAAGTAGGAAAATCATTTAGCAGAAAAAACAATCTGTATATAACTAGAGGAAAGACTGTGCTATTATTATGATTAGTATAAATACGCTATGGGTAAGACGTGCAGACAGACAGACAGCTAACATAGTTTGACTATATAGAATTAGGAACTAGGGACTTTGTAGGACTGTTGAAGGCGTTGTTGTTATAGCTGTTTGGTGGTGGTGGTGGTGGTGGTGGAGTTAAGTGGTAATTGGTGGTGTGTGTGTAAAAGAAAGATTGAGAGAAGAGAGAGAGGAGCTTTTTACAGGAAACACCAACGGTAGGCCTCGCGGCCTCTTGTAGCTTCCTTATGTTTTATGAGAAGGAAAGAGAGAGAGAGTGCGAGGAGGAGAATGGATGTGAGAGAGAGAGAGAGAGAGAGAGAGAGAGAGAGAGAGAGATGAGAGAGAGAGAGAGACGAGGAGAGAGAGGAGAGAGAGAGAGAGGAGAGACTACTTGATACATATTTACTATTATTTCTACTTACTACTACTTACTAATTACTATTTATAAACTACTTAACCTAATACACCATTACGTTAACTACTACTACTACTATTTGATTGTATATACTCTCTCATCTCAAAAGCTGTATATACTTAATTATTATATTATTTATTGATATATATATATATATATATATATATATATATACTATATATATATAATATATATATATATATAATATATATATATATATATTATATATATATACATATATATATATAATATATAAATAGATATAATCTAGCTATATATATATATTATACATTAATAGTTAAGGTCTATGTTGTGCCTACACTACAATGTAGATTATACGTATTAAGCTCCGCCCACTTATTTCTACTCTTTTGCGTGTACAGAAAAACTGAGCAGAAGACTCTCCCGGAGCAACAAAATTTTACTCTAAAACTCTTAAAACTTAAGGTAGGTCTCTTTAAAACCCGAGCCCCTGTCCACCCCAGCAGTGAATGGGTTTGGGGTGTTAGCCGGGGTTTTGGACCCGCCTACCGGGGTGGTGGCTTCCCCCAACACTAACCACTAAGCTAGGAAGATACACATGTTGTTAGAGACGGGGCCACACGAGCGTTGCTCAGGCACTGTAAAATACATAGAGGAATACCAAACGACATGAATACACACACACACACACACACTTCACACTGTCTGCACACACACCACACACACACACTGCCGGCACACACACACACTGCCTACACCACACACCACACTGCCTACAAACACACACACACCACGCACTGCCTACACACACACACCTCACAACACTGCTACACACACACACACACTGCCTACACACACACACACACACACCGGCCTAGACACACACACACACAGTTGCCTGCCAACACACACACACACTGCACTGCCCCACTACACACCAACACACACACACACAACGTCCAGCCATTCAGTAGTATAGGTTTCTAGGCGTGCATCCTTCTATATATAACATTAATAAAGGATTAAATGCTAACTTTTATAGAAGAGCGTACTTAGCCCCGCCAAAAGAAAACTAGAGTCGGTGTTAAAATATGACGGTTTCTATAAAGGTGCGTTTTCTGATACAAGGTTAGGAGGACTACATTAATTACATCGACCATTAAGCAGTCGCTCTCCTAGCCTTATCTCTCCTTAGTGACTTCTTAAGTCCTTAATATCACCGTAAATCACCTTGTAATCCTGCGTACGTGTACCATAACCATCAAATAGGGTGTTATCGTAATTGTAATTTGGGTATTTCCCCGTCTCTATATTAAATGTCCGTAAGGAATGACCCATCTCTCATACATTAGGAATATAAACCTTATTGATTGTTCCCAAAATGGCCGCCGCCTTCCGTATTTAAACGTCACTAAGGACTAGAGTGATATCAATTGAGATTCAATTTAGTCTTTATGATTTTCTCTTCCCATATCCATGTTCATAAGGGTCAGAATCATATTTTATTTATTACTAGTATAGTCTTATTGATTTACAAGATGGCCGCACCTTATGCAGTTTTGTGCGGACATTTTGGTGGGAATTGTGGTGATGGTGGGGGTTTTTGTGGAAAATCTCTCAGTGTTAGTAGCAGCTGTAGTATAAATATATCACCACGTTTTTTAGATATCCCTGTCTGTTTAATTCATTATTATTATTGCAGGATGTATACCGTAGATAACACTATAGTCGCCAGTCTGCACTAATGTCGCCAGGCCCCATATATAAGGAAGATAGCATCAACTACTGCGGTGTCTTGCCACTGAAGAGGATACACAATAGTTATATCATGACTGTATACTCTACCCTGTTCAGCTGTTGGTTTATGCTGTAGCTGCAAGTAGTACACGGTTTTACAATTTCACTACTTTTTTTTCTTTTTTTCGGCGACGACGACGGCGGGGAATTCCATATGTCTGAAACTGCTGAGAAATGCCAGTGGTCGCTGGCAGTTTTAACCAAAGGTTGGTTTCTACTGTGTTTGGCTCCGCGATAATATTTTCATAGAATTAATTTCGCCGATAAACATTGATGCACGCAATCTGAATACCATAAAAATATAGTTATTCTGTGTTCTTACTATATATGGATGACATGCATTACCATGGAACGTTCTATAATAGCAATTTAATGCAAATTACTTCACCTCGAAGAGCAAAGCTTAAATATTTTTACCATGATATTGTGGCATGTAAAATTTGGGCGATGTTCACAGTTGTTTTCTAAGGACAGTACTGCTGCGTCTGCAAAACGCTTGTCAAATACACATAAGCAAGCCTTGGAAAAACGAAGAATAAAGAATGCCGAAATCGGATTGTTGCTGCGACAATGAAGGTTATACAATTGTGTTGGAGGGCGGACACGCCGCGGCGGGGTAGATGGTGGCGGGAGATTGTGGGGGAATGTTTGAACTCTAAAACATTACGACTTCACGCGTCGACTCATTGCCACTTCCAGGCTTTCTATTGATGATACACAATAAATAAACAGGAAAATATGACCGCCGAGGTATAGATAACTTCTAATACATCGTTATGACTATATAATGTATCATTAGAGTAGATTTACTCGCCTCCCAATATAACCGACTTGGTCTATTGGTTATATTACAATGTTTACAGAATCAGTTCTATACAATATACATAGAAAGAAATCGTTCTTAATATTATACTTGGGTTTTAAGTGCAGTGGAATAAGCCCATATTTAGTTTTCCAGTAGACCAATCTTATTATCAAAAAAGTGAGTTAAACGCCAGCGACCTCTGGGATTTCGAGTTCCCGATCTCTTAATAAGACCACTCAGAAATAAACACTTCAGATGGCGACCTTTATGTGGTCGCTACTCGGTGATATTTTTGTAATTGTTCATTTTATAAGCCCTACTATGACACAGATGAATACACAAAATGACACAGACTCTCCAGATACCGTCAGCCTTGCAGACATTACATCCATCAGGTTCGGTTTCCTCTTTGTCTTGTCCGTAGGCATAGTTATGAACACTGGCCATAGTCGCGGGTATAGATCATAGGGTGAAGCACAATCGCCGGGTGTTGAAGCACCATGCATTAATCCATTATTATAGAAAGTCTTAAATGGCAATAAACACACATATCAAGCGGTGGAGTTGCTGATGTGGTGAGGGGGCACGGTCAGACTCGCAATTCGCGGCTCAAAAAAATTAATATATTGCCAAAAACTAAATATTGCTCAAAAAACTTAATATATTGCTCAAAAACTTAATATATTTGCATCATTCAATAATCAACATCATTTCCCCCAGCGTAGGCAGACGATGGCTTTTTCCCTTGGTTCCGCCATGCACTCAACTATCTTGTCACTAACAGCAACCATCCCCTTCCCTGGAACTCACCGGACATTCATGCGCAACCATCCTGTCACAGAACTGCTGTCAAGATGCCTACCTGACTGTCACAACAAACCAAGATTTTCACCTTCGGGTAATGATGTATCGTCTATACTCCTAACCTCCGTATCGTCCTCTGCAGTCCCCGAGAGTACCTGAAATGAGTCGTGCACACAACGAGGGTCATTGTTACCGTTTTCCCATCGGGCGGGTCCATGATCCAAAATACCTTCCAAACACCAATCCTGGTGACTTAATAGGGAACCTTAGTAGTCGCTTGAGTCACATCTCGCATCTGGTACCCCTACAGGCACATCACTCGCATGTGCCCTCCACTCGCTCCACTTGGACCTTCACCTCCACCTTAAGAGGAACGTATCTCTATTTCCTGCTTCTTTCACAACGCTTTTCAATTCGTTCACTTCACTTGCCAAAGGCTCCTTTCAGGCTTCGATCGCCTCCAGAATAGTGTTTAAGCGACGCTCACTCACACCCTTCATACACTCTCCCTCGACCCTTCTACCTCCTTACTCAGCCTCCTTCCACTCCTACCACAATACCACTCTCAAACCCCAGCACCAACACCAACCCACTTCACTCTCCCCTCCACAACACTCCCCACACAGACGTAGCCCATTCTAATCCTGAGAGCTATCTAACATCTTACTATCTGATACATTAAAAATACTTAAAACGCAAGCATTCCGAAAAAACGAGAATTAGTTGAGATGACGTGGACAGAAAGCGGGAGAGGCAGTCTG
The DNA here is from genome assembly GCA_016584305.1 of Chionoecetes opilio. Lineage (NCBI taxonomy): Eukaryota > Metazoa > Arthropoda > Malacostraca > Decapoda > Majidae > Chionoecetes > Chionoecetes opilio. Next base: position 25,670 of record JACEEZ010020353.1, on the reverse strand, counting down.
GAATGCCATTCTTGCGCGGAAAATTTGATGTCTCACTGGCTTGTGATTGGTCGGAAGTTTTAAAAACTGTTTGTATTGGCTGGTGACTGATGATGAGCTGATGAACGTCATTCCTCGTCTTAGAGGTCAGTTGCCTTCGGACGCGTTTACGACCGACCGAGGGGAGGCTTTTGTAGCTTCCGTTGTAAGGAAAAGAAGTATCTAGGTAGTCGGAGAGATGGTCGTGCTGGCGGATCGACCTGTGGCTGGCTTCCCGACCAGTGCTGAGCCAAACAGACCCATGGAACACGTACACACGAGTATAGAACTCTGTACGAAACGGTAAAATAAGAAAAACGACATATGACGGTAACTAATATATCTTGAACAAGATATTGTAGTGTGACTTAATGATGAAAAGGGACTCCAGGTGGTTTAAGACAGATGTTGTGACAGACAAATAATTAGAAATATATAATCCAGCTTCCTTATAAATATAACATTGCATTATTGGTCAGCATGTCCGTAGCCCAGGTGGAAGGTTCGTACCCCTGGTGGTAACAGGTACCCCAGGTTAAGAACCACGCTCTAGATAGGTTCACACGGCAAGTATCCTAGACCAACATATCAGGCAAGGTGTAGAGTTCAGGAACCGTGTTTAATATAATAGTACAAGGAGAAATAGCTGACCCTAAGGAGTGTAAGAAACAAAATGTCTAATGCGGCTACTCTTATTTGAGACGCATTTCGTATAATGATATTAGTGTTGCAGATCTGCATGCTAATACGATCCAAATTTTCTCAGGAAGACGATGGTTGGGCACTAGTTTTTTTCCCTAATATCAAATGGGGTGTCGGAAAACTAGTTGGGATAAGGTTTGATAAGCAGATGGTCGCCCGCGCAAGGCTGCGGGCGGCGTCACTCTCATCACAATACTAGCGGGATTATGCGGGGTACTCGCTTTCTAGGTATATAACTCTTGGTGAGCCTATATTACACATTATGTAAGAACACTTGCAGATATGTATACCTAAATAAAAAAACAGTGAAGGTGAGAAAAAGTACTACAAAAATGAAAACCGTTAAATCCACCGCGAGTATTACGCCGAATAAATCAGATTAAGAAAAAGACACAGACTGATTATTTGTTGGTTACATCACGCCTTAGATAGTGGGCTTAAGCAGTGACATCACCATGTTTGACGATGACATAAGAAGGTAGCATTCTTAGACAGTCTGATATAACGGTTTGCAGGAGACTTTAAAAGTGCCTCGAGTAACAGAAAACGCAAGAAAATGCACCAACATGCGTTTATTAAAACTCTTGCGAATAAGAAGCTGTATTATTTTAACAACCTCTCATCATGCAAAAATCGTCCCCAAATACCTTACATAGCATTCTCCTATCCACTCTGTCGTACGCTTTCTCAATATCTAGAAAGGCTAGATATTTCTTTCTTCCATCCTTCCTTGCTTTCTCAATCACTTCATTCACTACATACATATTGTCCTCACCTCTCCTGTCTTTTCTGAATCCATTCTGCTCTTCACCCATCACTTTATTTCTTTCCACAACTTCACCTAGTCTTTCATTCAGTACACCACAGAAAATCTTACATACCGTGTCACACACCGCTATTGGCCTGTAATTCTTAATCTCCTTCCTACTCTTGTGTCCTCCCTTATGTATGAGGGTCACTCTACTGTCATTCCAGGCACCAGGCACCCTTTCTTCTCTCCATATATGTCCAAACAACTCATGCATTCCCTCAATTACTCCCTCACCACCCTCTCTATAGAATTCATTCGGGATACCGTCCTTTCCAGGGGCCTTTCCATTTCTCAGTTTTCTTACATACTCTTCAATCTCATCCATTCTAATCTCTTCATCCACCACTTCCTCTATTTTCCTCCCTAGGGTGATGTTCCCTAAGTCACTATTAGGCTCATTCACACCTCCAACATCTTTCCAGAAGTCCTCTACAGCTCATGTAATGCCCATTATTCGGGAAATAGTAGGAGAATTATTATTATGAAATTCCCGAGCTATGTCTTGTCAGTAGTTAATTTTTTTCTCTTTGTTAAGGATGACTCATCGTATTTCTAGCTTTCCGCCATTTTTTCTCAACATTTGGCCATCCTAGACGCCATTTTGTTCTATCTTCTTTCGTGTTTTCACCGTCACTTTTTTCTTCCTTCCTTCCATTCCCCCCCGATATGCCGTATGCGAGACACAATCCGTAGGATAATTATCGCGATCAGTCATAACTAACGTTTCCATTCTTTTCTTTCTTTCCAAACCATCTTCTCAGATTTAGGAGCCCTCCTAAAATCCTCATGGCTTTCAAAAAAAATCCCTATCGTTATCGGTTATGGTCATATATGGGCGGTGTAATAATGATACACGCTAAAAAAGAAAGCCTACAAAGTTCTAAAAAACAATTTCAATACCACCTCGCTCGAAATAGGTGTTCGGATTGTCGATATTACATATAAAACCAACCTTCGTGAATATTTTGGATTAAAGACATTAAATTCTCTATATCAAAAGTAGCCAGTTTGTATTAGGACGGCCTCTTCGGGGGATACGCGAGTTTTCATTACCTAAATAGTTGGTTTGGGATTATAAGTTTGTTCATTTAAGGTCACGGTGAGAACTTTCCAAACAAGTTCCTTTTTTTTCTTGGTGCGGAAAGCCCGCAGGGCACGAGTCAGTGTTCTCTCCGCGCTCCTCAAGGTAAGACATCTGCCCCGGGCTCCGGTGGTTTTTCTCCTTAGTATATTCCATCTATATATTTCTAAAATAAATATATAGGTACAGTTTCAGTGGGCACTAAGGCATAGATATTCCGCCCAACCTTATAAGTGATATTAAAAAGAGTGTTCTCTCCGCGCTCCTCAAGGTTGGCGCGAAACCTCCTGGAATGGCCACATGGTCTTACTGAAACACATACCACACTGTCTCGCCATTTTCTTTCTTACTAGATACCCATCTTCCATGTGTGCTTTATAAATATTAAGTGGTATGTTACCTAGTGTAGGGCAATTCCTGAAGGGTAATTCTAGTGAAGGAGATTTATGCTCATTAGAGCTTTATCTCATAACTTAGGAAAAATTTCCCACGTCAGGGTGTGAAGTCAAGTTTCTTATTTCCCAGTAGATTTTTTCTCGGGTATAGTGTTAAACCCCTTTTATGCTGAAGTGATCTCAAGTGAGGACTTACCATGTTTTCCAAAATAAATAGATATATTTTAAAATTTTTTTACAAAATATTCCTGGGGGAAAAAAACCCCCCTTTGGGAAACACTACAGCCCTGTGGGGAGCCCCCGCGTTTCACAGGAATCCCCAGACACAGTGTTACAGTTAGCTAACTCATTTAACCGAAACTTTGGAACTAAATCCCGCTCATGTGCGGTCAGGTCCAGAGAAAGTTGAAAGTGAAACGGGCGAAACCAAGGCGCAGTGTAGAGCACCTCAGGACCCTCCCCCCGAGGGGCGGACCGTTACATGTGCGCACGCGTTGTGGATGAGCGAGAGCGGAAAACCTTCCACGCGGCTCCCGGGCCCAGATTTGCCTGTGCTTTTTTTTTGGGCAGGGGCCCCAGTGCTGACCCAAACGGGACATGAACAAGTACCACACGAGTATAGAACTCTGTACAAACGGTAAAATAAGAAAAACGAATATGACGGAAACAAATAGTTTTTACAAGAATTTTAGTATGACTTAATGAGAACTTGGACTCCAGGGGGTTAAGACAATTTTTGTTGACAAAAAATTTATAATATAAAATTTTAAAGATTCCTTATAAATAGGAATTTGTTTATTGGTCAGAGTCTCGTACCCCGGGTGTAAGGTTTGTACCCTGGGGGACAGTCCCCCGGGTTTAAGAACCACTGCTCTAGATTTGTCCATCGGCAAGTTCTAGACCAACTAATCAGGAAGTGTGTAGATTCAGGAACCTGTTAAATAAAAGGCCCCTCTTCCATTTGTGCCCAATTTTGGGGAACCAGTTCTTTCATTTCGGGGTTGGGTTTCAGTTCCTGGTTCGGGGTTTTCGGTGTCACAAAGGAACGCAAAAACCCCGTTTTTTATTTACAAACAAACTCAGTGAGGGCAAGGAGAGAGAGAGAGAGGGGGGAGAGAGAGGAGAGAGAGAGAGAGAGAGAGAGAGGAGGAGAGAGAGAGGAGAGAGAGAGAGGAGAACAGAGAGAGAGAGAGAGAGAGAGAGGAGAGGAGGAGAGAGAGAGATCAGTAGCTGTGGATGTAAAGGGGAATCATATCAAGTTTAAATCCAGGACAGCTTTCCCCCACCAGTGCCCCTTAATTCGAGGTATCACTGTTTGCAGTTCCCCTACTTCTCGCCGGGGGGTTTGGCCATAGTGTCGGGTTCCAGAAATGAGGACAAGGCCCCATTTAAAAGTAATCAGGGGGGAATTTTTTTGGTTTTGTTTTCAGTGGGGTTTTACTTCAATAAAAGGGTTTTTTTAGTACCCAAATTTTTAATCTAATATGATCTTAATATTAATAAACAAATTTTTTCCATCGTTGTGTGAAAAAAAAAAAAAATAAGGAATTTAAAAAAATACCAATAGTGAGGCCTGTTTAAATTTTTTTTTTTAAAAAGATTTTACAACCAAAGGGAATGAAACAAAACATAGAAAAAAAAAAGGGGGGGGCCAGTTGTCGGGGTTTAAATAAGGCCCTCATTTGGGCTAGGTTTAATGGCAACCATAGCCGCGCCTTAAGCCCAGGCGCCGTAGCGCACGTGGGTGGGGGGGGCTAAAAATTAAATAGAGACTTTTTTTGTGTTTGAAAACCCTCTCCTCTCTCTCTTTTTTTTATTTTTTTACTTCTTTAAAAAAAAAAAAGGGGGAAAATTTTTATTTAATTTCTCCCCCTTCCCCCTTTCCCCCCTTTTCCCCCTTTTCCCCCCCCCTTTTTTTTTTTTTAACCTTTCCCTTTTTTTTTTTTTTTTTTTTTTTTTCCCCCCCCTTTTTTTTTTTTTTTTTTTTTTTTTTCCCTTTTTCCCCTTCCCTTTTTAAAAAGTTGTTTTTTTAAAAGTTTTAAAAAATTTTTACTTTTTGATTTTTTTTAAAATAAGTTAAAAGTTAAAAGAAAAAAAAAAAAGAAGGGGGGGAAAAGCGGAAAGAAGAGGGAAAAGGGAACTGAACCAACTCTCTCCTCTCTCTCTCAATATAGTTGGTATTATGATACATAAATGTATGTCTGAGGAAATGAAAAGGCAACATAGAAGGTCGGTCTAGTCCCCTCTTCCCGCCTCTTCACCTTCAGCTCACATATCCTCCTCTCGCCTCCCGTCTGCTTCTTCTCTCCTTCTGTCTTTCTTACTGACCCTCTCTCTCTCTCTCTCTCTCTCTCTCTCTCTCTCTTCTCTCTCTCTCTCTCTCTCGTCTCTCTCTCTCTCTCTCTCTCTCTCTCTCTCTCTCTCTACCAGATTAAGATTTTAATTAAGTTTAATTTATCATTTAATTACATTCAGATTTAAGCTGAAAAGTACCAGTAATAGGTTAAGAGAGAGAGGAGAGAGGAGAGAGTAGAGAGAGAGGAGCGAAGAGAGAGAGAGTAGAGAGAGAGAGAGAGAGAGAGAGAGAGAGAGAGAGAGAGAGAGAGAGAGAGAGAGAGAGAGAGAGAGAGAGAGAGAGAGAGAGAGAGAGAGAGAGAGAGAGAGAGAATGGAGGGAAGTATGTCGACAATAATGACACAACTTGGCAACCTAATTTTAAGAGGAAAACATGCGGTGTGGTTGTCATGGTAACGAGCAGCGTACTGCGGGTAGTTATTGTACTGCTGATCATTTAATTAAAAGATTATATATATATATTACCCAACATACATAAAAAGAAAGAGAAAAATGCACTGGTTAAATGTATAGAGAAAATTTTCTTGTATTGAGAGATTTATAGTTGTCCACATATTTTTGAGACGACACTGTAGTGACTTGAGGTATGAGTCACTCCACAGCTGGCTAATCCAGTCCCTGGGCAATACACTAATCTCATAAACCCGACCTCAGCCGTCGCCATGTGTTTAGGCGTCAGGTCAATTCAGATCGTCAGGTCGTGAGTATCGCGGCTCCTTTAAAAGGACGTCTCTTGTAGAGACAAGACACTTCAACTCAGAACTCTGTACTGGACACAACCTCTCTCCAATAAACCAACCAACAACCTGGGTGTCTGTTTATCAACCATGTAGAGACAAGGTCACTACATTTGGTGACCGACGGAGTGACAAGACACACCCAGCGAGGGGGGGGGGCTGCCCCTCGCCCCCCCCACAGCCACCTCCTGCCGCGCTGCCTGGGCTCACCACACGCCGCCACGCCACCACGCCAGCGAGGCCCCTCGCCCATCGCAGCCACACAGCCCGGCGCGCCTACACAGCCATGCGCCACGCCCGCGGCCTGCACCTCGCCCTTCGCAGCCTCATCCTACCACGGCTGGCGCCACCCATCTCTGACCACTACGCCTCACGCTGCCTGCCCCTCGCAGCCCCATCTCAGCGTACCCTCACCCCGCACCCACCCAGCCCAGCACGCTGCTCACCACGGCCCAGCCCTGCAGCTACACAGCCCTCGCAGCCACAATGCCACGCCGCCACACTGCTACCAGCCACGATGCCTGACGACGCCACGGCACGCTGCTCACCTCGGCCCAGCCCTGCAGCCACTAGCCGCCCACCATCCAGCCGCCGCCTGCCGTCCACGAGGCCTGCCACGACACGCCGCTCACCATGGCCCAACCTTGCACCTGGAGCGGCCTGCCTCACTACGGCCCAGCCCTGCAGCTACTAGCCGCCACGCCTTGCCGACGCCGCCCCTGCCGCCACCCCTGTCGCCGCCCACGCCCGCGGCCTGCCACGGCCTGCTTACCGCCACCCGCCTTCCAAGCCCTGCCTCCTGGCGCCTCGGGCTACTCCTCGCTCCTGCTGCCTCACGCTTCGTCCTGCAGCCTTCCGCTGCCTCCAGCAAGGCCCTGCAACGCACGGGCACTGCATAGCAACACAAGCTATCTTGGGAGCCGATTGCTTTGGACACTTCGCCTTCCCACGAAGACACCTAGCATCGCAAGTCTCCCTCAAGATCTTGTGACAGCGACCCTCGGCACCTCCTATTCTGATCTTGCAGCTACCGCTGCCAACGTGAAGACTGAACAGCCGACCTACCTACATTCCCTTACCCTCGGCACCTCCTATTCTGATCTTGCAGCTACCGCTGCCAACGTGAAGACTGGACAGTGCCCTACCTACATTACCTCGGCACTTTTTTTTATAAGTATATGTATAATTTTTTTTTTTTTTTGAGGAAGCAGAGTACTGTAGTGACTTGTGGTATGAGTCACTCCACAGCTAGCTAATCCAGTCCCTGGGCAATACACTAATCTCATAAACCCGACCTCAGCCGTCGCCATGTGTTCAGGCGTCAGGTCAATTCAGATCGTCAGGTCGTGAGTATCGCGGCTCCTTTAAAAGGACGTCTCTTGTAGAGACAAGACACTTCAACTCAGAACTCTGTACTGGACACAACCTCTCTCCAATAAACCAACCAACAACCTGGGTGTCTGTTTATCAACCATGTAGAGACAAGGTCACTACAACACTATGGCCACCTGGCGAGAAGTGAGGTGAACTGCAAACAGTGATACCTCGAATTATTTTAATTATAGACGAAATGCTGTGGACACGTAGTTCAGAAGAATTTCTCATAAATAAGGAGCGGGAGTGACCTCACGCCCCGCCCACCTGTGACCTGACTGTTGCTGCGGCTCCAGCGGCGGGCTGATGCCCGCTCATCTATTACTGTTTTTATGTATATATGTGTATGTATTTTAGCTTGTTTGGCTCGTCTACGATTGATTATACACATAATTAAGTGTATACCAGCGATTGCCTGCCTGGCGTCGAAGCCATGTTTGTTTACAGTCGCAGAAACAGCTGACTGGTAGTGCAGGTGAAACGATTGTGTGTGGACGGCTTGCGTAAAAAAAATGTTGTTTTAGAAAGTTGCTGGAAAAAAATAGACGGAAAAGTGCTAGTGTGACGCCGCCTTTACGAGGAGGCCGACAACATTAACTTCGTCACAGGCAGCCTATGTCTCTTACCCCCTGTCACTTTTTTAGACACAGCCACCACCCCCTTGTGGTTTCAACAGAGTTTTTAGGGGACTGATTTTTTGTTGCATACGATTTGGCCCCTTAAAGGGTCGATTCATATCCAGAACGGGATCGGTTGGAAGTTACCCCCCCTTTCCTTCGGAGTTTTGGATCGATTCTTATTAGGACGCCGATGGTGTGAGCAGGCTTTTTCTCCTACTTATTTTCTTAACCCTCTATCGCTCTGGTGGAAGACCTCTCGGAACCTGAGAAGCCCGTGTCTGGTCGGAAACCCCTCGTGGAGGCAGCACCTCGGCTAGTGCGTGTTTGTGCTGCTTCTGCGGGGTCGGGGCAGCCTGCGATGCGCTGAGGAACCCGTGATCGTCCACCTCAGTTGCGGGGCCAGGTAAAGGCAAATACTTTATTTTTTAACAGCTCTTCTATAGCTGCTCCAAGGAAATCACCGCTGCATTTGTGCAGAACTGATAGGGATAGGCGAGACCCTCACGGGGCAGGGGAGGGGGGGTGACTAAGACGCTTTTTAGAAAGCGGGTTGCCAGCATCAACTCATCCCTTGTAGGTAGACGTTTATTTAGGAAGTTTTTTGGAGGATGAGGAGGAAAAACCCCCAAGCGGAGTGCCGGAAATTGACGCCCTCAACTGAGAATCCAGTTCCTAGGATGCAAAGGTTCCCGAGCAAGGAGTGTGTGAAACGCCAACATGAGGAGGATAGCGACGATGGGACTTTAGGAGCGACTGCAGAACCACCTGCAAAGATGAGACCTGAAGAGGTAACAGATGACGAGGAAGAAGCTGAGACTGTAAACATCGAGAAGGAAGACAAGACTTCTGCTTCCTGCTCACCTGCTGAAGAAATGGACGAGACACAGGCTCAGGCAACAGATGACCAGTCTGAAGGATAAAGATGGAAAAGCAACTACTGCGAAATGCCCAAATTGCTACGGCAACCATCACGCCTGGAACAGGAGTTGCCCGATGAGACGGGAATTGGTGGACACCCAGAAAGAGAGCCAGCGAAAATGGGTGATCAATCACAGGCCAGCACTAGCGACAAGCGTGAAATGGGGTGGAGGAGGAGTTGCACTAGCAGCATCCTCCACATGGGGGAACCAGGCACCATCTCGCGCAACACAGTACCCAGCCAGACCGAGCAACAACAACAACGACGAGAGCGAGTTTCCAGCCTTGGGTCAAGGAGCTCGTCCACGCACGGGGAACAAGCCGCAGCAACGCCTGGAAACCCCGTTACCCAGAGCCCAGCAGCCTACACCGCCGGCACCCATTCCGCAGCCAACAGCCACTCCCCCACAAACGGAAATAGAAGACAAAGTTGCCCTCACCAAGAATGAGTTCAAGAATCTGTTAACAACTTCCGCTTCAGCTCTTGTCAACATGCTAAAACAAAAAACCCATGCCAGAAGGGGAACTAACGGAGAGTCTGACGAAGCTGGCAGACAACGTCCTCGAAACAACAATGGCAAAAGAGGAAGACCACAGAAGGCACAGCTTCAGCCCCCTACACGCAAACACTCAGTCAGGAAACCGTCGGCTCACCCGACTCGGCTCAGCCAACATCGAG
>JACEEZ010020353.1:0-12500 GCA_016584305.1 Chionoecetes opilio | reverse complement strand
AAAGGGGGGGGCATAGCGCATGCCCCCCCCCCCCCCCCCCCCTCGGTACGCCACTGCTTGTAACCACTCACATCCCTCCACCAACACCACAACGCCTTCTCCTTCCCCAAGCCCCCTCCCCCCGTTCCCACCAACACCCCCTTCTTTATTACAACCCCCTCCCCCGTTTCCCCCATTCTGCATCACCAACACACCCACCCCTGCTTATCTCACCATCTCTACCCCCCTTCCTTTTCCATCACCATGGCAACCCCACGTGTGGAGCTAGCACTTGACGCTATCGTGATACGTTCATGGCACCGTCATAGCACTGTCGTGGATATCGTAGCTCTATCGTGACGACAAAATGACCGTTGATTTACATTCGTGACGTAGTCTTACAGTAGTCTACAGCTGTCATGACTCCATCGTGACCATCTTACGACCGTCATGACACATACGTACAGGCAGCGTGACATTGTTGTGAGGCTATCGTGGTCTGCATTTATCGTGGTCAAATTTCACGATAGCGTCAATAATCAAATTGGTGGCGCTATCGTGGTTCGATTATGGAATGTGTGAAGGGAACTAAACTGAGTGTCCTCCCGCAGCCGTCGTTCGCCCGAAAAAAAAAAAGCTTAGCAAAATTTGAAACCGTCTATACTCGCAGATACAAAGCATAAAACAACGCTGAAACAGGGTAGATTATACAGTCATGATATAAACTACTGTGTATCATCTTCAGTGGCACATAAAAAACAGTAGTAATGCTATAATTCGTAATATATGGCGCCTGGCGACATCACTGCAGTTGGCGACTTTACTGTTATCTACGGTAGTAGATGGTAGTATCAGTATCTTTATTATTATCATTATGATCATTATCAATATTATTATTATTATTATTATTATTATTATTATTATCATTTTGATTACTATTATCATTATTGTTATCAATATTATCGTTAGTAGCACTATTATTGTTATGATTATTTTATCTGAGTTATTATTATTATTAAAACTTATTATTATCATTAATACCATTGACATTATTGTTATTATTATTATTATTATTATTATTATTATTGTTGTTTTTATTATTATAATAATTTAATCATTTATTTTAATTATTATTATTGTTATTATTTCAAAGGCGTAGAGCCGTAGACGGTGACACGTGCAGCGCGAGTTCCTTCAAAATAATGGTAAAGATACGAGGGGTCAGTCTTATCTTATCTGAGGTGTGAACACACACACACACACACACACACATACACAGTCACACACACAACACACACACACACACACCACACATATACACACACACGGGTACTCCGTGGTGTAAGCTAGGGAAGCACGCTCGGTTCACAACCCGGGTTCGATCCCCGGGCAGAGCGGAAACAGATGGGTTGTTTAATTAAAACCCGAGCCCCTGTCCACCCAGCAGTGAATGGGTACCGGGTGTTAGCCGGAGTTTGTGACCTGCTCTCCGGGGTGGTGGCTTCGGCCAACACTAAGCATTAAGGATGAATGATAAAAATGTTGATATGGAGACGGGGCCACACGAGCGTTGCTCTGGCCCTGTAAAAATACAACTAGATGAAGTTGAATACACACAGTCAAGTCACACACACACATATCTTTGAAATTATTATATTAGAAATAAAATAATAATAATAATTTGGATCATAATAATAATAACAATAATGAAAATGATGATGCCATTGTTAACCATAATAATAGTAGACTACCTAAGACTAATAATAATACTAATAATACTAATAACACTAACAATAATGAACATTTTATCTAGGCTAGATTTGTATAGTGACGCCTGTGTGATATGTAATGATCCGTTTTCTGTGATGGTCTTGCGGGGGGACTCTTCCCTCAGGGGTAGAGGGAGGGAGGGAGGTTGTCATGGCGGCATTGTCAGCTGAGCTGTAATCGGCCAATAATAACACGCGCCTCAGATTCTGAGGCTCTGAGCCAATGAGCGTTACGATACCATACGTGTCTCGGCAGTCCGGTCTATATTGCGAGAAAAAAAAAACAATACCGAAATCCAATACCGACCAAATAATATACCGATACGGTTACCGATGCACCACCAATACCGATACCGGTATACCGAAGAAAAAAAAATACCGGTAATACCGGTGCTAAAATACCGGTATTTCGGTATATCGAAAACCGGTGCAAATCCCTAGCCCACGGTGTTATGGACTCGCTCAGCAGGAGTATTTTGCGTTGTCGGTACCTGTGCAGGAGGACAAAGATCCGGCTCTTCAAGTCGCTTGTGATCCTGTCTTATCGCTGTCTTACTCTATGGTTGAGACATGGACGCTAAATAGCGACTTGAAGAGGCGAATCGATGCCTTTGGTAATACATGTCTTCAAAGAATCATGGGGTATCGCTGGGATGATTACGTGTCAAACCAGCGATTGCACCGTGAGACTGAATCGAAGCCTATTACCTGCATAGTCCGTCAGCGCCAACTTAGGCTATATGGGCATGTGGCACGCTACCCTGAAACCGATCATTCCCACCGGATTGTTCTGTAAGAGACAATCCGGCGTGGAGGAGGCCAAGGGGGCGACCATAAGGAACGTGACTGGGGCAAGTTGATGCTTTTTGTCGAGAGGTGCTTGGTATGGGAAAGGAGCCTACATGGGGACTCGCGCGTGGTGACCCCCGGGAGTGGCGTCGTAGGGTGGGCGAGACGACGCGCCCCCCGGCGTATGCCTCCAATGATGATGAATATATTTTACAAATGATTGTAGTATGACTTAATGATGAACCGTTGGACTCCAGGTGATTAAGACAATTGTCGACAGACAAAATATTAATAAATATATAATTCCAACCTCCTTATAAATATGATTTTGAATTATTGGTCAACATGTTTCGTACTGGAAAAGGGGGCTGGTCGTCCCTATCTGGAAAGGGAAAGGGGACCGTCAGGACTGCAAACAATTACCGCGGTATTACAACTGCCTAGCGTACCAGGCAAGGTGCTTGCCCATCTATTGCTGCACACGAATTCGCAGTCATCTGGTGAAGCATCAGAGACCTCAGCAGTCTGGGTTCACGCCTGGTAAGTCAACAACGGACCGTATCCTAGCGCTTCGTGTCCTGGTGGAACGCCGACGTGAGTTTCGACAGGGGATGCTTGCAGCCTATGTTGATCTCAAGAAGGCGTTTGACTCAGTGCATCGTGAGTCACTCTGGGATCTCCTGCGACTTCGAGGGATTCCTGCAAGGGACTATTGGTTTGATAATGGTCTGTATTCTGGGGACTGAGAGTGCTGTGAAGTGTGGGGCGGGTGTATCCAGCTTCTTTCCTGTGAATACAGGAGTGAGGCAAGGGTGCGTCCTTGCCCCATCACTTTCCAACGCTTGTATGGACTGGTATTGGACAAGGTTGTAGATCAAGTGATTGTGGAGCATCCTTCGGCAACACCAAGATCACTGATTTGTTTTTGCCGACGATGCAGTAATCTTTGCTGGGTCGCTGGAGGTCCTGGTGATGGCTCTCGAGGCGCTGCACGAGGAGGCAAAGCCTTTGGGACTTGAGGTCCTGGCTCAAGACCAAGGTCCAGGTTGTTGGAGACTTACTAGATGAAGCAGTACAGTCTGTTCATGCGTGTGGCGAGGACATTGAGATCTTCGAAAGTTTTACATACCTTGGTAGCGCAGTCCATAATGACGGCGGGTCACGTCAAGAAGCCTTACGGCGGATGGCATAGCCCACGGTGTATGGACTCGCTCAGCGGGAGTATTTGGCGCTGTCGGTACCTGTGCAGGAGGACAAAGATCCGGATCTTCAAGTCGCTTGTGATCCCTGTCTTACTCTATGGTTGTGAGACATGGACACTAAATAGTGACTTGAAGAGACGAATCAATGCCTTTGGTAATAAGTGTCTTCGCAGAATCACGGGGTATCACTGGGATGATTACGTGTCAAATCAGCGATTGCACCGTGAGACTGAATCGAGGCCTATTATCTGCATAGTCCGTCAGCGCCAACTTCGGCTATATGGGCATGTGGCACGCTACCCTGAAACGGTTGGTTTTACGGTTCCGGTGATATTTATGGATTACACCGGACTCGCGATCGGCAGTTTCACCCTCCCGGTGCGAGCTTGGAGCTCATTATTACCGATCGTTGGGTAATACTGGAACCCAACACTACACCCCCTATCCCCTTGCTCAAAGGGGATAGTTACCGCCCGAATTTGTCAGTGAAAAATCACCGGGAACGAGCGGAGCCTGGGATCGAACGCCGGACCACAGAATGGCGTGTGACACTCTAACCCACCAACCGCCCCATCCCCCCTCAAAAAAAAGATAATATAAATAGTGATAAAATAATATATATAATAATAAAATAATAATAATAATAATAATAATAATAATAAAAATATATATATATATATATATTATATATATATATAATATATATATATATATATATATATATATATTTATATATATATATATATATATATATATATATATATATATAGATATATATATATATATATATATATATATATATATATATATATATATATATATATATATATATATATATTATATATATATATATACCGTATTTCACGGCTTATAAGACGCACTTATCCCCTAAAAAATCCCTGAAAAATACGCATGCGTCTTCCAAGACGCATGTTATAGAAGGTTAGCTTAGGTAGCTATTCAAATTCAGCCTCTTATATGAATAACCTCAGTGCTTACCTGTTAAGAGTATTTCGAATACCATAAGACATTCAAATCAACTGATCTGTCCTCACTCTGTGATATTACTATGGTACTGACGGGAGCCTTTCCGACTCGGCATATTGGCGCCAACATAAGAACATAAGAAAACAAAAGAAGCTACAAGAGGCCGCGAGACCTACACGTGGTAGTTCCCCGCAGCTAATCATCACCGGCGGGCCAATGTGGGCCGCAGAGCGGCGAACGGCGGCCCCCGGCGGCAAATTTACCTCCGACAGCTCGCCGAAGGGCCGCCAATGTATTTTCAGACGGGAAAATTTACTATATTGAAAATCAATGTACAAAATTTGAAGAATTGAATATTTATATTTGTAAACATTTTGCAACAACAGTTATATGATTATCTTGATGTAGTATTACATCAGTAGTGACAAGCAGCGGCAACTTTACGTAAATCTTCCGTTGCCCCGCTGGTGCGTATATGTAAGTGGGAAATATTCATTTCATATTATATATATCAACACAGTAATATACATAGTATCTCAATATCGGTACCATCACTATTATTAGGCCTGTTCAAGCTATTAAAAACTGTTATAAAAGTTTTTATAATAGTTTATAGAAATTATCATATTGCAGTTTATTTCAAATATTGCCAGCTTAATCAGCAACACCCAGAGAGACAGAAATAAAGATGAGACACATAGGAAGGAGTGTACATGGAAAACGTTATCAGTTAGAGTCTATAGTGTGTACAGTATCATGTAGAAATAACAGTTGATAAACCGAACAAAGATTACGGGATAACAAACAGGGTCATATTTTCCCTTATTTCAATAATCTCCAACATATTATCAACATATATCAATGGGACACCTGATAAGGAATATATGTAGATGATGGAGTTAACATGGATAATATCATAAATTAGAATATAATATTATTTGAAATTATTTTGCAGTCATATCAATGCACTAAACTGCCAAACGTACGATAGACAATACAAAAGGTTAATAATCCACAAAAGGTTTAAAGTGTCACCCTTAACCAGTCGATAATATAATGCGAACTTATAGCTATAACATATTTTCGTTCCTTCACTATAACGAAATCGCCTCGTTATAGTGCACCACGTCGCCTCGTGGTGCAGTGGCTAGCGTGCCTGGGCAGGGGATGCTCGAAAATCCCTCGTAAGGGACAACTTATGAGTACAATAACCTAACCAAAGTACCAAATACCAAGTAAACCCACTTCGTATACGAACAGAAAAATCTGGCAACTCCGGTCTAATAGTGACGTCACTGGAACGCTCTCTCCTCAAGGCTGCTTCGAGAGAGAGAGAGAGAGAGAGAGAGAGAGAGAGAGAGAGAGAGAGAGAGAGAGAGAGAGAGAGAGAGAGAGAGAGAGAGAGAGAGAGAGAGAGAAGGAGAGAGAGAGAGAGAGAGAGAGACTCAGAGAGCGTCCAGTGACGTCACTATTTGACCGGAGTTGCCAGATTTTCTGTTCGTATACGAAGTGGGTTTACTCTGTATATGGTACTCTGAACCTTACGAGGGTGGGCTGAGGGAGATGCTCGTACCGAGCCGTCACTCCCGTACGGTTATCGGTGGCCTCTGGATGGGGAATATAGGGATATTCTAGGGATATGTGTGAGAAAATTCTGCTAACCAATCACAGAGCAGCGCCTCGTATGACGCGGCATTATCTAGCCAAATCATCATGCTCTCAGGGAGCCCGATAAATAAATTTAAAGACAATTCAAATGCCACTGTTGTGCTAAAATGGGCCCCTTTCGGAAATCGTCGCGCAGACGCTTATTAACACTGCGCTAAATACCTCTACAAAAACTTAACACAAACCTATCATAAACCTTACCTAAGCTAAACCAGACCTAAACATAGCTTAATCTAAACCTAAAAACTATGTTTGCCGGTGTTGAGTTAAGATCGGCTGATTTCTGAAATAGGGCCGATTTTAGCTTACTATCGCCAGAATGTTACGATAATACATAGCTGCCTTATTAGCCTTTCAGCGTAATATTCTCCCACTGATTACTACAGAGACGTACCCAGGGTATACCTTGATGCGCTGATCATAGGTTCGAGTCCCGCGTGCCCGAAATTAGTATCTATAGACACTGCTGGCCCGCGCCGTACGTATGCCGTATCCGTGGCCCTGGCGGGTACTCTGTTATAGTGGACGAGAACTGCGCGTTCGCTCTTTAGGTCAGACAAGACACACGGGGGGGCTAACACCTCACTGTGACACACGTGACACTTGTGTGCAAGGATAGTATAACTTTATAATATCCTTGCTTGTGTGTATACGTGCGTGTGTAGGGAGGGAACTCTGTAGTGTAGTGGTTAGCACGCTCGGCTTACAACCGAGAAGTCCCGGGTTCGATCCCCGGGCGGAGCGAAAGATAGATGGGTGGTCTTTCGTAAATCCCTAGCCCCTGTACACCCAGCAGTGAATGGGTACCGGGTGCCAGCGGGGGTTTGTAGCCCCCCCCCCCCCGGGGTGGTGGCCTCGGCCAACACTAATATGCAGCAGCGGTAGATCACTATGGCTCTGAGGCATTATCCTCTAAACAAAACAAACAAAACAAACAAGTGTACTAGTACGTCAGACATTTGATACCACCACCACCACCGGATTATTATAGCGGCCAAACTTGTATGATGAACTATACGTTTTGATTCAAGAAGTCGACCGATATATATATTTAATAATAGGTTTGCCTGATATGAATTTATTACATGTATAGGTATTGTATGTTAAATAGATATATATGGAGTCAATGATGCAATAAACACATCACATTTCAAACAGGCAAGCATGAAATGGCTCTATAATACACAATAAACATAAAATATAGTGATACAGCTTGTAATTTATTGTTTATTGATGTCTTGTCGCTTCAAATTTCACTCCCTTAGGGAGTATGGGTGCTCCCGACCACCCTTAGCCTCGCGGTCCCATACAAGTGAGAAAAACGGTTTGAGCATCTCCCTTAGAGGCGCTAAGAGGTAAAAGTCCCCTAGGGTAATAACTTGCGGGCCCCGTAAACTTTCGAGCATCTCGCCTGGCTACGAATCTGCGGGCCCTGGTTCGATCCCGGGCCAGGGCAAGTCGGTGACCAGCTACCCAGCTGTTCTTACTTCCTTTCGGGGTTGAATAAATGGGTACCTGGGGTAACCTGGGGAAGGTAACTGTGGTAACCCGGGAGTCACACTAGCCCTGTGTCCCGGGGTAACTGGTTCTCCACAGGCTCTAAGGCTAATGCCACGGAGATGAGCACCGCATGCCACGCGCGGCTTAGCGTATGCTCCCATCTTACCTTACCTTACTATAACGAAATAGACTGAATAATATAAATAATTGCAGTACGAGACGTTGCAGCAACGGGTGGGAGAGAGAGAGAGAAAGAGGAAAGATACCGCGGAGCGGAGAATGACCCCCGGGTCCCCCCCATGGCTTCCATTTTAGGGTAAAATACCCTAAACTAGGGTAATCAGACCCCTTCTACCCTAAACTAGGGTAATCAGACCCCTTCTACCCTAAACTAGGGTAATCAGACTCCCTTTTTGTGGATGAAAAATGGAGACTGCTTTATATCTGAAGAACTTTCTAATTAAGTTCACTTCACAAAGTACTGGACCATTGCGTGGAACAGGAACAATTATGCAGGACTGTCATAGTCATATCCACCTCTCTCAAGACCCTTTCAAATGCAGCAGGTGATCTTTTTTTACCCAACTAAATATAAATAAAACTTAATGATCTCTCTCTTGAAAATAAAACATTAAGTGACCTTATACTTCCAATATATCATATGAGACACTTGAAAGCATCTTCTCATAACCTGAACATTGCTGGTATAATAATATATATATATAGATATATATATCTATATATGATATATATATATATATATATATATATATATATATATATATATAGCTATATATATATATATAATATATATGTGGTGAGTCACACCACACCTGGCTAATCTCCAGTAGTCTCGACCTGACCCTCCTTCTTAAACTCGACCTCGCGACTGCCCATTGAGGGATTAGGCGTCAGGTAGTCAGGTCGTGAGTATCGTGGCTCCTTTAAAAGCCCGTCTCTTGTAGAGACAAGTTAGTTAGAGCTCAACCACTGTACCACATACAGCTCTGTCCACAGTCTCCAATAAACCCAAGCAAACCATCAACCCTGGGTGTCTATTTATCAACCATGTAGACCGACAAGGTCACTACATTTGGTGCCCCGACGGAGTGACAAGACGCACCCAGGGGGGGGGGCTTGCCCCTCGCCCCCCCATCACGCCCCTGCCGCGCCGCCTGCAGCCACACACGCCGCGCCACGCCGCCACGCCGCCTGCCACGCCGCCATGCGCCACGCCCGCGGCCGCACCTCGCCCTTTCGCAGCCTCATCCTACCACGGCTGGCGCCACCCATCTCTGCCACACTACGCCCCCACGTGCCTGCCCCTCGCAGCCCCATCTCAGCGTGCTGCCCTAGGCTCACCTCACAACCACCCAGCCCCTGCGCCTGCCACAGCAACCGGCGCCACTGCTCTCCACCCATTCTCGCGCACCCACACACGCCCTCCTGTGGCTTGTGTCCCACGCCCTACCACCCCAGCCCTCCCGGGACGCCGCCCATGCCCCCCCCCCTGGCGCCACCCTTTGCCGCCGCCCCTGGTGTGCCCCTCGCCGCCGTCACCGTCACCAGCGCCACTAGCCGCCCACGCCCACGGCCCAGCATGCTGCCACCACGCTAAGCCTGACGAAGCCATCTAAGGGCACCATCAGCCCAGTCTCCTGCCGCCAAAGTGCTAATCCTCATCCCTGCTCCTACGCTGCTTCCTGCGGCCCATCCTGCGTCCTGCAGCCTCCTGCTACCAGCAAGGCCCTGCAACGCACGGGCACCGCATCCCGCCGCCCGCCCTTGCCTCCTGCCGCCACGTGCTACTCCTCGTCCCCGCTGACTCCTGCCCCCTGACGCTGTTTCCTGCTGCCTCACGCTGCGCCCTGCAGCCTTCCGCTGCCTCCAGCAAGCCCTGCAACGCACGGGTACTGCATAGCAAACACAAGCTATCTTGGGAGCCGATTCCCTTTGGGAAACACTTCGCTTTCCCACGAAGACACCTTGCATCGCAAGCCTCCCTCCAGATCTTGTGACAGCAATCAAAGCAGCCAGCGATCCTCGGCACCTCCTATCTAATCTTGCAGCTACCGCTGCAACGTGAAGACTGGACAGCCGCCCTACCTGCATTCCCTTCCCTCGGCACCTCCTATCTAATCTTGCAGCTACCGCTCCAACGTGAAGACTGGACAGTTGCCCCTACCTACATTACCCCGGCACTTGGCACCTCTATGTTTTTTTTATAAGTTTTTTATGTATAATTTTTTTTTTTTTGAGGAAGGAGAGTACTGTGGTGAGCACACCACACCTGGCTAATCCTCCAGTAGTCTCGACCTGACCCTCCTTCTTAAACTCGACCTCGCCCACTGCCCATTGAGGGATTAGGCGTCAGGTAGTCAGGTCGTGAGTATCGTGGCTCCTTTAAAAGCCCGTCTCTTGTAGAGACAAGTTTGTTAGAGCTCAACCACTGTACCACTACAGCTCTGTCCACAGTCTCCAATAAACCAGCAAACCATCAACCCGGGTGTCTATTTATCAACCATGTAGACCGACAAGGTCACTACAATATATATATATATATATATATATATATTATATAAAATATATATTTTATATATATATATATATATAATATATATATATATATTATATATAATATATATATAATATATATATATATGTATATAATCGAAGTTACAGGGGTGCCGATTATTTAGGGTAAAATATAAAAAAATTGGGGAAATAGATTGACTCTAGGGTAAGTTCAGCGAGTCATGGAAGGCCTGGTCCCCCGCCGGAGATTCGGAGATAGGGTTGTGCGGTATCAAGAAAATGCCGGTATTGCCGATACCAGTTTACGGGATTAATACCGGTACGTCCTCACATCGGTATCAGTTACGATACCGGTATACCGACGCCGTGCCAAAAATACCGGTATCGGTATTTGATTTTTTCGTGTTTTTTTTACTTGTCCATTCTCAGACAATTATTAACCTCTACAGCATCGACCACCCTTAAATAAAGTTTCCTATAGCGTCGGCCATTTCTTTTTATACAATTCTTAACACCTACCGTACAGCATAGACCCACTAAAATAAAGTTTCCTGTGCGTTGGCCAGTGGCGGATTTAAGGGGGGACCGAGTAGACCATGGCCTAGGCCCCGCGCCCGCAAGGGCCCGCACCCCAGAGGAAAAAATATGTTTCCAATGAAAATCTGAATGCTGGACATTTCTTATTTGCTCGAACACTGTTACATTGCATGTACCATAATATGCCACAAATTAGTACCAACATAATGTAAAATATGGGTGGAAAAAGTTTCAATTAAATTAATATGAAATCTGAACCACATTTGGTAAAATTCTAGAGTCCTTTCCCGCCCTTATTAGTGGTTTTATTTTATCCAGACCTTCACAAATCCCTTCAGATACATCTAAAACGTAATAATAAAGTGGGGGAGAGATTAAAAAATAAGAAATAAATTACTAACCTAACCTGGTAAAATTGTAGTCCTTTCCCACCCTTAGATCTCGTTAGCAGGTTATTGGTTAGGTTGTAGTGACGTTAGGTTAGAAATTTTATTTTGGGGGTCCAGGGCGGAGGTAATGTAGGGGGGAGGGGGGGTTGAAGGGGGCATCTCTTCCCCACTTTATAATTACGTTTTAGAGGTATCTGAAGGGGTCTGTGAAGGTCTGGAGGAAAAAGAAACACTAATATGGGCGGGAAGGTACTAGAATTTTATCCCACATTTCATTCAGGGCCCCGCACTCCTACCGGCCTAGGGCCCCGCACACCATAAATCCGCCCCTGGCGTCGGCCATCTCTTTTTTTTACAATTCGTAGCCCCTACCGTACAGCATAGACCCCCCTAAAATAAAGTTTTATGTGGCGTAGGCCATTTCTTTTTTTGTATGTATAATGTAACCTCTAAATAAGGAAAATAACAATAATTTCATTCAAATTTCCTTTTAACATTTATTTTTGGAGAAAGAGTTCCTGAGATTCCTGGGAAAGACAGTTTAGATAGATATATAGCCAGAGCTGGGCAGTATTTGAATACATTTGTATTTAAAAAAAAATTGTGTATTAAGAAATCTATTTATAAATACAATAGTTTTCATGTATTTAAATACAGTAATTAAATATTTTAATGAGTATTTAAATACATTGTATTTATTCTATTTTCTTTTTTTTCAGTTAATTTGGCTATAGACCCGCCCAACTATTTGGCAATCCTGATGTTACAGTGAACCAGTGTTTCCGCTCTCAGGAAATTTCCTTATTTTAAGCAAATTTAGGCCTGAGAAGGAAACTTCCAAGGAAACGCAAAATCTAAGGAAATCCTAAGGAAATATTTTTTTCAGACATTTCTAGAGATAAGTAGATTAAGATTAAATAGACAGGTGAGATGATAATATTAACACATTATATTTCCTTTGACAAAATGACCAAAGAACGATTCTCGTTCCTAATTTCTTCTCATATGCATATCTGTAGCATTTGTGAGGGCTCGAGGGACAGAGGAACAAAGTATAAGGAAGAGAGAAGGATAAATAAGGAATAGAAGAAGAGAAGAAGGGAAGAGGAGAACGTGATAAGGTAGCCCAAGGGGGGAAGGGATGG
>JACEEZ010020352.1:0-25043 GCA_016584305.1 Chionoecetes opilio | reverse complement strand
GGCAGTTTTCATTTTTCCCCGATTTTTTGGGGCTGCGGGGACCTCACACCCCACCCCACCCTTTTTTTATCCCCTTGCTCAAGGGGGACAACAACCGCCAAAGATTGTCAGTGAAAAATCCACGGGAGCAGCGAGGATTCGAACCGCGTACCCACAGAGTGGGAGGCAAGCAGACTATCAACCTGACCAACGCGCGGTGTGTGTGTGTGTGTGTGTTGCATAAAATTTAAACATAAATTTGCTGTCAGGATCTATTTCTTGTTTTATGTTTTTTGCCGCATGGTTTTACGTCGAAATTTGTGGTACATTTAAAAATAACTTTTTGACAATATTTTTGTATTGAAGTGAAGGATAACAAGAGAGAGGAATATATGGGAAAATAAATACTGTGTTTTTTAGTATAAGAAGTTATAATAATATTCTTTTGATGGCAGAAGCAGTAGTATTAATAGTTGTAATAGTAACAGTAAAAGTAATACAAAAGGTAATAGTAAAAGTAATAGTGATAGTAGTCGTAGTTGCAGAAGTATTTGTTAAAGTACTGATATTATTTTAAGTAGTAAACAATATGATAAAGAACGAGAGGATAATAGCCCCCCCCCCCGCACACACACATTAAGACGCTGCAAGGCGCCACCTACCACCATTATCAGCCCATTACGGACTAGATCACCGCTAGTGGCTACGCCCAGCACCACCCCATCTTACCCACCTGTCATCCTCCTGCTCCTCCTTCCCTCCACTATTCCTCTTCCTCTCTTTTCCCTGTTCTCCTCTTGCTCTATTTCCTTCTTTTCACGATCTTTTAATGTTTTCTACTCCCATTCTTCTTCTTTCTACTCCTTCCCCTTCTTCTACCTTCTTTTACCTCCTACTCCTCCTTCTCCTCCTCCTCCTCCTCCTCCTTCCTCCTCAAACCGGTTCGATGGTCTTGTCAACATCCCGATTCCAGAGACGAGTTTGTGAGAAAAGTAAATAATCGTCTTTATTTTCCTATCAAACTATTCACAATCTCTCTCTCTCTCTCTCTCTCTCTCTCTCTCTCTCTCTCTCTCTCTCTCTCTCTCTCTCTCTCTCTCTCTCTCTCTCTCTCTCTCTCTCTCTCTCTCTCTCCTCTCTCTCTCTCTCTCAAAATTTTATTGCAGCTATTATTTGTTTACTTAATTTTTTACAAGTTATATTTTTTTGGCTTATTTTTTTATACCCAGGAGTTAAGAGTCAAGTCTGAATATTAAAAAGTTTAATTGGAAGAGTTTCGTTATTAATTCCCCTTTTTTTATTTTCTTCCATGTCACGTTATATATTTTTACGAGAACCTTGGCATTTAAGAAATAGGGTTAAAGTGGTTGTGTTCCCCTCTAATTAAACGGTACTTGAAAGGGGAAACACATGTCAGATAAGAAAAAAGCCCCAAAAGTATTATAGGCAAAAAAAAGTAGGCAAAAAAGATAGGTAAGTGCAGTAATAAGAAAATGGAAAGGAAAAAGTATAACAGCACCAATATTAATGTCATTATCATATCCTTTTCGGTTTTTTTTTCATTAATGTCTAAAGGAAATGACTGTATCAAGAAGAAGTTCCTTCTTTTTGTTATGTATGTCTCAAATTACGACTCAAGACAATCATATAACACGTATTAGCAAGATAATAATATAATCTTGAAATCATAAAATAGCAACACTCAATTTATCGCATCACTATTTAAAATTAAAATACGGTCTCCACCTACGGGACAGTTGTAATGGGGTGATATTGATTGAAGTTGCCTAGTGTCATATTTTTAATATTAGAGAATAAAAACAGTATACAGTTCTTTTATATCTACCAATAATTATTAAAGTTATGTGTAAACAGTATCTGAGAATTCATTATATGGAAAGTGTTTACTTCAATTTCATACACTGAATGTTGATGGAAAATCATGAAAATCTTCCTCAATCTTAAATAAAACTCGTTGACAGAGTACTACAGCCATGATGTCTTTAAAATGTATTGCTACATAATCTGCCGTTGTCAGAACTTATGTAGACATACTTTTCAAAGGAAAATAGTACGTAGATAACAAAACTAACATCCGCCTAAGTGTGTTGGAGATCCAGGGATTCCGAGGTTATATATGTAAGTTTCAATCAGTATTACATATATATATATATATATATATATATATAATATATAATATATATATATATAATATAATATATATATATATATATAATATATATATATCATATATATATATATATATATATATATTATATATATATATATATATATATATATATATATATATAATATTAATATATATATATATATATATATATATATATATTATATGTATATATATAGTATATATATATATATATATAAAAGCTTGAAAAGGAATGACGAAAATATATGTCTTTATTCCGTATACTAATCATTACAAACAAAAGTTGATTTCTAGTACACCCCAAAATATGTTTTACTGGTACTATACTATCCCATATCCAAGACGGTTAGTTTAATATCCTGAGGCTGCTATTTCAACAAAAATTCAACACCCAACAAGGGTGGCCCACGCCGCTAACCACCGGCTCCATCTCCACCACCTACTGCAGGAGGGATCCCACCCTCCTGCCGCCTTCCTCCCCGTAGCAAGCCCCGTAGGTGGAGGTCACCACCACCGCTATGCTGGCCAACCAGGTTATGTGCACCCAGACGGAGCACTGAGGGGCATGGCAGAGGCCGCCAACGTGCCAGGCAACACCGTCTACTGCACGGACGGCTCAGTCGACCCTGTGAGAGAAGCAGGACGGACGGGTGGTCACAGGGCGGGAGATGCTCCCTGACCACAGCTCCACCCTGCAGAAGGTGCTGGTGGTGATCCAGCACGCCCTGGACCACGCCCGCCACCATCGGGATGAGATGGTGATCGTCCACTGCGATTCCAGGTCTGCCTTACAGGTCCTGCTGCACTGCCTCCGGCTGGGCCATCGCACGCTGGAAGAGCTGAGGGACAACTTTGAGAGTGGGCAGTGTGACTACCTGGCCCGGCACCCCCTGAGGCACTACCTGCCTGTTCCTACACCGCCACGGCTCAGCTGAGGCAGCAGATCGGCGGCCCAGAGCACAACAATGCTAGGGCAGCCCCAGTGCTCCGGCGGGCACAAGCGGACCTTGTGTTGGCAGCGCACCACACGCCAACAACTCTCTCTGCAAACTCTTGCAACTTTGAAAGAGATATGAAGGGCTGAGAGAGGAAGTTTTTTCCTCTCTCTCTCTCTCTCTCTCTCTCTCTCTCTCTCTCTCTCTCTCTCTCTCTCTCTCTCTCTCTCTCTCTCTCTCTCTCTCTCTCTCTCTCTCTCTCTCTCTCTCTCTCTTTTTTATTTAATATATTTTTCTTATTAAAACTGATAATACATAGGTAGTAGAGCTAAAGCTCTAGGTTTTACGCAAGACCTATCTATAGCTACATATGGTTGTGAAGGTTACATGTCATTTGGTACTAAGGTGATTGGTATTAAAGTTATATAGTTTCCAGACTTTTTTGGCCCAAAGACAAAATAGTCGGCAGGCCAGGACACTGTCGTGGTGGCCCTTGACATAGCGGGTGCCTTTGACAGGGTGTGGCACGGAGGCCTTCTCGTAAAACTCCGAGCAAAAGGCATCCAGGGTGACCTCCTTCTGCTCCTGGGGAACTACCTGCAGGAAAGAGCCCTCCAGGTCGTGTCAACGGGCAGGCCTCTGAGTCCCTGCCAGTGGAAGCATCAGTCCCACAGGGCTCTGTGCTGGGGCTAGTCCTGTGGAACATCTACGTGGAAGATCTTCTGCGGCAGCTGCCAGCAGTCTCGGCTTACGCTGATGACTGTACTCTTTCCTGCTCCTACCTGCGACATGACTGTGAGCATGCTGCTGATGAGATCAATTAGCAGCTGAGCGTTATACAGGAGTGGGGTACACGTTGGCAGGTGACCTTTGCTCCGGAGAAGACACAGGCAATGGTGGTTTCTCGGTCCCCCGCTGCCGGGCCAGCAGTGGAAGGGAGGCTGCGGTTTGGTGGGGTTCCTCTCCCACTCCAGGAAGCCGTCAAGGTTTTGGGAGTAGAGGTGGACCGAGAGCTAGGGTTTGACGGAAACATCAAACACATTGCTAAAAAGGTCTCTCACAGGGTCTCTGCCCTGCGAAAGGTAGCCAGTTTCCTCGACAGGGGAGGAAAGCTCCTGCTCTACAAGGCCCAGATACTGCCTTACTTAGAGTACGCCGCCCTCTCCTGGATGTCGTGTGCAGCCTCGCACACTAGGAGGCTGGACAGCATCCAGCGTCGAGCCCTGCGACTGGTGGATGCTGCAGACCCCCCAGATCCACCAGCCCAGTTCGAGCCGGTGAGTCCTCTCGACTCACTGGAACACCGCAGGGACGTCGCGGCGCTTCAGGTATTCCACAAAGGCACAGGTGCAGGGAGTGCCACACCTGGCTGGGTTACGACAGCCTCCGAGAATCGCCACGCGAAGCACGAGAACGGTGCTTACCAGTGGTGATGCAGTGGAGGTGCCGCGTTCCCGTGCCAGCCAGCACCAACGCACCTTTGTGGGTTCCAGGATGTGGAAAATTCTCACGGCCGCTGTCCCTCACATCCAGGAGATGAACACACAAAGTGTAAAGTTGGCGGCCAATCGGTGGAGACTATCAAAGCCCACCCCGCTGACGCTAGTGATACTGTGACACTAGTGACAGCAACAGTGCCTTAACAAACACTTTAGTGATGCTGTGATGCTTATATGTATATAATGCTAGTTTTTTAGATCTTTGTAATTATGTGTATATAGCTATATTTACTTGCCCTTAAGATAGGTAGCACACGACAGTGCACCTTTGGGCTTCATGTATATGTATGTTAAATAAAAAAAAATAAAAATATATATAGATAATATATATATAATATATATATATATATTATATATATATATATATAATATATATATATACTATATATTTATTATTATATATATATATATTAGTATAATATATATTATATATAAATAATATATATATATAGATATATTATATATATAATATATTTATATATATATTATTTATATATTATATATATATATATATATATACTTAATATAATATATATAATATATATATATATAGTATATATATAGAGAGAGAGAAAATGAGAGAGAGATGAGAGGAGATGAGAGGAGAGAGAGAGAGGAGAGAGAGGAGAGAGAGAGGAGAGAAGAGAGACGAGGAGAGAGAGAGAGAGAGAGAGAGAGAAGAGGAGAAAAAACGGAAGAGAGAGGAGAGAGGAGAGAGAGAGAGAGAGAGAGAGAGAGACGAGAGGAGAGACAGGGGAGAGAGAGAGAGAGAGAGAGAGAGAGAGAGAGAGAGGAGAGAGAGAGAGAGAGAGACGAGAGAGAGAAAAGAGAGAGAGAGAGAGAGAGAGAGAGAGAGAGAGAGAGAGAGAGAGAGAGAGAGAGGAGCGCGTAGTCTGGGATCCCCCAGGCTCAAAAGCTCAATAAAATGGGTTGAGCCTGACATAGATAGATAGATAGATATTATAGTTTTAAGGCGCCGCAACTGCGGGGTTATTGACGCCTGCTTACATAAGATACATGAAAAGTAAAATTAAAACACAAAATTTAAGATAGAATAAAAATATTTAAAATAACAAAATACAGAAAAGAACAATAGTACATTAAAAACAATAATAAGTGAATATCAAAAACATCATAACTTGTTGAGAAGGCCAGCCCTCTCAATAAAGGTATGGACTTCGTGTCCCGGAGAGAAACACCTCTCTCCCAATGCCAGGGAGAGACGGTAGGCAAACCGTCGACCCTCCCCTCTCTCACTCTCACTCTCACTCCCTCTCTTTTGGATACTCTCTCTCTCTCTCTACCTCTCTCTCTTGCTCTCTCTCTCTCCTTAGCTCTCATCTCCTCCCTACTCTCTTCTTTCTCTTTCCTTTCCTATCTCTCCTTTATCGTGTTTCCTATCTCCCTTTTCATTGCCTCTCTCTTGCCTCCTTCATCTTTTCCTTTATTCCCTTGTTCAATAGTACTTCTCTTTCTTTTTCGTTTTTTCATACTTCCCCTCACACCGGGACAAAAATTGCTCACGTAGGTCCCCAAGGCTAAGACACTCGACCAGCAAGTGCCGCACAGTTAAGGGGACCAAACATTCATCACAGTAAGGAGGGTGGCCCCCCTTCATGAGGAACCCATGTGTATATAGAGTGTGACCAATACGCAATCGTGCCAAGGCAGTCTCCTATCTCCGGGAGAGACCGCAGTAACTCCAGTCCTCGATACTTTGGCGTATGGTGCGTAGTTTATTTTGCCCTATAGTAATCCAACGTTCCTGCCAACTGGTGTGAACTGATCTATGGATTGCCGAGCGTAGGTCCGTAGCCGGCACTGCAAAATGTGATAGAGCTGGTCTTCTAGCTGCAGCTTTTGCCAAGGCATCAGCTTCCTCATTACCGGCAACACCTACATGTGCCGGTACCCAACAAAAGCTGACCGTCCGGCCTCGCCTCTTGAGCAGATAAAGCCATTCCAGGATGGCATTGACCAGCGGATGAGGAGAGTTAAAATTACATATTGACTGAAGAGCACTACAAGAATCACTAAAAATTGTAAAAGAGACATCCGGAAGAGTAAGAATAGCCATGAGAGCATACAAAATAGCACTTATTTCAGCCGTAAAAACAGATGAAACACTTGGAATGCTGACGCCTTTGTTAAACGATGGGAATACGACACCGTATCCAACTCCTTCGTCTGATTTGGAACCATCAGTAAAGACAGGGACAGAACCCTGATGTGTGCAATAGTGGTCTAAAAACTGGGCACGTGAGCCTGACATGGCATGCTATACTTTTTCTTTGTGATTTTAATATTAATTTGGACATTAAGGTCTGTGGAATGAGAGGTCTGCTCTGGCGGAGGCGTTGCAGAAAAAATTGTGCCTATTTTTGTTAAATGGGGCTTTGTTTTTTTATCGAAACATGTGAATAAGCATTTTTTCCCACAAAATCCTCAGTGGATTGTGTATGTTGTCAATAAATGCAGCCAAGTTTTACTGATTACTTGTGTTCACAATATTAGGTTGAGAAAAACACTTACTTAACTGTTCACAATGATTTTGAATCATTTTAATGCAAGAGCATATTTTATTTTATTCATTATTTTAATTTATCTTTCATTAGACAGCAACTATTCCCTGAGTTATGACATCATCCAATGTATCATTGCTTTCAGCAAATTTTATAGCTTTTATATAACAATATAACACTTTTGCTTTTGAATCAAACCGTGTGTGTGTGTGTGTATACACATACATAACACACACTAACACACACGAACACACACGCACACACACAGACACACACAGACACACACCAATACTTCCATCATAGCGTGTCTCACATTTTCACTGATTTGTTTTGGCTTGGTGAAGCAAATTAAGTAATTTCCTTATCAAATACTCGCTTTGGGTAATTTTAGTTACCTATGATGAGCCAGAAATTTTAAAATGTGAATAAATCAAAGATAGAGAGAATGAGAGAGAGAGAGAAAATCTATTTAAGTAATACCACATACTAATTACGAATTGCCACATAGAATAACACAAGACCACATTTACGTAATCCCACAGCTAACATTTAAGCTTACACTACTTTTACCCGTCTATCCCCACCACAACCACCACCATCACCACAATAACCATAACCATAACCAGAGATAATGGAGGATGAAAGGAAAATGTGATATAGTAAATGAACGATACTATTCAATTAGTGTTTGAGAAAAATAAGGCAATGAAGCTGATGAAATTAAACGTTTCAAAACCCTTAACTTCTCTCTCTCTCTCTCTCTCTCTCTCTCTCTCTCTCTCTCTCTCTCTCTCTCTATGAGGAGGAAATGAAATGCTATAAATGAGTAGAAGGAAATTAGGAATGGAAGGAATGAACAAAAGAAGGAAAGATGAAAGGTATGGAAACAAAAAACCAGAATAAACGTTAGTAAAGAAAAAGGAAAATGAATGTAATGACACAGAGAGAAAGAAAAATCATCTCTTTCCTCTCCTCTTCCTTCTCACTACCCTCAAACGATCCAATGACCAGAGGGCAAAGCGTGTAGATGAAAGATGAAGAAGGGGATGATGGGAAGATAAAGGAGAGGTGTGAGAGAGATAGAGACATAAAGAGAGAGCGAGAGCGAGAGCCAGAGCGAGATATTCTGATTCAGATTCAATACTTTTATTCACAATTGAGTTAACATTTGTGAAAAAGACTGTTTCGAGATAACAGTCTTATCTCAGGATACATAGTATTAGCTGATGATAAAACAAGTACATTGATACGATGGACAATATTGTTGAGTTTTAGGAAGCTTCACAGTTTTGTTACCTCCGCCAACGAAGTTGGAGGGGTTATGTTTTCACCCCGATCTGTCTGTCTGTCTGTTTGTTAGTGTACAGGATTTCTCGAAAAGTTACAAATAGATTTGGACCAAACTCAGTATACCAAGTCTATTTGGGATAAGGAAGAGCTGATTTAATTTTTGATGAAATATATTGACAACTGTTGCCATGGCAACCAATTGATGAAATATTTGGCCGGAGGTATGCGCTCATACTGAGTGCATAATGCATAATATATATATATATATATATATATATATATATATATATATATATATATATATATACATATAATATATAATATATATATATATATATATATATATATATATATATATAATATATTTATAATAATTGATGAAATATTCGGGGGGAGGTATGCGCTCTACTGAGTCCCCCCCCCCCCCCCCCCCCCCCCCCCCCCCCTAGTTTGTTTTGTTTTGTCTTCCTTAGATTAATCATTTAATGGCACAGAATTCTGGATGTGCAGTTAGTGTTTGTGGGAGGAGACTAATGAAGTGAATTGCAAGTTCAGCAAGGGTGGGTGTGGGCACAGAACACTGTTGTCTTTGGCGGGTGACGCAGTCACAGTCACGAAGGTAGTGAGCAGGTGTGTGCCCATCCTCAGTAGCGCACAGCCTACAGCGACGCCCTTGCTCCGGCGTGTTGCTGCCAATTTCCCATCCATAAGGGTACCCAAGTTTGATCCTGGATCTCACCACCTCGCACAACCGACTTAGAGGACGTTGTGGTGGTAGCAGGCACCCAGCGGCCACATCGGTGTACCACCGGGCACTCGTGCTGCCGCAGCCAGCCTCCTGCTCGTGCACCCTCCGTCTCTGTCCCTCCGCCCGGCGCCTCACTGTGCCCCTCAGCTGTCGGAGGGTCCTGGGAATAACGACAGTCACTGCTTCATTCATGGTCGCCTGCTTGGCCAAGGCGTCTGCTTCCTCATTGACTGTGATGCCAACATGGGAGGCGACCCATGTGATAGTAACGCTCCTGCCCATGTTGTGAATGGCCTTGACTGCCGCACGAATGGCGTATGTCAGGTGGGTATTCTCAGTGTCCTGCTTGTTGATGCAAGCTATGGCAGTCATGGAGTCCGTGACGATGAGGGTGTTGAGGCTATGGGCGGTGTAGGAGTGATCCAAAGCCATAGATATGGCTGTCAGTTCAGTTTGCGTGGAGGATGAAAAATCTGAGGTTCGCGCAGAGGCTGTGTGTACGCGGGTGGCAGTGGCGACAGGATCCTCGCCACCCATTTTGCACACAAAGGTTGCGCCTGACCGTCCTTCGGCAGGATCTGTAGATCCGTCGGTGTAGTATACTGCTGCCTGTGGCTCCCTGACGCCTTGTATGTTTTGCAGACCTTCCTGCCTCAGTTCCACGGGTAGGCAGTCACGTTTCTTTCGCCGCGGGGGCCTGACAACTGCTGTGATGAGTGTGGCCTCCCACGGGGCCGTGGCGTTATGCTCCAGAGGAATGGCGGCGGTATTTATGGCCTCCCAGGCGACACCAGAGTGTTGTAGTGTCTCTATCGCCGTCTTAAGCCACCTGCCTTGACCTCGGTGACCTTCATGATGGTTGTGAAGCTGAGTGTGGACGTCATCGGGATGGTCGGCTCTGATGTACGATTTTATGAGGAAGTTGGCCGTCATAACTTTCAATCTTGCTGTCAATGATGGTACTTGGGTCTCCGCCCTCATGTTTTCAATCTTGGTCCATTTCGGTGCTCCCAAGACGGTCCTCAGCGCCTCATTCTGTATTGTTTCAAGAGATTTCGCATCTGTAGTGGTGATATGTAGAAGAACAGGACTGGCATAATCAACAAGTGAACGTACCAAGGATTTGTACGCACTCAGGATCACGGTGCCTGAAGCTCCCATTCCCTTCCATGACATCGCCCTCAATATCCTATTCCTTGCCCTGCATTTGTCCTTCAGATGTTGGATCTCAGCCTTGCAGCCGTTATTGCGGGCAACAATGACGCCAAGAAAACGCTGCGTCGCTACCCACTCTACGTTTTGACCTTGAAGTCGTAGTGTGTCCAGGGGGGCGTTCCTTGTCTTGGCCATGGCTTTGGTCTTGGTCTGAGATATGGTGAAGCCAATTTCCTCACATTTTTCCGTTAGAAGGTTTAGTGATTCTTGCATGGTAGTGGTGGAGTCTCTGCCCGTCGTCTGCAGGACAACGTCATCAGCATAGCCGATGTGCTGTGTCCCCTCCGGGTAAGGGAGTCTGGCAAGCACGTTCATCAGGATGTTAAACAGTGTAGGACTGATGACTCCTCCCTGTGGCGTTCCATTGTCTAGCCTCATGTAATCAGAAGCCTTCCCCTGAAATATAACACGGACCTTTCTGTCCGAGAGGTATTGCTGCACCCATAGGAGGAGCCTGCCTTTCACTCCCAACTTGGTGAGCTCAACGAGGATTGGCAGTGGTTGTGCCCTGTCAAATGCTTTTTCTATATCAAGAAACACAGCTGTCTTGGCCTTGTCATTTGCATAGTAGTTGGCGAGGCAGTTGGCAGTGTTCCTATGCTTGACAAAGCCATTCACACCTGTATCCAAGTGCCCGATCTTGTAGATGAGCCGGCTAAGTAATATGCGTTCCAGCATCTTACACAAGGTTGAAGTGAGGCTGATGGGGCGGAACTGGTTGTCTGCGCCTGGTTTTGGGACGGGAATGATATTAGCTGTTGTCCATTCCTTAGGTAGCGTCCCCTGGGAGAAGGACATGTTAAAGAGCTGCAGTAAAGGGTCACCCGCGACAATGCAGACAGTATTCAGCATGGAGTAGGTTATGCCGTCCTCACCAGGCGCTGTGTCACCACTCGTTTTCTGCGCCCTGAGCATCTCCTCCCTCGTGATGGGCTCATCAGTGTTATCCGATAGTAGCGTGGCCGCAGTGACTGCAGCCAGCCTCGCCAGATCAAGGTTGGTCCTGGCTACTTTGATGTTAGGAGGCAGATTAGTATTCGCTGATCGCTCGTGGTAGTCCCTCATGAGCTCAGACGCCTTCCTCGCCGGGTCGGGGTGAGCGGGAGGTTTCGAGTGTTTGCCTCTAATGCGGTTGACGTGCCTCCACACCTGGGTCATGTTGGTGGCGTGAGTCAACCTTCCCGTAAACTGCAGCCATTTTTCCTCACGAATAAGGGCAATTTGGTCTCTGGCATAAGAGGCCCAATCCTGAAGGTGACGTCTGCTCTCGTCAGTCCTGGTGTGGTGGTGATTCTTGGTGAGCTGACGAGATACTTTGTTAAGGAATTTAATTTTGCTGTCATAGTACCAAAGATGTTTCTTATTAGGGTTAAACTTATTCTTCCCTTGGCGGGGTGTGGAGGCATCAGCTGCATCATGAATGGCGCGAGTGAGGTCATCAGCAAAGTCTTGCACAGAGACAGGAACAAGATACGAAGCACACCAGGTGTTTATATGGTCCGTGAATAACTTCCAATCAGCCTTCCTCGTTATCCATTTGTTCCTCGGAACTGCTGGTACGTCACCACACCTGGGCAAATAAATTGTTGACACCTGTGCCCAGTGGTCACTCAGAAGTTCAGGAACGCCACAAACACTGGTGAGATGGTCACTGTCATTGACTGTCAGGGTAAGGTCAAGTCTCCCTTCCGCTATGTGAGTGGGTTGGGACGCGCCGTGGAGCTTCAGCTCTTCAAAGTCCTCCAGCATGTGGATGATGTGGCGCCCACGAGGATTACTGCCGCCGCAACTCCAAGGCTCTAAGAGTGGATGATGGGTATTATAGTCACCACTCAGCACGAGTAGCCGTCTTTGGTTGGTCTCCAGTGTAGGTAGCAGGTCGAGTTGTGATCTCTGCCTGCAGTAAACATTACACACGTCCACCTTAATGGACCTGTCAATATGTAGCGTGACGCACAGCGAGTCCACTTGTTCCCCGAGGTGTGGAGGGGCAAGTGAGAGAGCGAGAGAGAGAGAGAGAGAGAGAGAGAGAGAGAGAGAGAGAGAGAGAGAGAGAGAGAGAGAGAGAGAGAGAGAGAGAGATAGAGGAGAGAGAGAGAGAGAGAGAGAGAGAGAGGAGAGAGAGAGAGAGAGAGAGAAGAGAGAGAGAGGCTGGTAAGGTTTTAAGTCCTCTTTCACTCTCTCTCTCTCTCTCTCTTTTCAACATGTATATATCATAAAATGTATCTCATTATAAATTGACTATTCTTCCTCCTACTCCTCCTTTCTTCTTCCAATCACGTAGAAATACATGAAGACATTTAAAAAAGGGAAAAAAATAGTCTGTACGCAAATGGAGAGAAAAAAGGTATCATTGAGAAGAGAGGAAGATAAACCGGAAGAGGAAAAAAGAGGAGAGAGAGCGAGAGAGAGAGAGAGAGAGAGAGAGAGAGAGAGAGAGGAGAGAGAGAAGAGAGAGAGAGAGAGAGAGAGAGAGAGAGAGAGAGAGAGAGACAGGAGGAGAGACAGAGGAGAGAGACAGAGAGAAGAGAGAGAGAGAAGAGAGAGAGAGAGAGGAGAGAGAGAAGAGAGAGAGAGAGAGAGAGCGAGAGAGAGAGAGAGAGAGAGAGAGAGAGAGAGGAGAGAGAGAGAGAGAGAGAGAGAGAGAGAAGAGAGAGAGAGAGAGAGAGAGAGAGAGAGAGAGAGAGAGAGAGAGAGAGAGGAGAGAGAGAGAGAGAGGAGAGAGAGAGAGGAGAGAGAGAGAGAGAGAGAGAGAGAGAGAGAGAGAGAGGAGAAGAGAGAGAGAGAGAGAGAGGAAAAAACAATATTAAATGGAACAAGACAATTTCAGGAAAGTAAGGTATTGAAAATGTTAAGTAAAAATACAAAGAAAGGGAGGAAAAAACGAGAAAATTATTGTTGTGAAATTAGAAATTATAAATTTTTTTGAAATACATGAAGACATTTAAAAAAGGTAAATGATTGAAACAAATAAAAGAGAATGGAATAAAAAAAAAAATTGGTTATAAAGAAAGAAATTATTGCAAATAAAGAAAATTACAGGATGTAGCAAAATGGGGTCTGGAAAAGAGAATCACAGAAGAAAATACATCATAGGAAAAAAAAAGATCAGGACAAGAAATAGAAGAAAAAAGTGTAAGATCGCCTCTGACCCTTACAGTGAAGAGAGAAAAAGAAGAAGGTGCCACAATTGATGAAGAAGAAGAAGAAGAGGAAGCAAGGGAGTGAAAGGAAGAGTTAGTGAAGGGAGGAAGGAGGAGAAAGGAAGATAAACCCGAGACAGATCAAACAGTAATAAATCATGAAGAGAGAGAGAGAGAGAGAGAGAGAGAGAGAGAGAGAGAGAGAGAGAGAGAGAGAGAGAGAGAGAGAGAGAGAGAGAGAGAGAGAGAGAGAGAGAGAGAGAGAGAGAGAGAGGAAACCAAGATAAAGGTAGCGATATACAAGCACAGTTAGACAGATAAAACACACACACATTCGATCCCCGGCCCCGCTCAATCCCGGAGATGTTTCCACTGAGAAAATCGGGCGATTACTGTCCCACTTGAGCAAAGGGATGGGCGTGTGTGGAGTGTGAGGTCCCAGCATGACCCAAAGATCGGTAATAATGAGCTCCAAGCTCGCACCGGGAGGGTGAAACTGGCGATCGCGAGCCAGCTCGCGTGGACAAGACCATGGGAGCATGACACACACACACACACACACACACACACAGAGTCCCTACCAGCATCACCATCACAACTTTGCCATCACATACACCAGACGGAAAGAAAGATCTGGGAGTGCTGGGAAGCTCAGACCTCCGTCCTAGGAATCAATGTATTGAGGCCGGAAATCGAGCTAATAGGGTTTTAGGATTCATTGCCAGGAGTGTTAAAAGTAAAAGTGCTAAGATTATTATAAAGCTTTATTTGGCACTAGTCAGACCTCACCTAGACTATGTGGTGCAGTTTTGGTCTCCGTATTACAGGATAAATAATATCCTTGTTAGAATCAGTGCAGAAAAGGATGACCAAAATGATACAGGGGATGTGTAACTTTAGTTATGAGAAGAGATTGAAGCTATTAAATTTACACTACTCGAGAGGCGTAGAGTAAGGGGCGACCTGATATAAGTTTTTAAGTGGTTAAATTGATACAATAATGGAGGTGTAGGAAAAGTTCTTACGGCTAGTATTCAGGGTAAAACAAGAAGTAACGGATTCAACCTGGAAAAGCGTAGATTTGAAAAGGAAATAGGAAAAATTGGTTCACAAATAGGGTGGTAAAAGATTGGAATGGACTCATTAATGGACTCGGAATCGAGTCGTCAGGTAGTTAGTGCAGTTCATTAGGGAGCTTTCAAAATAGGCTGGATAAATTCATGGATGGGGATGAAAGGTGGATGTAGGTAGTAAAAAGTAACAGGAATTACCAGGTGTAGGTCTCACGACCTCATGTAGCTTCCTTTGTTTCTTATGTATGTACTTTAATAAACACAAAGAAAATACAAAATAAAAAAAAATGCACAAATGCATATATATATATATAAAAAAAAAAAAATAAATACATATCCCTAACCACCATTCCAAACACGTCCATTAGCCTATAAAAAAGTCGCTCCCCTGTTACAAAAAAATCTCTAATCAATAACAAAAAAGAATAGAAAACATATTGCAGCATAAAATGTTGAAGGAACTTCTTTTCTTCATCTTCCTCCTCTTCTTCCTCCTTCTATCATCCAGGGAGAGAATCTGAACACTATTAATCATTTTTCTTATCTTCCTTCCTGAATCTCCTCCTCCTCCTCCTCTTCCTTCCTTATTTTGTATTGACACAATTAGTGTAACTTTACGATATCTAAAACAGAAGGACGACAAAGATATCCATTCATTTCCGTATGAGAAAGAGAGAGAGAGAGAAAAAAGATGTTATCAATTCATCATTAATCAAAGAAACCCATATGAAGCATATACTAGTTTTTATTTCCTCCGCAGTAACACTAACACACACACACACACACACACATTCACAGACACACACAGTCTCACATACACACACACACACACACACAGTCTCACATACACACAGTCACACAAACACACACACACAGCCTGCGGTGGCTACGTGCGCCTCTCCGTGACCTACCTCATGATGTGCCAAGATGGGTCAGGGTGTGACATGGGTTACCTGTGTAATCAATGCACTGAAATGATACTCAAACTCTCTTTACTATGCAGTCTCCTAAGAATGCTGAGCAGGGTAACAGGCAGACAATGTGGTATGCTGCTGTACTTCTCTCTTAAATATATTAATAAATCATAATATACATAACTAATACGAAAAGAAATTGTGATGAGTAATATGTTCATGTGTTGTGTACTGTGCAAGTTTCCCTAGTTATATGTTAAGTTTTATCCAACTTTATCTGTTGTGAATCAGAAAGTCCCCAAATACACACATACGCACATACAAACACACACACCAACACCCACACCTACACACACACACACACATACAGTTGGAGTGCAAGGCTATTCATCTCATCAATCCCATTTCTTTTCCTTCTCACTCTCGATCTTGTTTTGCTTTCCTGACTCACTTTACATTTTCAATCTCCACTTTATCTTCCTCGATGTATCCCTGAAGCACACTTCCACATCTCCTCCCCCCCTCCCGATCCCCCTCTCTCCTCCCCTTAAAAACCCTCTCTCCTCTCAAAAAAAAGTGGCATTGATACAAATCACTTCACAGACATTCAAATATTTCCTTTTTCAGTATTATTCAGTCTATTTTCATTGGTACGTGATACTTAAACTAACATGTTTCATCCCATACACAT
Source organism: Chionoecetes opilio (assembly GCA_016584305.1). NCBI lineage: Eukaryota > Metazoa > Arthropoda > Malacostraca > Decapoda > Majidae > Chionoecetes > Chionoecetes opilio. Next base: position 8,864 of record JACEEZ010020352.1, on the reverse strand, counting down.
AATATTAGTGGAAAAATTATAGTTATTATTATTTTTCAGTCTATCTATAGATTTCCAACATTTATTTCCCTAACTCCCTTTTTATATAATTTGTAATGTTCTCTGTTTCCACATTTCCTTCCTTCTTTCCTGGTCATTTTGAGATGAAAACGATCAGTGTCACCAAAACTTCAAACAGACTCGTGCATCCATAATCTCCTGGTCGAATGTCATATTCTGGCAGTGTGGTTGTCATCGCGTGACTCCATCAACTCTTGCCAATACATTGTGTTACAATTTCCTTGTGTCCATGATTCACGGCCACACACGCACACACATGGGCCTCTCGTGATCCGTGTGTTAGGCATGTCATCCGTAATGCACGCCGGGTAGCGACAGGGCAAAGGAGTTCGTGAATAATGTTTATACAATGAACAGAATTGAACAAGAGGAAGAATAAGTAGAAGTTAAGCACACGGTCTGTTGTAATAGTGTTATAGCAAAGGTTATTGTGAGGTCTTAGCTTGATGAATAGGTTGGTGGGGTATTGTTTTTTCTTATACATACATGTTTAGTGATTAATTGCCAGGTGTGATCAATAATAGTAATAATAATAATGAAAATAATCATAACAATAATAAGTGTTAAGCTTTATCGTTAGGTACATATCGAAAAGAACAACTATTTATACTGATTAATATGTGTGTGTGTGTGTGTGTGTGTGTGTGTGTGTGGTGTGTGTGTGTGTGTGTGTGTGTGTGTGTGTGTGTGTGTGTGTGTGTGTGCGTGTGTGTGTGTGTGTGTGTGTATGTATGTTTGTGTATGCTTTTAAAGCATAACTCATGACCTCATCCTGTCAACCTTCCCCTTCCCCCCACACACATCGTAACTCCTCATTACCACAACCACTGTAAAATAAGAAGCTTACCATTGCTACATACCAGGCTCGGCCATAACTACTACCACCATAACAACAACCACAACAGCAACTAATACCACCACTACTACTACTACTACAACAATAACAACTACCACCACAACAACAATTACCACCATCATTACTTCTACTACCACCAAAACAACTACTACTACTATCACAACTTCTACATTACTTTCTGACGACCAGGATTGAAAACAAGAGCAGAAACTTATCAAATTTCCAACATCCTGCCACACACACATCCCCACCAGCCCACAAAACACCATCACACACCCACCACCACCTTAACACGCTGTAAGGAGGGTAGGTACAGTCGAGGCGAGACGAGGGTACAAGGGTGAAAAACCCAATCAGATTGAGGTAATAGGACGGAAAAATCACTCTCCTCAAAACTACATTAAAACTCGTTAGAAGCATTTTGGACACTACATTAATTAATAGTGAGTCTATCATACGTGAAGGGAATAATTTTCAATAATTGAATGTTACGAAAACAACAATAAAAAGGAAAGGAAAAGAACAAAAGTGGGAATACAGCATACACACACACACACACACACACACACACATTGCAGATACACACACACGGCGTGTATGTATATACGTATGTATGTATCCATATACGAAACTTAACACCCTCCAACACACACGCACATACACACCCAGTCTCACACACCCAGTCACACACTCACGCGCGCGATGGTCAGGTTGATAGCGTGCTGGTCTCCCATTATGTGGGTAAGATGTTGGAATCCTCGCGCTCCCGGGGATATTTCATTGACAAATTTGGGCGGTTACTGTCCCCCTTGAGCAAGGGGATGGGGGTATGTGGTGTGTGATATCCCAGCATTGCCCAAAATTCGGTAATAATGAGCTCCAAGCTCGCACTGAGAGGGTGAAACTGGCGATCGCAAGTCTGTCTCACGTGGACAAGACCATGGGTGAATAACGCAGTCACACACACACACACACACACACAATTGACACGAACAATTGTATCAGTGCACGAATATATGTGTGTGTACGTATGCAAATTTCCACTCGTCCGCATTAAGGGGCGTGCGTGTCTCCCCCCATTTATTAACGCCCCCCACCATTCCATCACCACCCTTCACACCACTCCATTCATGCAAATAACCCATGTAAACACACCGACACCCCAGATTCTCCTAACACACACACACACACACACACACACACACACACCCTAACACACCCACACACTGGATCAAGTCTTCAGTAGGTAACACGCGCCTCTCCTCCTTCCCGCCCCTCGTCAAACCCCTCCTGAAGGCCTGTTGACGCGGTAGGTGCTTGTTGTGCCTGCCTGAGGGTGGGCATGTTCCCTGCACAGCCGCGGGAGTGAGGCGCCGCGAGGAGAAAGGCAGAAGGAAGGAGATGAAGGTGTTGAGAAGGCTGGTGTGAAAGGCGAAAAGGAAATTAACTTAGAGAGAGAGAGAGAGAGAGAGAGAGAGAGAGAAGAGAGAGAGAGAGAGAGAGATGAGAGGGAGAGAGAGAGAGAGAGAGAGAGAGAGAGAGAGAGAGAAGAGAGAGAGAGAGAGAGAGAAGAGGGGAGAGAGAGAGAGAGAGAGAGAGAGAGAGAGAGAGTACTTCAGTTTTGTTTCCTTCTTCCTTCCTTCTCCCTTCTCTTTATCTGAGATTGATGTGAGGATGAAACGGATGTGACTGAAAGATAACAACGACGTTTTGATTGATCTAATGTTTAGTAACTGTGTGTGTGTGGGGGGGGGGGGGGAGCACCACGGCACAACATTGTAAAAGGCTAAATCAGTACTCACCTATAGAGCAGGACGCAGTGATCCGGAGGATGAAGAATACGATCCACAAAACACCAAACACACAAGATTTTCCCTCACTCGGGCATCACCACCACCTCCTCCTGCTCATTCACTTCACTTAACTATACTTCAACTTTGCTATTCTTTTACCTCTAACACGTAGAAACTAGTGGTAGAAAGTAGTCACACAGACAGCCTCGTTTGGCCAAGTAGGATTGTTGCTGTATGTTCTTCCTTTGTATTCCTGCCCGTTGCCTCTGTCTTGCCCTGCCCCGCCCCGCCCCGCCGCTGCCTGTATAGATCCTCCGCGGGGCACAGCGGAGGCGACAATGCGCACATCCTTCTGCCGACACGCACAGGCAAACACTGAAGTGACTGAACCACTCAGCGCCGTCAGCGGCAGCGCGGCTCAAGTCTCAACTCAAGCCGCGCAACCCCCACGAGCAATGACTACATTGATAGATACATGATACATGATAAGAAAGCTATAATATACATTTAACCCTAACTGTAACCTCAGATTTTACCCATATTGCTGGGTAACGAATGTAGGTGGCGTTGGCGGTGATCGAAGAGCGTCTTTTGCATGTAAACAAATTAAAAATCAAAGAAATAGTTTCGTCATGAGCTCTCTCTAACCCCTCACGTGCTGTGATGTCCATCTCTAATCCCTCACGTGCTGTCATGTCCCTCTCTAGGCCCTCACGTGCTGTCATGTCCCTCTCTAGGCCCTCACATGCTGTGATGTCCCTCTCTAGGCCCTCACGCGCTGTGATTTCCCTCTCTTGGCCCTCACGTGCTGTCATGTCCCTCTCTAGGCCCTCACGTGCTGTCATGTCCCTCTCTAGGCCCTCACGTGCTGTCATGTCCCTCTCTTGGCCCTCACGTGCTGTGATGTCCCTCTATAACCCCTTACGTGCTGTGATGTCCCTCTCTAATTCCCTCACATGCTGTGATGTCCCTCTCTAATTCCCTCACATGCTGTGATGTCCCTCTATAACCCTCACGTGCTGTGATGTCCCTCTCTAATTCGCTCACATGTTGTGATGTCCCTCGCTAACCCCTCACGTGCTGTGATGTCCCTGCATCTGTGATGATGCAATTTCGTCATTGAAAATCCTACTTAGTTACTGCTAATTGAAAATATCTTGTGTTTAGCATGCTGTAAATTGCAATACATTGAATAAATATGTGCCAATCATTGTTGGTTTCACTATTTATGATATATTACATCATTTAGGTATACCTGAAAGAGAAAATATATCAGGAGAAAGTAAAGAAATATAATCAGTACATGCAAAGTGGCTAACACATAATCATAACCTTGTTACTAATCAACCAATTACAGGAAGATGCACGATCAGATACAGGCAACAGTGAATAACATATTATGATATCAGGAGGTGAAAACACATGCATAATCCTGTCAAGTCACTCTAGTGGTAAATGATGGGCAAATATCAGTTCCATATCCAATGCGTAATTTATTGTGGGATTAATATAAGGCTTTACTCCAATTATTGACCACATGTACTTTGAAAAATATGTTAGGAATTAAAAATAAGCATTGATAAATAATAATTAATAAATAACATCAGGATGAGCGAATTAATGTAGCTTGAACTGTCATGAGCGAGTATTTAAGATTTACAATAGATACCCATTAAAAGTTCCTCGTGTGAAACATAGTTATGCTCTACGATAATAGAGGGCGTCAGAGGCGACCAGGTGCCAACACGTATTTTGGTCACCCATTTTTATATTGGTCGCAGCAGTCACTTTCCTATCATGTATATTATAGTCATTGCCCACGAGTCCTCACTGCTCGTTTTTTTTTCTCTCTCTCTCTCCCTCTGGCTCTCTTGTCCGCAGTTCAACTCATCGGATTCGAAACAGTCTAGAGACTACACACTAGCTGCTCCGGACACTATCACGTAACAGGCATTCTACGCGCGGTAAATATTTCCTCTCAGCTCCAATTTTACAGTGTGTGCTTTGAGTTTGAGGGTGACTCCAGCAGATCTAGCAGCTGTTTTTAGGTTTGCCCTGCCAGATGATTTGAAATTAGTGTTAAGTGTGTGTGTGTGTGTGTGTGTGCGTGTGTGTGTGTGTGTGTGTGTGTGTGTGTTGTTAGTTAAGACAGGGGATGGTGTCTATGAATGGGGATGATGCTCCAACTGAGCAGCTTCACACCACTGGGTTACAGGCAGTGGATGCCGATCCTCCCATTGACGAAAGCGCACCCTCTCTTGACGAAGTCAGAGAGGCTGTAGCAAAGTTGAGGGGTGGAAAGGCAGCTGGTGTTTGTAATATCAGTGCGGAGCTCCTCAAAGCTGGGGTGAGGGCCCTGATCCGCGGGTTGCATGCTGTCCTGACTGCCGTGTGGCAATCAGGTACCATTCCTCCTGACTGGAAAAGGGGGCTGGTCGTCCCTATCTGGAAAGGGAAAGGGGACCGTCAAGACTGCAACAATTATCGCGGTATTACACTGCTCAGCGTACCAGGCAAGGTGCTTGCCCATCTATTACTGACACGGATTCGCAGTCATCTGGTGAAGCATCAGAGACCTCAGCAGTCTGGGTTCACGCCTGGTAGGTCAACAACGGACCGTATCCTAGCGCTTCGTGTCCTGGTGGAACGCCGACGTGAGTTTCGACGGGGGATGCTTGCAGCCTATGTTGATCTCAAGAAGGCGTTTGAATCAGTGCATCGTGAGTCACTCTGGGATCTTCTGCGACTTCGAGGGATTCCTGCAAGGACTATTGGTTTGATAACTGGTCTGTATTCTGGGACTGAGAGTGCTGTGAAGTGTGGGGCAGGTGTATCCAGCTTCTTTCCTGTGAATACAGGAGTGAGGCAAGGGTGCGTCCTTGCCCCATCACTTTTCAACGCTTGTATGGACTGGGTATTGGACAAGGTTGTAGATCAAAGTGATTGTGGAGCATCCGTCGGCAACACCAAGATCACTGATCTTGTTTTTGCCGATGATGCAGTAATCTTTGCTGAGTCGCTGGAGGTCCTGGTGATGGATCTCGAGGCGCTGCACGAGGAGGCAAAGCCTTTGGGACTTGAGGTCTCCTGGCTTAAGACCAAGGTCTAGGTGTTTGGAGACTTACTAGATGAAGCAGTACAGTCTGTTCATGCGTGTGGCGAGGACATTGAGTTCTTGGAAAGTTTTACATACCTTGGTAGCGCAGTCCATAATGACGGCGGGTCACGTCAAGAAGTCTTACGGCGGATTGGCATAGCCCACGGTGTTATGGACTCGCTCAGCGGGAGTATTTGGCGTTGTCGGTACTTGTGCAGAAGGACAAAGATCCGGATCTTCAAGTCGCTTGTGATTCCTGTCTTACTCTATGGTTGTGAGACATGGACACTAAATAGTGACTTGAAGAGACGAATCAATGCCTTTGGTAATAAGTGTCTTCGCAGAATCATGGGGTATCGCTGGGATGATTACGTGTCAAATCAGCGATTGCACCGTGAGACTGAATATTACCTGCATAGTCCGTCAGCGCCAATTTCGGCTATATGGGCATGTGGCACGCTACCCTGAAACCAATCCTTCCCATCGGGTTGTATCTGTAAGAGACAATCCGGCGTGGAGGAGGCCAAGGGGGCGCCCACAAGGCTCGTGGCTGGGGCAAGTTGATGTTTCTTGTCGAGAGCTGCTTGGTATGGGAAAGGAGCCTGCATGGGAACTCGTGCGTGGTGACCCCCGGGAGTGGCGTCGTAGGGTGGGCGAGGCGACGCGCCCCCCGGCGTATGCCCCCAATGATTGATTGATTGATGGTGTCTCGCCTTCAATTGCTGGGGGGAAAGGTGTGGGGGGGATAACAAGGCTTCCCGCTCAGGCATTTTACATTTTAGTTATATTTTATATAACATATATAATATATATATATATATATATATATATATATATATATAATATATATATATATATATTATATATATATATATATATATATATATATATATATATATATATATATATATATATACATTAGGGTACGCCGTAGGACCAATGAAAAGTGCAATATAGATTATTTCTAATTTGGCAGGGTGTTTTCTTATGTGAAATTGAATTTTAAGGGTGGTTTGTGCACCTCAATTTTTTGGTTGAGCACTTCTTGCTATGCAAAAATGGACTTTTATAATTATATGCAAAACAAAGTTTAAAGTGCGATTGTGCATAGTAAGAATTGCTCAAATGCAAAAATGGAACTAGATAAAATCGTCTTAGAATTCCACTGTACATAGGAAATTGGCATGCCAAAGTTGAGAAAAAGAATTTTTGTTATACGGCGTACCCTAAGGTCCAGGGTACCAAAATAGTTGGTTGGGTTACGATGGGAGGAAGGACAAGACCAGGGCGATGGTGCCCGACAGCTCTGGGAAACTGCACCGAAGGTTGATCAGGGAGGAGCATGTGCCAGCGACAGAGGAGCCATCTGGAAGGTACCTTCGGCACTTTGTACCAGATGACCCGGTGCCACCTGAGAAGCCTGCGTTCAAGGTGGCTCAGGCTCTCTATGATCTGCTGGTGACATACGACTCCACCGACTCACTGATCGTACTGCAAGGTGACTCAACTAGGGCCAACACGGGGTGGAAGGGTGGTACTCACGCCCATTTGGAGAAGATGCTGGGACGCAAGCTTTTCTGGAGTATATGCGTGTTGCACACAAACGAGTTGCCCCTGCGCCACCTTATCACCAGCATCGACGGGCCTACCTCATCTGACACTGGCTTCATGGGTCCAGTGTGCAGTCTGCTGTCCAGCGTGAATGAGATGCAGTACAACGAAGAGTTCAGACGAGTGCCAGGCGGTGAAGATCTCACGGAGATACCAGAGTATATCCTGGTCAACATGTCCACTGACCAGCAGGTCTCCTACCAGCTGGTCCAGGCTGTGCAGTTCTCCCATCCGAGCTGCAAGAGATCAAGTGTGGCAAGGTGTCCCACTCCAGATGGCTCACCACAGCCCAGTCGCTCGTGTACATGTAGACCAGAAAGCATGGACTGACTGGCAAAGAACTGAACACCCTTGAAATCCTAGTCAAGTGCTGCCTGCAGGTGTACTTCAAACTCAACTACGTCATCAAGGTTCACCACAGACTAGAGGACGGCCCCAAGCACATCCTCACGCAAGTCAGAGTGATGAGGTCGCAGCCCAAGTAAGTATCCCCGATGTATCCATCGATCCCCGATGAAAACCGAAACCTTTCTGCACCGTCGAGTGGCCTAAGAAAACCCACATGCCCTGCCCATCAACTCTACCTTCGATTGCGAGTGCATCAGAGGACACAGGGGGGCGGCATGAGCCTCTAATCCCAGGCGTCACCATAAAAATCCTGCCTGCGCCACCACGGGCGAGGACCAACCCTCACACCCCTCAAGTGAACCTCCAGAGACTACCATCCGTTCCATGGATCACCACTGCCTGCAGGCGCTATAGGCACAAACAAGTGCTTGTGGGCCCTTCGAACCCATGTATTGATGTTTGTAGTAGTAGTATATATTAGACCACATGTGATTGCAAACTCCAAATCGTGTTGTTGCTGGTCGATGGTCAAAGTGCCTCGGGGTAGACAAAGTTCTGTGTGATTCCAACCCTTTGTGTTCCGTGTGATTCCAACACACACACTCACACAAACGTCCATGAGTCTACTGAGTTTGTGGAATGCAGCAAGACGTTACCGCAGAGTCTTTCTTGTAATCTAATACTCCTACAGTGTTTTTTGCCCAAAACTTCCCTTCAAAATTATTCAATCGGCATGGGACCTAGCCGCTTACCACCTACGATTTATTTGCGATTTTTTTTGCCTACTCTCATCAAAATTGAATTTACAGTTTCGGCTACGCAAAACAGACAGACAGATGCACAGACACACGGCTAATCCTATAGTATAATTATTAGATGTGAAAAAAATAAATATATATATATATATATACTATATATACAATATAGTATATTATTATACATATATAGTATATATATAATTATTATATATATATATATATATATATATATATATATATATATAATATATAATATATATATAAGATATATAATATTATATATTATATATAGATATATAAATATTATATATATAAAATATATATAATAGATATATAATATA